>CM071928.1:73640851-74240851 GCA_016081115.2 Rehmannia glutinosa
GGTCGATCACACCGGTCAACCTCTTGAAAAAATTCAAGCTTCTCATTTCTTTTTCAAAAATCAACTTCAGACACGGTTGCCCTATAGGGCGACCGGTCGAACACGAAACAGAAGTATTATCTAATTTTTGTCGAAAATAAACTTTAAGAAATACTCCAAAAAATTAGTAAAAACATTTTAAATCGATGGAGTATTTGGACAACATTTAGGAACATTGTTTTGGTGTAAAAACACAGTTAAACAAAATCATCAAAATCATGCTAAAAATATTTATCTAACAAAAGCTCCTCGCATTTCTCGAAGGCGACTAATTGGCTCCTTGCTCGAAACCATAGGATAGGGAAAGCGATCTTTGCTCCTTATTAGATAGGGCTAAGTAGGGATGAGTTGGTTTTGCTCAAGACGACCGATTTTACAACTTTTGTAATAAGCACTTTCTTTTCATTGAGTTGTAGATCCCGAAGAATTCTCGGAAGTGTTTGATCATCTTGCCCTTTCAATTTTTCTCTTTTAATTTCTACCTCCTCCTCCACCGGTCGCCCGAGCCCTTTTTTTTTGCCTCCCCATGCATATTTGGAATTGGAAGAGAGGATGAACGTTCCTAGGCATGGTACCGTCTTTTGGCTTCGCAATCGATAATGACACCGAAAGTGCTTCCAACCAGCACACCGAGCATTTGGCTTACAGAGAAGCCAATTGTTGATTGAAACGACAGGAGAGAAACCCAAATTTTTTATTATCCACGTTGTTATGATGATATGTATGTCTGTCTTTAAGCCTTCCCTTCCAGTTACACCATTTCTTTGTGAATGCTCCGCTTTGCTCTTTGGCGCGCTACTTCCAGTAGTAACCAGCTTCGGATTCTCCTTAAGCCACCCACTTCTAATAAGTCTAAGCTTAATAGGAGCAAGAGACTTAGTGGCAACAACCAGAATGAAATATTATTTAATCCTGGTGCTCACAAAACAGAGTGTCGTTCGGGGTTTTGGTTGCTTTAGAACCATGCGACAAAAAAAAAGAAGTTAGCACTTCAGTAACACCCAATTCCTCTACAACATCGAGTTCCGAGGTATCGGATTACGACATATTTGTTTAGCATCGAAATTCGATAGAAAAGAATGTTCCCTGATCATTATTTTTTTTTTTTTTGAGTTTGTTAAGGCAAACTTTAGATTGTTTTCATAATGCTTCTATTTATTCGTATAAAAGTTTATTAACTATACCATTCTTATTGTAGCATCGTGAGAAAGAAAATTTTAAAATTAAAATTGATACGGTCATACTTGCTTCAACTATATCCCAATAAAAGATTAAATGGGTAAGCAATTTTATGCATTGAAAATGAGATGTTGGAAAAAATTGATTTTGAAGACCTTATTGATGATTATGCTTCACAAAATTCCAGAAGATCTAAAAAGTTTAAATAATTATTTGATACTTATTTTTTATTGTATGATTGCAGGTGGTATACTATTTCAAGATTCAATAATTTTGGATGATGAAAAATGAATAATTGTTTGTATAATATTCTTCTTTTTATATTTTATAAAGGCGCCTTTCTTTATTTTTGTCATGGCCCCCCAAAAGGTCAGTCCGACTCTGGTTCTGCACATGAGGCGCATACAATTTTCCGTGTGTTGCGTTGATGCAACACTGAGACTGTGATGTATCCCCAAATTTTCGTCTTTGAAAACTTGTGGGATATGTGTGATTGTTTGTTGAGATCAAAATAATTTTTTTTTAAAAAAAATATTATTTCTCTCCAAAATTAATTCACATTTCTCTTTTTTTTTCTCACTTCTTAATACCCAACTATTCTACTTATTTGTCTCTCCTCCTCATATAATATTCATATAAAGAATTTCAGTAACTTATCACTATTTTTATTGTATTGCAAATACTTCACGAGTAAGTGATTATTCTTTTTGGGCTTGGTTTGAAGGAGTAGGACTTGGTCCGATCCTTGTAAAAATAACGTGCATGTCTCGTTTCTGCACTTTAATTTATTGTAATTTTCCACTGCAGTCTGTTTCATGTTCCATATAAGTTCAAACATTAATTGGAACATGAGATGGACATATTCTTAAATTCTGATCAAGTATTCTAGGACAACAAAATCTAACAGGCTCTACAAATAATGGATGTCAAACTCCACCAATGGAGTTGCACTAAGGTCAACTTTGACCATGGAAAGTTATTCTTCTGGCGCTTTCAACATACATATGTTGCTTGTCATTTCTTAGAACATCGTATTCAAACTCATTGGACCTCTTTATTTACATAATAATCAACACCTTATTAGTTAATACCTTCTGACTTTTCCTTTTATTTAATGTTTTGTAATTGTACCAAAGGAATTCAAATAAAGTTACATTTTTAAATGAATTTTTTTTTGCGTTAATATGAATAAATTCATGATGATGTCCTTTTTTTTTGAAACGGAAATAGAAATTTTATTAATGTTCAAGATGGAAAGTCTTGAGAAGATCTTCAATACAAATCTAGAAACACGAATATTTACGGAGGATGATGCACGTGTGGCGATACATATTGGATCACGATATTTTATCCGATACACCATGGACACTCCATGAATATCTATAGTATCCAATTGGGAACTTTTTTTTGAGACATCCATATTTTCATTATGTTTTCTTTGTGTCTATGAGTTATCACATTTCAGATTTGAGTATTTATAGAGATTTAGTTTTTTGAGAAGAAAATTTTAGTTTTTTATGTTTGAAATATTATTTTTTCAATTGTATTTAGTAATGTTGGGGACAAAAACGGTATTTCATAATTTAAATATAATTCATTTAATATTTGTTTATTTAATATTAATTTCCCACTGGGCTCTTAATAATTGAATCGGCCCAAAGGAGTTCGGATTTGGCCCAAGCGATCGTTTTCTCCTACATAGACTGGCCCATAGGCCGAATTCTCCTACATGGCCCACGGGGCCCGTTTGCCAAGAATAAAAAGGTCCCTCCTATTATCTGTAAGTTATTAACTCATAATTTAATTCATAATCCTCCTACGCATATTTAAACAAGATTCGATTACTATTATTTTCTCTCGTTCACCGTGCTGACTTGAGCGTTGGAGGATCCTCCCTAGGACAACCCCCGGGGCCCTCTAATATTTGCGCGTGTGTGCAGGTAAGTTCCCAGTTGAAGGAGATAGCAGTTCAAGGAAAGAAGACGAGAATACCTCCAATCGAAATCGTGAAGAGCCACCACCTAGGTTGAAGAATATCAAGCAATACACCCTACTTTAGCCAACTCGCTCGCGCTACGACATTGATGAAGAGGAGCCCGTTGGCTCGGATGATCTTATCTCAACCACCGCCATCCAAATCAACACCTCCAATCTCTTGTAGTATGATGGAACCGAAACCCGCATGAACACTTAGACTAATTCTACGCCAAGGCGGATCTCTATGACATGGTGGATGTCTCCTACCGCAAGATGTTCCGCACTACTTTGACCAAGCTTTAAGGACATACGGTTCGATCCAACTCCTGGTGGGGTCGATCTGCAGGATGGACAAGCTCACCGAGGCGTTAATGCGCGAGCCTCCACCAACATAAAGTGTCTTAAGACTATCACTCACCTCTTTTAGGTGAAGCAAAAAGAAGGAGAAATACTATGGGAATTCATGAAGTGGTTCGTGGAGGCCATCAACGAAGTGGCCAACTTCCGAGAATGAGACCTTGAGTGGGATACTACAAAGAAAATCTATGCCAAGGCGTCCGGGCTTAAGCTCTCACCGGGAAACCTCCATCCAACATGGAAGAGCTATTGAGCCGAGCGGAGAAACATATTCGGGTATATGAGTCCACTGAAGCCGAGCCTTAATCAAATGCAATTCTTGGGAAGAAGACAAGAACCATCGCCGAGAAGGCTCGAGGAAGGATAATGGGCCAAGGTATACATCTCTCAACGCTCCAGTAGCGGAGGTGCTAATAGATGCCCAAAAGAAGGGGATCATTGATCCTCCACACCATTGAAGAACAACCTTTCGGGCACGTTCCAATCTATACTTTGCCGAATACCATAGAGACAGGGGACACACCACTGAAGACTGCTTCATTCTGAAAAAAGAGATAAAGCGACTGGTCCAGAAGGGCCATCTTAAGGATTACGTGGATCAAAGCAAATTTCTCCACGATCCTAGGCCACATGAAGAAGAATCTCCAAAAGACGAGCGTCGCCGGATCATCATAGGGAAAAAGCGTGATGATCATGTTTTCAAGTCATCAATGTGATGTCCAAAGATCCGGAGGCAAAAGGCACTGGAGTGCTCTCGAGAATATATCAAGGAGCAAAGAGGACGGCACGAGGAGAACCCGTCAAGAAAAGATTCATGGAGCAACCTCAAGCTAAGGGCATGCCAATCACCTTCGACACTCATGACTACATCCAGAGACCCAAGTTCATCATGATGCCATCGTCATATCTCATATTATCTTTGGCCAACTTCGTGGTTAAAAGGGTCCTGGTTAACACAGGAGAGCGGTGGACGTCATTTTTGGGAAATCTTTGACGAGATGAGGATCAATCCAAAGACAAGTTGTTCCATTTTTAGCATAGCCGATTGGCTTCACTAGAGAGTTAATCAAGTCCTCGGCGAAATCAACCCGCCACTCACACTTGGCATGGACGCCCCTCACCAGTCACGAAGATAGTCGATTCCTCATAGTAGACGTTCTCTCTCCATATAATTTGATTTTGGGAAGACCAAGATTAAACCAATTCCGGGCCATCCCCTCTACGGTTCACTTCAAGTTAAAGTTCCCTACTGCACTGGGGGTAGGAGAGACTGTCGGAGATATCAAGACGCCTCGAGTACTTGGTTGCCACTTGAAGATAACCAAGCTACCGAAACCAAATGATGAAAGCCCTCATATTCGTAACAACAAGCTCTCCCTAGACTCCGGGATTTCAGTATTTTTTATTGTTTTCGAGACATTTTTCGTACACACGGCGTAAAACATTTTCATTAGAATGAATAAAAGTGCTTTCACGTTTTCTATTTTGATGTGAATGCAATTAATGGCCACATACAGGCAGACACAATTAATGGCCACATATGGCCAGGGTCAATGACCGCCAGACGCTCTCAACAAACCCCAATTTTCTCCTGGTTACGGCCCCGGATTGGAGGGTCTCTCCTCACGGGGTTATCGTAAATAACCTCCTCCTGGCTAAGACCCTGGAGGGGATGGTCTCACCCGGCTAAGACCCTGGTGGGATGACGTTTTGCGGCTAAGACCCTGGATTGGAGGGGCCTCCTCATAAGAAGTCCTAGTAATTTACGTCATTCGGCTAAGACCCCGGATGAGATGGCCTCACCCTGGCTAAGACCCTGGGTGGAATGACCCATTCCAGCTATGACCCCGGATGGGAGGGCCTCCCTCATAAGAGGTCCTAGTAATTAACCTCTTCCTCGGCTAAGACCCCGGAGGGGATGGCCTCACCCGCCAAGACCCCAGGTGGGATGACCCTTTCGGCTTAGACCGGATGGGAGAGGCCTCCTCATAAGAGGTCCTAGTAGTTAACCTCCTCGACTATGGCCCTGGAGGGAATGGCCGCACCCGATTAAGACCCCGGGTGGGATGACCCTTCCGGCTAAAACCCGGATGGGAGAGGCCTCCTCACAAGGAGGTCGTAGTAAGAATTTTTCTTCCTGCTAAGACCCGAAAGGAGGGGCCTCTCACAAGAGTGCTCGTTCTTCTTCTCCATGATTAAAATGTGCAAAAAAAAGAAGGCGAAAATGATAACACATGTGGAGGAAGATGTAAAGAATAAAGCAAGGACTTGGGAAAATCCGAACTGGGTGCCCTCCTCCGAATTCCAAAAGAGCGCCCCGGGAACCCCAAGGGGGCTCCCTACTTCGAGTTCCGAAAGGGCACTCCGCGATGTTAAAATATAATATCAAATCTAATCTCTCGCAATATGTCATACACATATATCACAAGTAAAACATGACAAAGGAGGCTAATATTCATAAGGAAAATGAAGGAATCATCCATTTCACCGGCAAACAAAGTATTTCAAGGTCAAGAGAAAGGAGAAATATTCAAGTGCATAAAAAGAAACATCCGAAAGCGTAGAGCAAGCCCTAACAGGTGGGCGGGAATCGAAGGCCATCAAGCTAGAAGAAGACTATCACTGATGAGGAAGGAGGCGCATCATCTCTGCGCAAAGCAGCAGCTCTATAGGCTCAATTCCATCGCCATCGGGCGTCATCATCGAAGATCTGCCAAAGCCACAATCTCTCCCTCCTCCTCATCCAAAATGCCGCAATCTAGGATGTCGATCAACTTGTTAGAAGCCTTCCCACTCCACCGAGAATTTTTCGGCAATGGCGAACGCTCTGTCCAAATACACCAAGACTCCTGCAAACTCGGAGCGATACTATGTAGAAGCTCTGTAAACCTCAATCGAGCGGACATCTCCCGAGCTAGCATATGGGGAGCCGGCTAAAGTGCGGAGAAAGACCTTGCCCATCTTCGAATCGTGGTCGAGCCGGGCCTTTGCCCACTCATGCTCCTTCGACAACTCGGACATCTTACCACCATGTTGTGTCGCATCATCCATCAAGATCTTCACCTTATCTCGCACTGACGATTCTCCACCTCGATCCACCTCGCCTAGATGGTTCGAAGCCGCTACGAGGTTCACGGCCTACAATATAATTTGTACAAGTCTTAGCCAATTAAAGAGACATAGCATAAACAATGAAAATGTGAAGAAACTATAGAAGCTTACCCAAGCAAGGTCCCCGCAAAGGTGAGTCTCAATGTCCTTGAAGGACAAAGACCCAAGACGGATCGTTTCATCATCGACGATATAGCTAATCGGGTCGGCATAGCTTAAACAGAATCAATGTATAATAAATGGTTCATTCCACCGAGAAGAGAGATCAAGGACCAACACTCTCGGAAGCGGATAGTCGGACTCCATCCTCGGCCTCTTCCCTCCCGAAGGGCCTACAAAAGGATGAGGAGCTGGAGTGACATCAACAGGATCACTAGAGCATGAGCCGGGCGCCTATCACCTCCCCTAGCGGGAAGGGCGTCTCTCACTCTCCTAGGGAGAAGGCGTGGCCTAGCACTGAGAGGGGGACACTCGAGCTCCCGCCAAAAAACTTCCTCTTAGCCTTCTCCTTCTCCTTCTTCTTGAAGGCCATCAAGTCTTCAATGTTATAACTCTCCTTACCTAAAAGAAAGTAGAAGCGACATAAAAAATGAAGCAATCAAAATATACAAGTAAAACGAGAAGCAATGTAAAGAAATAAAGTAAGGCAGATACCCAAGAACTCCCTAACATCCTGAATATTTTTAAACAAGCCTCGGGACCTATAATCCTCCGCCATCTATTTCTCGGGAAGCGGGAGTGCATCGGGAAACCTTAACCTCCTAAACCCACTCGTGAGGAAGCTCCCAACCATTATCCCACGAAGAAGAAGTCCTCCTTCCACACCCCACCGTAAGAGGAAATCCATCAATAAATTTGCATTGAGAATGTGGGAAAAAGTGGAAGCAGACGTCACCCGAAGACTTCCGGTCATAGAACAGTGAACGGAATCCATCGATAGTCGGAGTCAAGCCCAACTACGCATAGCATGTTGATAACCTTGAATACATACATAGGCCGAGGGAACATCCGACCGACACATGCTCCCACCGACATAATGATCAAGATGAGGAAAGTATCCGGCGGAGCACAAAACCAACAGAGAAGCAATAAAAAGGTGCACTTTGTGATGAAGCCTCTTGAAGGGATGAGTTAGCTGTCACCCGACCCGGGCCAACATCACAAAAGTCGAAGGAAGCTCCACGCTTTCACGCAGCCTACAAAGACAATTGGAAGTCACTCGACCGCCAACTCTCGCGGACAACTACTCGACTCCCGGATGAGGCCTATGCTGATACTTGTTGGGGTGAACCTCGTTAGGACTATCACTTTCGGACTCCACCTCGGAAGACTCGTCACTTGAGCTCGAATCCGACTCAAGCTCTACCTCCCCATCACCATCAAAATACAAGTTTGGAGCAAAGGGATAAATATCGAACTCTATGGAGAAACATGAACATGTAATGATCAACCAAAATAAAATGCCCTGTTACACTCGACCTCCAAGCGAATGGAAATATTGGAATCAAATATGGCCTCGAAACATCCGAAAACTTGGGGAAATATGGAAACAAATGGAAAAAAATGGACCTGGGGGCTCGAGATACCCCCTTGGGCGCGCCGGGAAGGGATCCCTTGCCCATTCCGTGGAGGTGCCCTAGGAACCCTCTACGCTCTCACCTCCCTCTCCGCGCGATGCACTCTACCTCTCCATCAAACTCTCAACTAAAGTCTCACCTCAACTCTCACCTCAACTCTCACCTCAAGTCTCACCTCACCTCTCACTTGTAAGAAATTTCTTACGTCTTCTACAAAGAAAAAAATTTCAAAAGTTGAGAGGCAGAGAGAGAGAGAGAGTTTACCTTCGAATATATGATCACAAACCTCCACTCCAAAGTATCTTTGTGCAAAGTGGTCGAGATTCTCCTAAGACAAGACATCATATACTACAAGTCAAGCCGCTTATATCTACACCGGATTAGCTCCCGCCTTCGCTTCATCCGTCCACAAAGACCGGAGCCGGAGGGCTTATGTTGGGGATAAAAATGGTATTTCATTATTTAAATATAATTCATTTTATATATTATTTATTTAATATTAATCGCCCAATGGGCTCTCAATAATTAAACCGTCCTAAAAGGAGTCCTGGTTTGGCCCAAGCGTTTTTTTTCCTACATGGATCGCCCATGTGCCAAATTCTCCTACACGACCCATGAGGCCCATCTCCCGGATATAAAAGGTCCTTCTATTGTCTGCAAGTAATTAATTCATAATTTAATTCATAATACTCCTACGCATATTTTATAGTATTCGACATCGATTTATCGTTATTTTCTCTCATTCACCGTGCTAACTTAAACATCGATGGGCCTTCCGACAATCCCGGTCCTCTAACATTTGCGCATGTGTGTAGGCAAGTTTCTAGTTAAAGGAGATAGCGTTCAAGGAACATAAGACGAGAAGACTTTTCCATTAGGAAGAGGACTAGTTTTCGAAGACTTCCTCTGCCGGAAGAGAATTTTTGTCAACTCGCTTAACTTGGGTGATCCGCTTCTAAAAAGTAGCGTCAAGTACATCTATATTTTTAATAATATCAAAATATATAATTATATATATATCGTACCCGTATCCTTAAAATTTCATAATATGATGTATTCTCAGACTCGTGTCATATCATATCCGTGTCCCGTATCTCAGACGTGTTTCGTAGATACAAATGGTGGATTGCCCCTACCGATGCTATAATTAGAAATAGAGATCCGAGCAAGCTTATTGTTCGCCCCTTTGTTTGTTTTTATTTCCAATAGTCTATTTCCAATTTCCAACTATTTATAAAGATAATTTAAAATCATGTTTGTTTATAAATTTTCCAAAGGAAGTCATTATTTGCACTTTTCATTTTTCACATAAAACATCTCAATATTTCAATTTTCAACCCTATACACTACTTTATATTACTTATCAATCACTATTATCATCTTTTCATACAATTACACATGTAAACCCACCATTACCAACTATATCTACTTAAAATATTACTATTTTTAATTGTATCAATCTAATAGACCCACCACTTATAATCTTAAAATATAATATTATATATTCAATTTAAAATATTCAAACACTATCAAATTTTTAATTATTATATATATAAAAAACTACTTCAAGACTCAAGCTCAACGAAACATAATCTCATTTTCAAACCTATATAAAACCCATCCTCATTCATTTTTTCAAACATAATTCTAGTTTTCAACGAAAACCAATAAATTTTCAAAATTCATTTTCCAATACTAGAAACTGAAATGGACCATGAAAATATAATTAACCATACAAGACTTTAGAGTTTCATGAATAATGAAAGTTTTGCACAACAGATGTTCAAGAATAACCCCAAATAGTGTATTAGAGTGAAAGTGTTATTACATATGTTAATAACACGTCATTGTTATGCAAAGGGAAATAGAAAATAACGCTTCAATAAAAATTTGTCTACGAGTTATTTAACTCATAAAACGTGGCAACAGGTCAGAAATACTTCACTAGTAAAAGATGTTTACAACTTGATCACAAACTCTCGTGCATCAACTAATGAAACTACTAAAACTCCTCAATATGTGTAGATCTATGAATATCAGCTTCGACTCGTCCCAGACAACAAAGTATATGACTCGTTAGTTGTCTCTCAAAGAAAACAACTATAGACAATACAATCACAAGAACTCTCAGCTTCAAATGTCGATAATTGTATGTAGTAGCATCTATATTGACATTTGAATCTATGTGCTCTTTAAACCCGAATTCCCAATCTTTTGCTCTCTGTCTTTTTCTCTATTCTTGTGTGAAGAATTATAAACGTCCATATCATTTATATATGCCTTCATGCGGTCTTCGAGTCCTACCCAAAGAAAGAAAAAGAGATATCTACAACAAACTAGTTAGTGTATCACTTAAGGTAAGAATCTAAATAGTCCTTTCCTTGTCGAAACTGAATCCTATAAACAAGGAATTAAAGATAAGAAAAAATATCTCCTAATCTAGATTTCTTGGAATCTAAAATACAATTAAAAATTTCCTAAACTATATCCAATCAAAACCTTTCTAACATATTCATCCTAGTCATGGAATCTATGTCTGGGTAAAAATATTTATTGTACAGTTTCAGTTTAGGAAAATGGCTGGAGTTTGCAGGTATGGCTAAGTCGAGACCTGAATTCGATTCAGTCATCCGCAAGACGAAATACGCCCGTATACAAAGTTCTTACTTGTTCCGGCGCTGCCTCTAAGATACAACGATTTTACAGCCTTCGGTTTAGCAACACTTGCAAAAATCGAATCACAAATAATAAGAAGTGTTTCGACTTTCAAGCAAAGAAGGAGGAAGTATGTCAAAATGCTCGATTATGCAAATGACCGATTTTTAGACTTATGGTTTATGAATTTCGATCTCTTTCAATCTGCAGGGCTTCACGTAATATAGGCAAGCGGTGCCCGTCACGGAAAATCGCGTCTTTAGCCGAAAAGACACATTTGACCGAATGAACACACACTGCTCATCGGCCAAGACAACCTGACGCGGCCGTGCGCTCGTCCCGGCGCTGAACGCTGGTTGCGGGCAGACGACGCACAACCCGACACACGGGTTGTGCGCCAGCCGGCGCTGTTCGCACATGTACGGCAGACGCACGACCCGATGCACGGGGCCGTCGTGCGATGGTTCGCACATGTACGGCAGACGCACGGGCGTGCGTCCGTCCCTACTACTCGTGCGAACCTCTTCCCTAGGTTGAAATCTATTAATTAATTACAAAAAATAATTAAATCCGTTTAACTAATTATAAAAATTAATTAAACATTTATTTTAAAGGTTTTTGGTCCAAAAGGATAAGGGCTCGAAGCCCAAGCCCAAGCCCAAACCCACAAGATGTAAGTCCTCACCCTTTAAAAACTTGGGTGCCCCCAAGGGCCCAAACCCATAAGTTCAACTTGGGATATATAAAGTGTGCAAACTTTTCATCATTTTTCTATGTGGGATGGAACATTTCTTCTTTCCCACATTTTCCATTTTCCATACCATTTATTTGTATTAAGTGGCTAACTTCTAAAGCATTAATTTCTCATTCACCCTAATTGGTTTTGAGATATTCCAAATGCTATTCTCATCTACTCTCTTAGTAGAATTTTTATAAATAATTTAATTCTATTTTACACTAATGGAAACCACTTATTTATTTGGTCAAAATTGGGTCAACACCCATTTTTCAAGACCAAATTTCAACAATCTATATATAAATATATATATATATATATATATATATATATATATATATATATATAGGAATATGATCAAATGAGACCACATAATTAGAGTGAGACAAAGGTGGACTAATCCTCTCCACAAATTTCAAATTTTAAATGGTTGAGATTTACCCCATTTAATGGCTTTTTTTATTTTTTTAAATCATAAAGGGTAAGATGGTAATTTTATTATTAGCAATTTCATTCCCATTTGGTAATCGCTCTAGATCGATTATTGCTCCGATTCTCATCAGAAATCGTCTTCCACTTTGGAGAAAAAGATAGAATTTTGTGTAGATCGTAATTTATTGATAGTCCTCACCAAGCTAGCGAAGAACCGAACTAATAAGGTCCGAAAGGAAAGCAAACATGGAAAATGGAGTCAATGTCAGAAGCGAGATATCCACTCAAATTTTTCGGGATGGTGGAATTGGCGGACCTCTTGTTACCAAATGCGATCAAGGATGTTTGTAGCTATCGTATACGATAGATCTTTACTTTCTAATGGAGTAATATTAGACTCTAAAGCACTCTCCGAGCAACTTACTTTATGGAACCAAGGAGGCAGTTGACTTGAATAATGGAAGTGAGTCTATCAAATTCTTAAAAGATGGAGGAGTAAGCCATACTAAGTTTTCTTAGTCTTTGAAATTGCAAAATCCTTACCCGAGTATTTTGTTGAAGAAGCGATCGAGTCTGAGTGGGAGTTCGAGAGATACTTTTTGGGGTTTCGAATAAAGGACAGATTAGAGGATTGGTGAAGAAGATGATGCCGACGTGGAGAAAACGAGGGCCTACGAAGAGGCAAAGTGAGGATTATCGTATACTTATATGTTTTTCAATGTATACTTAGATGTTTTTTGTCAGATAAATAGTTAATTTTTTATGTATATATTTATGTTGTATACTTATGTGTTTTGTTATATACTTATATGTGTTTTATTGTATACTTATATTTTTGTTTGACAATTGTAATATGCAAAGACAAATATGTTAAATATACAACATAATAGTGTTAAATATACAAAAATATATGTTAAATATACAATACAAAGAATAAGCGTGATTTTCTCTCTCTCTCTCTCTCTCTCTCTCTATAACCGATTATACTTAATCCACGGTCCCCACATGTTAATGAGCGTGATTCTCTCTATCTCTATAACTCGATTCCTTGATTCACGATCCCCACATGTTTTTGTTTGACTATTTTAATATGCAAAGAAAATTATGTTAAACATACCGTAAAAATAGTGTTAAGTATACAACAAATATATGATAAGTGTACAACATATCGCATGGCATAGCACATGCGTGATATTTTCTCTCCAAATAGCGATTTTCTCTCTCCCCATGTGATTTTCTCTCTCCTAATAACTCGATTCCATATTTGGATAGTCCCCCACACGTCCTGCTTTTTTCTGTTTTGACAATTATACCTTTATTTTACCTTAATTAAATGCTTAATGTAATTTTAACCCCTATTTATCTTAGCCATTGATATAGATAAAAGAGGGTTGAGATGAATCCATATTGTCTCACTATAATATGTGGTCTCATTGGATCCTCCCTATATATATATATAGGGATTGGAACAAATGAGACCACATAATCGTGAGTGAGACAAAGTGGACTAATCCCGCCACACATCTCAAATTTTAGATGGCTAATGGTCTTTTTTTTTTTTTAAATCAATAAAGGGTAAGATGGTCATTTTCTTATTATTAATTTTCACCCTCAATCGTAACTCCCCAAATCCGTGTTCATCTCTCCCATAGGAAGCCATGGAAGGAGTCAATCCCGCCTCCATCTTTTCCAAATGGATTTGCTTCTACAACTCCATTGTCGCCGCCGCTACTAGCGCCGCATATTTCACGTGGCTTCCCTTGCATTATCGATATACCACGATCCCATCAAAGCCACAGAGCGTTGGACCCGTCAATTAAGGGAACCATCAATGTCTCGACGGCGAAAAGAACTTGGTGTTCGGCGCGTGATTGTCACATCTTCGATATCTCGTTATCGTTCCCATCCCTAATTGGCCGACCGATAAGGTTAAGAATGAAGATTGTTGGACTTAAGGTGTGCTTTATCGTGTTGCTTTGGTGATGTTATCTACTACTTTTGGTTTTCAAATAATGGAAACAAAAGAGGATTTGAGAAGGAAAAAAAAAAAAAAAAGCTATGTCTTGTGATGTGTAGATCGTGTTTGGACTATTGTAATATTCTCAGTAATCTTGATTCGAGGATTGTGTCGAACCTCTCGTATATCTTCGTTCACGAGCTTTATGAAATCGAGGATTGTGTCGAACCTCTCAGTATATTTTCTCTTTTTCTTCCTTTTGGGAATTTTGCTATGATTCGAAGTTGGAGAATAAAAATGAGATTGAAATTTCTTGTTAATGAAGAGGCTATTGATTTTTGTTTCTGGTTGATGGAGTGGTGTAGCTGTTGTTGTAGATGGAGGATTGGTGAAGAAGACGATGCTGACATGAATCGATTATTGTACACTTATATATTTTTCGATGTATACTTAGATGTGTTTTGTTGTATAAATAGTTAATTTTTGATGTATATATTTATGTTGTTGTATACTTATGTTTTTTTGTTGTATATTTATATGTGGTTTGTTGTATACTTATATGTGTTTTGTTGTATACTTATATTTTTGTTTGACAATTGTAAAATGCAATAAAATTATGTTAAACATACATCAAAATAGTGTTAAGTATACATCAAATATATGCTAAATATACATCACTAATGAGCGTGATTTTCTCTCTCTCTCTCTCTCTCTATAATTGATTTACTTAATCCACGGTCCCCACATATTTTTGTTTGACCATTTTAATATGTAGTAAAATTATGTTAAACATACAAAGAAAATAGTGTTAAGTGTACATCAAATATATGCTAAATATACAAGACAATAATGAGAGTGATTTTCTCTCTCTATAATTGATTTACCTAATCCACTGGTCCCCCACATGTTAATAATAAGCGTGATTCTCTCTCTCTCTCTCTCTCTCTCTCTCTATATATATATATATATATATATATATATATAAATTATTCCTTCATTCACGGTCCCCCCACATATTTTTGTTTGACCATTTTAATATGCAAAGAAAATTATACAAGAAAATAGTGTTAAATATACATCAAATATATGATAAGTGTACAACATACTTTGCATAGCGAGTACATGCGTGATTTTCTCTCCAAACGATGTTCTCTCCCCACGTGATTTTCTCTCCTAATAGCTGATTCCATATTTAGATGGTCCCCCACTGGGTAATTTGACTACTATACCCTTATTTTGATTTAATTAAACATTCAATGTAATTATAACTCCTATTTATCTTAGTCATTGATATAACTAAGGAGGGTTGAGATGAGTCCACATTATCTCACTATAATATGTGGTCTCATTTTAACCTCCCCTATATATATATATACACACACACACACACACTCATATATATATATATATATATATATATATAAAGAGACTATTCTTAGAATAGTAATCGAATATTTTCCCGCTAAATCACATTACTAAAAAAAAGTAAAAAGATTATATTGAAAAATAAGAAATAATAAATATTTGAGATTTGATTGTTTTTTATAGTCAACTTTTTTAAAATAAATTATTTTTTAAAATTATATAAAAATAGAATTATCTAAAATAAATTTTCCAAATCAGTGTGTACCGCATTAATTACTATATTTATCCTTTTTGTTTTTTTGAACTCAATAACTTTTTTATTATTTAACCATTTTTGACGATAATATATCTAATTAATCATCTTTTTACGTCTTCAAATTTGACACCAATATTGCATATACAATTAAAAATAAACATAACAATAAAAAATAAGATATATTTATCATTATTTTGTAATGGGCTTTTAAAAATATGCATTCAAGCTATTAGAGATTAAATTGTATATTAATGTATTTTGGCTATTTATGATATATGTATAGTTGTTATTTGGGGATAACTCATATCTTCATAATTATATAGAATTATATTTAATTTGATTAAATTTAATTAAAACAAATACTTATTTAATTGAAGAAAATATCTCAAAATATGTATCCAAATATTATATATATTACATATATCTATAGGTAGCATTATATATATATTTATGTAAGAAAAATAACTTTTTATTTAATATGAAATAATATTAATAATAGTTTTTTATATATAAAAATTATTTTTTGTATTAACGTACTTTTTCATGTAAATAGAAATTATATTTCATATTTGTTAAATTATTTTTATATTCAACTTTCAAAGTTGTACAATAAATTTTTCTGTTTGGTATTTTTGTGATATATGTGTATATAAATAAAAATAGAATACTTTTTTTTTTAATTATTTCATTTTTCCCTAATATTATGTTGTTAAATATAAAAAAATGTTTTTTGTTTGATCCCTTACAAAAATTATGACAATTGTTTAGTTTTCTAAACCCTAAAAAATATTGAAATTCGAAATGATTTTATTATTGATTGTACTGAAAATACAATGTATTAAATATTTTAAAGTATTAGGCAGTTAAGACGTTTTTCAAATGTTTACTTTCTTATAGATAAACATGTTCTATAAATAATACAATTCACACTCACAAAATTTGTTATCAACCAAATATTTGTATTTAAAGAGATTTTTTCATAATTTATAGTAATTTATTTTTCCATAGTTTATTCTGATGATTTATAATCAAATTAACTATTTTATATTTTAATTATCTACTGAAATTTTAAACTTTTTGCAAATCACTAAAAATATTTTATAAAATTAAAATTCGTGCATCGAAACATACCAAATACGAAAACTTGAATAGAAAAAAATAATTAGAAAATCCAAATAATACAATATAAATCCCCACAATAAAATTTTAAAAAAATTAAAAATTGACTTAACAACATGAATAAATAAAATTATTGTATGTAGTTCTCATATACATTGTAGGTCCCAAGGGGTGTGAGTAAGGTTTAGAATAGGCGGGTTGAATAAACCTTACCAACTTTTTGATTTTAGTCCTTTTAAAATATTACAGAGTTAACACAAACAGCTGAGTCCTTGAGGGACAACTAAGTTGGTTATTCAACAAAGTTAGCCACTCAACAGACTCGATACAACTATTGATAGAATAACTCAGTTGTTTAACCTGAACCTTAACTTGATTGTGTTAGTTTTATCAGCGGAAGACTTAACACCCTTTGATTTGTTTTAAAATTATTTTAACACTTGATTTTAGCTCTTGGTTATTAATCGGTTTGGATAGCAAATAAGTTTATCAGCAGATATATGGTAAGTACGCAGAAATGTAAATGTGCTAAAAAATAAATGACACAATTAATTTTTATAGAGGTTCAAAGATGGAGTAATTCTTCTAATCCTCTCTCGCTCCAACTCATAGAGGAATCCACTAAGTAATGATCAATTTACAGAGTGGTGGACATCCTAGAGACACTTTGGTCACACAATTGGCTTCTCGTCCGACTCAGCTTCTTCACAGGGCAATCGCTTGGTACTTCAGCTCACTTTATCAAGCTCTTGGATTTGATCACGAAGCCCTCCAATAACTTGATACTAGTTCGACTTGAACCTTCCTACAATCCTCATTGGAAAGTAGACCCCTTTTGATTCTTCATAAGTTTTCTCTCCAATAGTTTGAAGTTGTCTTTCCTTCACAAACTTTGTGTTGGATTGCTTTCCTTCGAGTTTCAGTGCTTGAGGATTTGCTTGAATATCTTTGAGAATATTTGCAGTTTACAACTTGAATATTGCTTGCTTGTTCGTGGTTCGTAACCTTTTCTCAATCAATTTCCTTAGCCTTTTATAGTGAACTTTCAAAAATCAGCTCGTTGAAGAGATAAGTGATTTTCAAATGACACTTTTGTTCGTTGGCTTGTCTTTTCTTAGTCTTAAATCTTGAGATATAGACCTTTCCTCGTATTAAATGAATGTGCGGCTTTTCGATTCTCGACACAAGGTGCGTTTCCCATTAGTTTATTCTTTTTGCACGCTTCGGATGAGCACTTTAAGACCTGGCAAAGATGGAAGTATTACTTATTTAAGTAATGTTATTGACTTACAGGCAAATGATTCATTTCAAATAACTCCTCTCGTCACGCTATTTCCCAGTGTGACTTGAGTCGCTCCAATCATTTAAAGACTCATCTATCACTTTCAACTTGTGACTTGCTTCTTGAGATGACTTTGACCGACACATTACACAACTGCTCTCACCGATACATCTTTAGTCAAGTTCTTGATCTCCTTCTTGGCCATACTCAACTGCTCCACAAATGAGTCTTCACTTCGATCTTGATTGACTTCTTGTATTTCCAGCATAATCGACTTGACTCACTTTTTCCAAAATTTTATCTATTACAATGAAAATTACAAGGAAAATGGGGTGCCAACTTTCTAGTTTAAGTTTTACATGGCATTCATCAAAATCTATAATATAAATTTTCCAACAATTTCCCTTTTTTGATGGTGCCAAAACTTAAAAACATTAAACAACACGTAAACAACAAAGATACATACAGACAATGCAAGAATAAAGAATGTATGCATTGAATAGATCGTTTTTATGGATCATAGCATTCTTGTCCTTTACACAATTTTACATTTAGTATCGAGCATTCTATATCAAAGCAAAATACATACATCTATGCTAGATACAAATACAAGGTGAAAAATTATAGAAAGCTTCACTTAGTATACGATGACTTACAAAAGTGTATTTACATAAGTAAAATACATGAAGGGTTCGCAGAACACTTCAACGCCTTCGCCGCCCCTTCTATCCTCTTCACTATATGTCAAAATCATCACTCTCTTTCTCTTTCTTTCTTCTTCACTTGTTTTCTGCTTCTTTTCATAAGCTCTTTTAGAAGCATCATCCTTCCTTCCTCTCGAGTCATTGCTCTGTCCGCTTCTATTCTCCTCTTCCCTGTCTTCTCACACTTCAACATTCTTCCTAGCCACTTCCCATTTGCTACTTCATCATACCCAACCCAAAGAGTCTCCCTTTATTTCCTGGATCCACGTATTCGATATTCTTGGGTCTTGACGAGGTTGAAAGCCTCTTCCTCCACCACTTCTTCCTCCTCCTCCGGGTGCATACTTTGTCATGACAGAGTCTTTCGCTACTGCCAGAATGACTCGGCCGTAGTCCGATGCTTATCGCCTTCTTCGCACAATTTAAGACCTTTCTCCCAAAGATGCATCCTGTGCTCACTACGACATCTTTTAGAAATAGCCTTCTGATTCGAGCATCTTGAATTCTTCAATCGATCTTGCTCGGATCCGTTTGCCGTATGGCATCTTGATCCTTTCCTACCTAATGCCGCCGTATTATTTCAACACTTCTTCGACGCGGGCATCCGTCTTCTTGTCGAACTCTACCATCCTCGCTTCTACTACTCGCTTTTCTCGCATATCGGCATAGCAGTGTGTTCGACCCAAGCAGGTCACCGAAAGTTTGCCGATAATTGAGGCCGTAACATGACCCCCCGCCGAGGGGTTTCGTATCATTAACGCCAAATCCTTTGACCGCTCCCCCTCACCGCTTTTCCCTTCTTTTTCTCAGCTCCAATCATCTTGGCTTCCGACTCTTTCAACTTTTCTTATTTTAAACTCCTTAGGGACTCCTCTTTCCCCTTTTTGGCCTCATCAAAGGATAGAGGGACCCCAGGGAACATGCCTGCAAGCATGAAGTCGAGTCTGCTAAGAGCTGAGTTTTGCTTAGAGTCTGCTGCAGCATAAGCTGTCCGAAATTTTGAACGAGTGGCTTTGACTATGCTGCCACCAGTTTCATTTCAGCCATGAGAAGACTGAATTTTGCATTCATGGTCTCCTCAAGACGCATAACTTCTTTTCGTTGGAATTCATGCAGTAGCTCCATTTCTATTTTGTGAGAGGCATGCAACCTCTCAATATATTCTCGCATTGTGTGCCTGTTCAAAGTGTTGTCAGCGCTCAAACAAGCATTTTATTGTATAACGCCTTGAAATAGCAAACTTGCTCGTATCGCATGGCACTCTGCTGTTGAGACCACTCCCTGATCCTTACCACTATCCCTCTCAAATCTGCTGTGAGGGTGGCATCTCTATTGTTCAGGCGTAAGTCTAGTGAGGCTTCACAGATCTTCTTGAAGACTTCACAAATCTCTTCACAGATCTTCTTGAAGACTTCACGAATCTCAGCTGTCTCACCGATTCGATTCTGCTGCCGGCCATTCTGCATCGAAGTCAAAGTTTGCTGGCACAATAGAGTCGGTAGGGATTACGGGATTTTCTCGCATGCTGAATCGTTCTCGCTCTTTTAGCGGTCTCTTCCTCTAGCTCGGCAATTCGATAGAAAAAGGAAATACTTGCTCAAAAGCATCATCTCGCACATATGGGATTGTTTGTGCGGTTTGTGCCTCGTGACGCGTTTCGTGGAGTCGCATCGCCGCAGCACTGTGGGAGCCTGCACACAGATGACTCGGGCACCGGGTTTTGGAATGTGTTGCCCACCGACCGAGCCTCAACTCGCCTTAACAGCCTTCTTCGGCCTCATGATTTTTCTAAATAAAGTACTGATCCTCACCGCAACATCAACGTCATTGGATGATGATGAAACCTGGGGGCTTGGTTCATCATCGAAATTGAATGTTTGACGAGCAGCTTTGATGTTCAACGGGTGTGTACTCAGCTTCATCTTCAGACCCCAGAAATGATATGTCAGGATTTTCCTGGGAGTCATGAAGTGCACTTATCTCCTTCTCGTATTCAGCTATGAACAAGAGGAATGTTCTCAATCTCTTGAGCTTTACCTGGGAAGTCTCAACCTCCCTTGGGCCTTCAACACCTCTAGCAGTCTCAACTGCAGAGAGGCCTTCAACATTCCCTTTGACAATGCACTGCCTTAGGGTCTTCAAGATTGGCATCCATAGAAGTCTCAACCCCTAGATTGCACTTTCACCGCCTGCAGTGTTGACTCCCAGCATTTCCATCTTGTGCCTTTACTATAAAACCAAAGGTGTCATCACCTTTCAAAGCACCGTGACATTTCGGCCGGGATCGACTCAACTGCCTCGAGCCACAATGTCACTCACGAGGTTCTTTCTCGCCCACTTCGCAACCTTTCTTCAAGAGAGAGTAATCTGCAAAGATCCTCCGACCCCGCCGCAGCTGGAGAGAGGTTCCCCTCACCGGCACACCACCGAGTGAGTGATGATCGGGCCACTCTGCTTCTGACTCGCTGGCCGCCATGAGTGCTCTGCCGTTAGGGCGGTGGTAAAACACCGTCAATAGGGGTTGGCTCAATGTTGGGAAATTAATTTTTAGATTTTGATGAATGCCATGTAAAACATAGAATAGAAAGTTGGCACCCCATTTTGGTTGTAAATTGCATTGTAATAGATAGGGCTGGTCGGGCCGAGTTAAGTCGCCTATGCGCGTAAATATGCAAGAAGTCAACTGAGACTAGAAGGAAGACTCCACCGTGAGGCAAAATGAGTGTGGCAAAGAAGAAAGACAGAACTCGATCAAGGTGCAAACAGATGCGGTGAGTGAAGTGTCGAAGTCAACTCAACTCAGATAGCAAAGTCTCAAGTTGAAGTGACATGTATGAGTCATCCATGATTGGAAGTCGACTCAAGTCATCCGGGAAGCCAAGGAAATGCAAATAAGTCGAGACAATCAAAAAGATCCGTTGTACGTAAGTCAAGAACATTACTTAAACAAGTAATACTTCCATACAACCTTTCTTAAAGTGCTCACCCTAGAAGCGTGCAAAAAGAATAAACCAATGGGAAGCTCGCACTGTGTGTCGAACTCAAAAGTCAAGACTCATTCATACGAGGAAATGTCAATTCCAAGGATCGCAACAAGACAAGCCAATGACCACAAGTGTCTTTTGAAAATTAACCTATCTCTTCAACGGGCAAACGTTCAAAAGAACACCATAAAAGGTTATTTGGAGGGCTTCAGATCAAATCCTAGAAACTTGAGCAAGTGGGCTGTAGTAGCAAGGCAGCTGCCCTGTGAAGAAGCTGAGTCGCACGAGAAGCCACCGAGTGACCAAGGCATCTCCAGAATGAGTCCCAAAGGATCAAGTCAGCTGTGTGATCAAGACTTGTATCTGGACTGATAACCACTTTGTACTCTAATCAATACTTAGTGGATTCCTCCAGGAGTTGGAGAAGAGAGGAGTAGAAGAATTACCCCATCTTCGAACCTCTATAAAATTTATTGTGTCATTTACATTTCAAAGACTTTAATTTCTCGCATATTATTTCAATATCTCACGATAAATTTGCTATCCAATTGATAATAACCAAAGTGCTAAAACCAAGTATTAAAACAAACTTAAACCAAATTCAAGGGTGTTAAGTCTTCCAAATCATATCACAAATCAAGTTAAGTTTTAGACTAAGCAAATGAGTTATTCTATTAATAGCTCACCAAGTCCGTTGAGTGCCTAACTCACCGGTTAACTAACTTAGTCATCACCAAGGACTTAGTCAGAAATACTAACTCAATTTTTAACAGACTAAATCGAAAAGTTGGTAAGATTTATTCAACCCCCCTTCTAAACCTTACATTCACACCCCTTGGGACCTACAAGTGGTATCAGAGCGGTTGGTTCATTGAGCCTTCCGCACTGGTTACTGAACTAGATCTCCAAATTTTTCAAAGCTTGCTCTAGCACTTGATCTTTCAAAACTCCTTTATTTAGCAAAACTATTATCATGGAAGCAAATTTGACACGCATCCCTATGTTCACTATTGAGGAATTTGATGACTGGAAAATTTGTATGCAGGCTCATCTATCAGCATTGCACGATGAAATGTGGATAGGGATAGAAGATGGGCCACTCCAAATTTTAAAGGTGAACACACCGCAAGGAGAGAGCTGCTGCAAAAAGAAAGAAGAGGATGTTGCACCCGACTAGCTATTGTTGAAAACCAAGAGCCAATGGACAAATGATGACAGAAAAGATATAACTCTGACAACATGGCCAAGGACATTCTTTACAAAACCTTGACAAAGCCATGTTCAACAAAGTCAAATTATGCAAAACGACAAAAGAAATCGGGATAAGCTAACCTTAATTTGTGAAGGCTCGAGCAAATCAAGGAAAATAAATTATCTGTTGGCATTGTACAAAAATTTGAAAATTTTAAGATGCTTGCAGAGAAACCTTGGATCAACTGGATGCTCTTCCTTCACGTAAATTACCAATGAGCTATCTCGCACTTGGAAAAGAATATACACGTAAGAAATGTGTATGAAGATTCTAAGAAGTCTCCTGCACCGAGTGGTGGGAAATGAAAGTCATGGCCCCGAGACACTCCATGGACCTATCAAAAACATCCAACCATGAGCTATTCTCGATCTCAAAGCCTACGAATTTGAGCCGAGAAGAAAAGACCTAGAAGAGACAGTTGTACCCAAAACAAATTACAGAATAGTTAAGGATGGTAAAAGAGTTGAGGTCAAAGAAGTCATTGACCAAGAGGAGATTGCCCGATGGTTAAAAGGTTTAACGATTTCTTTAATAAGAATTACAAAAGAAGCAAAGGTGAATCCTCCGAAGACACTCACTCCCTCAAAGTCAAGGGAAGATAGACCACCCAAGAGAGCAGAGCATCAAAAAGTTGAATATCAAAGAGCCGACAATCCAAGGATGGAAAGAACTGATCAAAAAGTTGAAAATCTATGTTGGAACTACAGGCAACCCGATCACTATGCCATTGAATGCCCATATCCTCGTAGTCAAGAAATACAGAATGAAGAGGAAAGAAAAGTCTTCAGAGAAAGAAGACAAGAGAAGAAAAAGGCAATGTTGGTCAGAGAGATCACCGAGACAAATGCTCAAAAGACACAAGAGACTTTGAGAGTAGTGAAGCCGACTACTCAAGTGATTCTGAAGAAGAAGCATTGATCTGCCTAATGGCCAAAGAACAAGACCAACCTGACCAAGAAGATGAGGTACACTCTAACTCATCACACTCAGATTCTAGTGATAGTGATTGTGACACACACACTTCATCACCCACTGATCTTTATGATTCATTAGGCAAAATGATGAAAGACTTTGAACACATTAAATCCTCACACAAACTACTAAATGAGGAAAACAGCCTACTCAAAAATCAAAACTCACAGCTGACTAAGGAGCTGAGTACTCTAAGTCACATAGCTGATGAGAATAAAAGTTTAAAGGCTGAAAATGCTAAGGTAATAGGAGAGATAATCACACGTAAAAGAGGGAAAATGACCTCAAAATGTGATTGCCTCATTCACTAAGGCATATAAATCTTTGGATGATCTTATCATGAGCCAAAGAGAATGTGGAGACAAGACAGCTAGATTTAGTTCCTCTATACCAAGTCAAGCTCCAAAAGTGATTTTGGAAAAAGGATCTTCAAGTAATGAAGCATCTCAAAAATCCAAAACTTCAAATGGTGCACACACATTCATTCCAAAGCACAACCACAAGCAAACTGGCCTTGGTTATAAAGGAAAAGGAAAAACCAGTTGAGTATGCTTTGAGAGGACAAATGAGAAGAAATCCACCGAGTTCCTCAAAGAACTCCAAATAGGAAATACTTTGTAAAGAAAAAAACAGAGCTACCAAAAGCCCTTAAGTTCTATAAAAGGAACACATATGATGGGAATGGTAGAAAGTACCCAAGCCAAGCCGATTGGAATAATGTGAACTATCAAAGAAAAACCTATGGAATATAAGCTTCTGCCGCAAAAAGGCCTAGAACTCAAGCCAAGGGCCATTCCAAAGGCAAAAGAACCATCATCAAAGACACATATGCACCCAAACACTACGCACGAGGTATCACAACTACCCAAGGAAGGCAATTGCTAAAACACATGTACAGCATACAGACAAAAGAGACAAACTGTATGAACCTAACCCCCAAGCAATTTGCCAAAATTAATTATGATTATGGCACCGATAGATGGCAACCTCTTAGAGTCAAATCATTTGGCTATAGGTTGGTTGGATCATCTTACAATACTAACCCCTCGTGACCTGCATAAGTATGGGTACCTAAAACCAAATTTCCTTGATTGCGGTTCAAGGAACAATCGAAAGTGCCAAGGAACCTGGTACATGGATAGTGGTCGTTCCAGGCGCATTTACGACGTATAACAAGAAAAATCACAAAATTTAAGGAAGTTAGAGGTGCAAAAGTCATATTTGGAGGGAATGAAGCCCAGGAGAAATAAGAGGCATTGGATCCATCAAGAAAATGTATTAGAAATTACAGATGTTGCATATGTTGAAGGCCTCAATTTCAACTTACTAAGCATAAGTCAACTCGACAAGGGCTATAATGTTGGATTCAATATGGGAGTGTGCCAAATCAAGAACACAATCTAATGAAGTAGTGCTACAAGAATGCGCAAAAAGAACATGTATGTGGTGGATTGGTCAATCGCAACACCAAGCACTTGTCTACTAGCAAAGAGCACAACATGAGAATCAAGTTGGTTGTGGCACAAGAAGCCGAGTCACCCGAATTTTAAAACTATCAACAAACTTGCAAGAAGTAATCTTGTAGAAGGACTTCCGGACTCAAGATACAAGAAGGAGAGTGTATGTGATGCATGCCGATGGGAAAGCAAATCAAATCATCATTCAAAGAAAAGACATGTCCATCTTCAACAAGAATATTACACCGCTACATATGGACCTATTTGGTCCTCGTTGAACCAAAGCATAAGTGGAAAGAAATACACCTTGGTGGTAGTAGATGACTACTCAAGATACACATGGACAATTTTCATGTGTAAGAAAAATAAACCCCGCAAACTACCACAAAATCGATGAAGAGAATCCAAAATGAGAAGAGTCAAACCATTATCAAAATAAGATCTCGATGAGAACCGAGTTTGTCAATGGTATAATAACTCAAGATTGTGTTGAAAATGGTATTGGTCATGAATTATCTCGCAGCAAGGACTCCACAAAGAGAATGGAGTTGCATAAAGAAGGAATGAACTCTCAAAGAAGCAAAGAAGACCATGTTAGTCAAGCAGGGGTTGCCTAAAAGATTTTGGGTCAAGCAATAAACACAACATGCTATACTCAAAATAGATGCATGATAAAACAGATAGTCCGACAAAGATTCCCTATGAGATTTGGACAGGAGAAAGCCAAATGTTGCATATTTTAGAATATTTGGATGCAAATGCTTCATCCATAACAATGGCAAAGACAATTTAAAGGCTTTTGATGCTAAAGTCGATGAAGGTATGTTTTTGGGATACTCAACAAAGCAAAGCCTACAGAGTGCTCAACAAGAGGACAATGGTTACGAAAGAATCCATCCATGTGGTGTTTGATGAGCCCAATGTAAATGGAGAAGACATTGAAGAGTCACCGATAAGTCAATCACCTACCATGCAAAAAGAGTCCCTATGTTGAAGTCAAGCCGAATTATAAACCCGGATGAAGATGAGATAGCCGAGTCTCAAAGACAAATGAAAATCTGCAGCTAAGTGATGATGAGACAATGATCAAAATAACACACCGCAAGACGATCGGATCCACCTAACTTACACCAACTCGATGTAAGGTGGCCGAGAGATCATCCACCGTAGCTAATCATTGGAGATGTAAGATAAGGTATGAAAACCAGATCCGTAACTCAACAAGAAGCTATGTTCACTTGTTTACTCTCACAAATAGAGCCAAAAGATGTGTCACAAGCATTGATGACACACATTGATTCAAGCCATGCAAGAAGAGTCAATCGCTTTGAAAGAAACAAAGTGTGGGAATTGGTTCAAAGACCTATTCATCAAAATGTTATTGGCACTAAATGGGTGTTCAAACAAGATGAATGAGGAAGGTTCTGTGGTAAGAAACAAAGCAAGATTGGTAGCCAAAGGGTATTGCCAAGAAGAAGGGATAGATTTTGATGAAACATTTGCTCCTGTGGAAAGAGTGGAAGCCATAAGGATGTTTCTTGCCTTTGCATCTCACAAGAACTTCACCGTATATCAAATGGATGTGAAGAGTGCATTCTCAACGGTTTATTGGAAGAAGAAGTGTATGTTGAACAACCTCCAGGATTTGAGCAAAGACTCTTGGAGATAAAATATACAAACTCAAGAAAGCTTTATATGGATTGAAACAGTACCCGAGCATGGTATGACACATTATCACAATTCCCGATCGAGAACGGATTCACAAAAGGCAAAGTGGATAGAACACTCTTCTTAATTCAAGATGGGAAGAGTATACGCTTGTTCAAATATATGTGGATGATATTATCTTTGGATCCACAAACAAAGAGTCATGTGATAAATTCTCAAATCTCATGCAAAGCAAATTTGAAATGAGCATGATGGAAGAGTCGACATTCTTCCTTGACTCCAAGTAAAATAGTCAAGGATGGAACCTTCATAAGTCGACTAAATACACCAGAGATTTAATGAAGAAATTTGGTATGGAAGAGAAGTCTTCTATGAAAATACCAATGAATACATCACCAAAATGGATATGGATGCGATGGCAAACCCGTGGATCAAACAAGATACGAGCACTTATCGGATCATTGCTCTATCTCACAACAAGTAGGCCGTACATCACCTTTGTTGTGGGTGTATGTGCAAGATTTCAATGTGCTCCAAAAGAAATCCACATGACCGCAAAGTGAATCTTGAGATATTTGAAAGGAAGCCAAGAAGTTAGCTTATGGTATCCAAAGGAAGGTGGATTCAAGCTAATTGGGTATTCGACTGACTATGCTAGATGTATAGTTGACATGAAGAGTACCTCGTGTACATGTCAAATACTTGGAAATAGGTTAATTTCCCCGGTTTAGCAAGAAGCAAAATTTATAGCTACCTCCACACCGGCTAGTATCACATATGGGCAAAGCCTTGTTGCAGCCCAAGTCTTATGGATGAGACAACAAATGAGAGACTATGAAGTTGAAGAAAAGGAAATTCCAATCATGTGTGACAACACAAGTGCAATTGCAAATACTCAAAATCCTGTGTTGCACTCAAGAACAAAGCACATTGATGTCGATATCACTTCATAAGAGATCATGTAGAAAGGAAGGACATCACCTTGAATATATCTCAATTGATAAGCGAGAAGCTGATACATTCACAAAACCATTATGTGAATCAAGATTTGAAGAACTCAAATATGAATTAGGGTTAATTGAGCCGAGTTGACACTGAAGACTCAAAGAAAAGAGATGGAACATGAAAAGATGAAAAAAAAAAGCTAAACTCCCGAATCACCCTAAGTGAATCACCAGATCGGAGAATCACCAGACGAGCTAGCTGACCGAAAGTGCCTATGTGCAAAACGAGAAGAGTTAAATCACCTAAGGAGTAAGTCAAACATTTATGAGCAAAGTGACAAAAACGCAATGCTTTTACCAAGCGGAATGTTTTTAAGAATGACGCCAAGATAATTATGACATGTACAAAAAAGTCGCATACCAAGCTTATGATGGGATATAAATGATGCCGCATTAAATGCGAAAAATTAAATGTTAATCGGCGTGCAAAATCGAGTCGTTGATCTTGATCAAATTTCAAAACCACCCGCACGCCCTTTCATAACCCATACTTATACCGCTTTTGTCCGATTTTCTCTCACTTTACCAAAACTGCTTCATCTCTCTCAAAAGCAAAGAAAGCATTTTTACTCTCAAAACCCTACAAATCTTCAAAGCCTATTTTTCAAAGTTTCGTTTCGGAAATCTTCGAGAAATGGCATCTACTTACGACTTTGTCAAGTTGGGAAAACAAATCCACACGGGGTCTACGTGGATTTCGACGGCATGATCAAACAGGGTCGACGAAACCCTTGTGAAGAAAATTGCGGAGAAGTTGGAGAAATCGATCGAGACCCTTTAACGATGGAGTTTCGATGACCTACGTGAGAGGTCGCACAGCTTCACGTGAACGCTGGTTCACGATGAGGGCATCAAGTCGCCTGCTCACGGGAAAGATTTCACCATAATCGCCAAGGATTTGGCGTAACACCGCTTTGTTGCCGGTGGAAGGAGTGCCGAGATTTATGAAATCGATGTTAACTTGGCCGCTGCGGGAAAGAAGTAGCCAAACCTCGATCGCGGCCGCAAAGTTGTCTATACAAACAACAAGAAGCTATTGAAGGAGGACTACCACAAAATGCGGATGTTGTTGCCATGTGCATAGACATCAAATTTGGAAGCTTTAATCACCGTCCAAGACCAAGCCGATCGTGATGGCCGCGATCATGGAGAAAAAGAAGGTGAACTGTCCGAGTTTGTATACAAACAGACTCGCCAGCATATTGGGAATAAATCCTTCAAGGAGGATGGTTCGCTTGGAGGATCTTTTGGGATATGGACCGGTGATTGGCCGGATGATGGAAGTGAAGGGAGTCTCTCTTCGACATGGAAAGGTGTTCTATGTAAACAAGAAAATGTTCCGATCGAACCTTTCCTGAGCACAAAGAGAGCATACGCCAAGAGGGCCGATACGAGTGAGGGGGAATCACCGACCGTGAAGATACAAATGCCTCCTCCTTCCAAGAAGAAAGTCGCCCGCAAGCAATGCTAAGAAGATCACGCCCGCAAAAGAAAGAAAAAGAAAACAAACGATGCACCTACCCTCGCAGCTCGCAACGGAGAAGGAACCTCAAATACCTTCTCCTATTTGTCAAGAAAAGGAGGACTCGACAAGCCTAGAAAGCCGCCTCCTCGTAAAAGACAATAAGACCGCCCCCACCGCCCAGACTCGTAAGAAACCGTATCCGAGCCGTAAATCCTCTCGGTAAGGACTAAAAAGAAGACTCTTCAAGCGCCCGAGCTTGAGAAACCGGGCCGAGTCGCCACTCACTGGAACAGATCGCGAGACAACCGGAGAAGTAGAGTCTCCTAAAATTATTGATGAAATGTGACAAGTCATTAAGCCGATCAGCAGAGGCAAATTGAAGACACAAACAGTAGTCGAACAAATGAGACACAAGAAGTAGCCGAGAAAGCAAACTCTCATGTTGACAGGGTTGTATCCCCTCCCGCAACAGACGCCGAGGTGTCGAGCACCAAAGTTTTCTACCTTCAATCCCCGAGAACGAGGGACAAAGCAAGGAGATAATGATGAAGAAGATGATGACGTGATGATCCTATCCCCACCATATCCGCACATCCAAAATCGCCTGCGAGAATGGAGGAAGTGGAAGCGAGTCAATCTAGAATCGCCCAAAGACCGGAGTTTATTGAAGAAGAAGAAGAATCATTGTATTTTCTCGGATTGACCACCGTGGGTCCAAGCACTGATGAAGAAAAACGCATGTATATCTTGCATCTTCAAAGACAAGGAGAAGCAGAGATCGGCAGAAAAATCAAGCTCGTGAGAAAGCTAGATTCGCCCTCTCTAACTCGAACCACCGATCATACTCATCCACACCTTGATATGTCAGCCAGAGAGCGATGAGGATCTCGACCCCCCGCTGCACAAGCCATCAAGAATTGAGATGCAACAAGCTATGCGGGAATCCAGACCCGCATGAGCAACAACTGATGGAAGGACCAGGGAATCTTCCAAATCACACCGAGATTGATCCTATGGGAGTGGTGCGAGAATTGCAACCATTGTTGCGCCACCACTTCCCCACTCACTCGATGAAGGCGTTAAGGGAATTGGCGATGAACCGGGAATGTGGGGACCCTAGTCGAGCCAACCCCTAATGAAGGTGTCTTACCACCGCCCCAACGGCTGAATACTCAAAGGAATGCCCGAGTCCGGAGACGAGTGACCCCATTCCAAGTCACTCACCGGTGTGCCACCGGGGGAAACTCCCTCCACCGCAAAGAAGGCCTGAGGATGTCGGTGACTCCACAACGAATCTTGGAGGCGAAGTGGAGAAGGAAAAACAAATGGATACACAAAGAAGTTGTCATCAAGAGACTCGCATAGCTTGAGATTGTCTCAAATGAAGTACCAACCGCTGCCGCAGCCAATGACGCGCCGATACACGAGGCACAGATGGAAATGCCCTGGGAGTTAACACTGGCAATGAAAGTGCAATCCATGGAGTTGAGACTCTAGTGGATGCCACCTCGAAGACCCCAAGACAATCGACACCGTTGAAGGAATCGTCCCAAGCCTCGCCGCAGCTTGAGATTGCAGAGGTAATGAAGGCCAACGGAGGTTGAGACTTCCCGGGGTAAAGAGACGGGCAGCACGAACATCCCTCCTACTATCATTGATTCATCCGAAAAGGAGATAAGTGCTCTTCACGATTCCCAAGACAATCCTGATGTAACCTTTCTGGGATCTGAAGGTGAAGACTAAGCTGAGTCATCCCCTATTGCCAATTCAAAAGACTCACCGAGGATGTTCTCCTAAGCACGAGTAAGTCCGACCTTAAGGCTACTCGCCAAACATTTAATTTTGATGATGAGCCACCCATGCAAATCTCATCATCGTCCGATGACGCTACTAATATGGCCGAGACCACAACTCATATGGAAAAATCACCGAGATCGACGGGCGTTGAGACACCGAGGCTCACCACCGGGTCAACTCCACAATGTACCACAATCAAACAGAGTCAATCAATCAATCAGAGGCTCCCCAAGCCGCAGCAGATCGACTCCACCGGAACTTCACGAGCACAAGTTATCATTGAGCGATTCCCGTTGCCCATGATGATCCGCTTGAAGAATCGCTTTCCCTTTCTCTGAGCTACCCGACCTTCTTGAAGAATCGCCTAGAGATCAAGAACGCTTTCCATAAACTCCGATCCCGTTATTCCAACAGACACCATCGTCCCTAGCGCACTTTGACTTTGACGACGCTGGCCGCCAAGACTAAGATGTATGACAAATGAGGTTCGAGAAGTTTTCAAGGCCATAATTGCGAGATAGAGAAGATGGAGAGGCACCAGTGCCTCACCGACATGAGGCCGATAACCGAGACGCTAATCTTACCGCCGATCCGCGAGGAATAATTGTCGATCCAGAACAAGGGGAACAATAGCGACAATGCGCGTAGAACAAGCTCGATACTTAACATTGTTCAATAAATTGCTAGTCCAAGGGCCGAGAATGTTGATATGAAGAGAAGAATGCAAGAAAACATCGATCGAATGCATGAATCTCACAACACGAGATGCAAAACAAGCGTGAATTTAATAAGAAAGAGCTTTTAAGCGCGTAGAGGAGAACATGGAGAGGAAATTCAGCCTCCTCATGGTCGAAATGAAGCTGGTGACAAATTGAATCCAACGCCACCCGCCTCCGAATTCCATGCAAAGATACTCCGCAACAGATTCGAAGCATAACTCAGCTATCAGCCGCTTAGACTTCATGATTGCTAGCTTGTTTCCAGGGGTTCCTCTCTCCTTTGATGATGCCAAAAAGGGGGAAGAGGAATACCTAAAGACGTTAAAAGGATCTGAAGCTGAAAAGGAGGACGCAGCTTTGAAAGAGAAGACAACTGAGGAACAGAGAAGAGAGAAGAAAGGAAAATCTGTTGAGGGGGAAGGTTCGAAAGATATGACCCTGATGATTGCTAAAACCCCCCAACAAATACTTGTCACAGCTGATATCATCAGCAAACTCCCAATGACTCTGTCGCTCCAACACACCGCAGCACCCATGGCCGGGGTGCTTAAAAATAGTAGAAGCAGGGATGAAGGAGGTGGAAGGAAAGATGGATGTCCGAGTGACGGATATACTAAAACAATACGGAGGCATTCCGGCAGGAAGAGACACTGATGCCATTTCAGACGTTGGAACCGAGCCAAGATCTGTTGATGAATTCAAGACGCTCGCATCCGAGGGTTACTTCGCAAATATGTCCATGGCTCAAGCATGGGATTTGTATTGGGAAAAAGGCCTCGAGCTATGTGAAGAAGCCGACAGCAAAGACATCGGGCAACACCACTGGGTCACTATCTTTGGTCACTCATCCGGAAAAAAGAAGGCCCCAAGATAATACACGCCTGCAGGCGAGGAAGAAGCAAAGTGAGGAGGAAGAGGTTTCGACTAGACCTCTTTCCAAAAACATTGAATATATAGATACAGGCAAGAAAGGAGGGATCTATTGGGCCGATTCGACGAAGTAGCCAACCCGCAAGTGGCCAAGAACAATACTGAGTATGTGAAGAGAATCGAAGAAGAAAATAGAAGACAAACTCAGCTGTGGGAAGAAAGACAAGAAAGAAAAAGAAGAGATGAAGTCCGCTGAATAGCATATGAGAAAAAGAAAGCAAAGAAGAAGAGAAGAAGAGAAATAGATCGTAAAGAAGACAGAGTGATGAGGAAAGAAGGAGGCAAATGAAGGAGATGAAGTGTTGTTGTCCACCCTTCATGTATTTTACTATGTAAATGCATCATTATGTAAGTCTTCTCAGACATCGAATAAAATTTTATAATTTCTCTACTTGCGTAGATATAGAATAGCATGGTTACCTTAAGCTCGTTTAAGCTCGATACACTCAGAAACAAAATTTTGTAAAGAACAAAAATGTTATGATCAATAAAAGATTGATTCTACGCATACATTCTCGTGATTCTACATTGTCCGCACGTATCTTTGCTATTTAATTATTGTATGGATGTTTTAAGTTTTGGCATCATCAAAAAGGGGGAAATTGTTGGGAAATTAATTTTTAGATTTTGATGAATGCCATGTAAAACTTAGAATAGAAAGTTGGCACCCCATTTTGGTTGTAAATTGCATTGTAATAGATAGGGGGTCGAGCCGAGTTAAGTCGCCTATGCCGTAATATGCAAGAAGTCAACCGAGACTAGAAGGAGACTCACCGTGAGGCACCGAGTGTGACAAAGAAGAGAAGACAGAACTCGATCAAGGTGCAAATGAGATGCACTGAGTGAAGTGTCGGTCAAGTCAACTCAAGATAGCCAAGTCTCAAGTTGAAATGACAGATGAGTCATCTAATGATTGGAAGTCGACTCAAGTCACCTCGGGAAGTCAAGGAAATGCGGTCAAGTCGAGACAATCGAAAGAGATCCGCTGCCACGTAAGTCAAGAAAATTACTTAAACAAGTAATACTTCCATATTGCTTTCTTAAAGTGCTCACCCTAGAAGCGTGCAAAAGGAATAAACCAATGGAAAGCTCGCACTGTGTCGAACTCAAAAGTCAAGACTCATTCATACGAGGAAATGTCAATTCCAAGGATCGCAACAAGACAAGCCAACGACCACAAGTGTCTTTTGAAAATTAACCTATCTCTTCAACGGGCAAATTTTCAAAAGAACACCATAAAAGGCCGAGGAATCTATTTGAGAAAAGGTTACCTTTGTTACCTGAAACTTTCAAGCTATTATTCAAACGATAACCTACTCAAGTCATTCAAGTTTAATCCTCAAGCCTACACCACGGGGAAATCAATCCAACACTTACCCGTGAAGGAAAGACGACTTCAATCGCTTGAAGAGGAAACATCTCAAGAATCAAAGGGTCTACATTCCACGAAGGATTGTAGAAAGGTTCAAGGTCGAACTCCGTCTTAAGTTATTTGGAGGGCTTCGTGATCAAATTCAAGAAACTTGAGTAAATGGGTCAGTAGTAGCAAGCGCTTGCCCCGTGAAGAAGCCGAGTCGTACGAGAAGCCACCGAGTGACCAAGGCATCTCCGCATCGAGTCCCAAAGGATCAAGTCCGGGCTTGTGTGATCAAGACTTGTATCTGGACTGATAACCACTTTGTACTCGATCAATACTTAGTGGATTACTCCAGAGTTGGAGAAGAGAGGAGTAGAAGAATTACCCCATCTTCGAACCTCTATAAAATTTATTGTGTCATTTACATTTCAAAGACTTTAATTTCTCGTGATATTATTTCAATATCTCACGATAAATTTGTTATCCAATTGATAATCAACAAAGTGCTAAAACCAAGTATTAAAACAAACTTAAACCAAATTCAAGGGTGTTAAGTCTTCCAATAAATCATATCACAATCAAGTTAAGTTTCAGATTAAGCGAAATGAGTTATTCTATCAACAACTCAGTCGAGTCTGTTGAGTGCCTAACTCTGTGGTTAACTAACTTAGTCAGTCCACCAAGGACTTAGTCAGAAATACTAACTCAATTTTTAACAGACTAAATCGAAAAGTTGGTAAGGTTTATTCAACCCCCTTCTAAACCTTACATTCACACCCCTTGGGACCTACACTCAACTTGGGTGCCCAAAGTCCCAGCTTCATTGCTAATTCCTTGGACCCATCTTCCAAGAGTACCGGGATGTAGCGGCAAATGATGTCTCAGTGCAACTGGCTGCACTACTCCCAAGGGGTCGATCTGCAGAGAGATTGAGATGACTCTCTCTCCCGGTCCTTCAAATAGTTGATGCACATGCATTATCCTCGAATCTCGTAGAGCCCGCCGCATATCCGACTTCTCTACGCATCAATGGGATCCGTATCTTCATCACTCTCGAGAACACATCCAAATGAGGGTGAGTGTGTTCTAGAGTTCCAAGAAGCGGCATATTTTGGCTTTCTCAAGAACTTGTGCTTCCTCTACTGCTTTTGGTTTTATCCTTCTCCTTGAAGATGTGTAATATTCAGCAGCTTATCTTCATCCAGGGCCTGAAGCACAGTGTTGACTCCGAGAAATTACAAAGAATTCCTCCTCTTCTTTGATGAACTCGGGCGAGCAACCGCACCTTGAGTGGTCTAGCTTCCACACCCTCCATTCGCAGAGACAAAGATCAATATCCGGATATACAGAGAATACATGATGACATCATCATCCTTATCATCACCATGCCCTTCCTTTTCGAGATTGAGGGCAAGAGACTTTGTCGCTTCTCTCCTTCAAGAAAGATCCATGGCAAAGGGAGAGACTTTTTCAACAAAGTTTGTTCAGCTTGTCTCACCGCTTTATCTTCTTCAGCTGTTTGACGCCCAGCTGAGTCTTGCGATAGGCCTCTGCTGATCATCCTCAGCAGACTTGGCAGTTTTATCTATAACTTCAGGAGACTGCACTTCCTGAGTTTCAGCAGCCTCTGATGCTCTCTTCACTTGAGTGGCGACTCACTGTTTTCTAATTCGACGCCAACCAGTCTTCTTCTCTTGGGTAGTAGGGGAACCTCTGGTTCAATATCCTCGTGTTCCTCAAACGTGAAAGCTTTCTGAATTTCCTTAGAGGCAACTGCCTTTCTTGTCTTGGCAGTCCTCTTCTTCCTGATGGCTGGAGAAGGGATTTGGATTTTCTTATCAACCTTGATCGCAGGGGCAGGAGACACGGCCGCATGGGCAGTGACTCGGCTACAGGGGGTAGGTGCATCCTTTTCGTAGTCAGCAGGGGCAACCTTCTTTGGAGCCGCAGGGGCAGCTTTTCTTTTGGAGGAGGGGTAGCAGCTGTGTCCTCGGCTACAGCTGATTCCCCCTCACTTGTGTCCGCTCTCTTCACATGGGCTCTCTTCTGGGCTCCAGGAGGTTAGCCCCGAACATTTTCTTGTTGACATGGAAGGATTTTCCATGTCGGGGGGAATGCCCTTCACTTCCATCAAGTGGCCAATCACCAGGCCATAACCAAGAGATCCTCCAAAGAATCCATCTTCCTTGAACGATTTATTCAATACATTCAGGCAGAGTCTGCTGCATATAAACTCAGCCCAGTTGACTTTCTTACCCTGCATGATCGCATCCATGACGATCAGCTTTGTCTTGACAAATGATTAAAGCTTCCAAACTTCATGTCCCGCACACTTTGAGATGACGCTCCATCAACTTATGATAGTCATACTTCAAAGATCTTCTTATCACCGTAGATCATCTTAGCAAAGACACTCCTCTGGTTTGGCTACCTCTTTCCACACAAAGCCAGCCAAATCAATATCACCTTCATTTATCTCCTTCATGCCATCAGACGACAATAAACAGTGCTCCGCAAGGTCTTTAGCATTTATCAAAATATCCTTGCGGTGGACATAAGACTTGATTCCTTCATCCCGCACTTCGCATTAACATAGAACTCGCGCCACCTCTTCTAGGTAGGTGTGCGAGTATTCCATAGTCGAAACGCCTTAAGACTTGACTTTTCCAACATCTCAAAGAATCTTCTTCAATAGGGTCTCATCGTAACCCCGCTTCACCATGCCTTCGAAATCTACTCGACGATCCTGAGTGGATCTCGCTTTGATAACTTGACGAAATCAAACTTAGGTGCCATTTTCGTGAGATTTTTACCGATTGAAACTTGAAGAACTTGTTTGAGGACACTTAGGGTTTTTGAGAGAGAAAATAGCTTGCTTTCTTTTGCTTGAAGATGAAAACTTTCCGAATGTGAGAGACAAAGCCGAAAATGTGTATATAAGGGTTATAAAAGGACGTGTCTTTGATTTTTAAATTTTTTATCAAAATCAACGATTCAGATTTAGCACATCAAACCGCATTTAATTCCTCGCATTTAATGCGGCAAAGATTTATATCCAATCATATGCTTATCTTGTGACTTTGACTATACCCGTCATTATTACGCCGACGCTCATCCTTAAAAATATTCCCGCTCATTTAAAATGACTCGTTTTTGTCACTTAGCTCATAAATGACTCACCTTATCTCAAAATGACTTAACTCTTCTTCTCTCCTTTCATTAAGCGACTCACCAAACTAACTCGATATAGCTAAATTTTCGATATGGTTATTTCACTTGGCCGATGTGAGAAACCCGCTTTTTCTCACTTTCTCATCTTTTATCTCTCATGATTGAGTCTTCCGAGTGTTAACTCACCAATTAACCTACCATGCTTAAACTCTTCAAATCTTGATTCACATAAGGGTTTGGTGAATATATCGCTAACTACTTATCAGTCGAGATATATTCCAAAGTGATGTCTTTCTTTTCAACATGATCTCTTATAAAATGATATCTGACATCAATGTGCTTTGTTCTTGAATGCAACACAGGATTCTGAGTGATTGCAATATCACTTGTGTTATCACACATAATTGGAATCTCTTTTTCTTCAATTTCATAATCTCTCACCGTCTCATCCATAAGACTTGGGCACAACAGCTGCCCGCAGCTATGTACTATGCTTTAGTTGTGGATGTGGCTATTGAGTTTTTCTTTTTGCTAAACCAGGAAACTAATATGTTTTCAAGCATTTGACATGTACCGAAGTACTTTTTCTATCAACTCTACATCCAAAGATACCGAGTCCGAGTAACCAATAAGCTTGAATCCACCTTCCTTTGGATACCATAAGCCAACTTCCCCGCATCACTTCAAATATCTTAGATTCTCTTTAGTCAGCAATCATGTTCTCTCCTTTTGGTGCAGATTGAAATCTTGCACATACACCATCGCAAAGGTGATGTCCGGTCTGCTAGTTGTTAAATAGAGCAAAGAATCCAATAAGTGCTCTATATGTTGTTTGATCTACAACCTCACCATCTCGCATCCATGTCCATCTTGATCGATGTGTTCATTGGTATTTTCATAGAAGACTTCTCTTCCATACCAAATTTCTTCAAGAAATCTCTGTGTATTTTGTTTGACTTATGAAGGTTCCATCCTACAATTGCTTGACTTGAAGTCCTAGGAAGAAAGTCGCTCTCCCATCATGCTCATTTCAAATTTGCCTTGCATGAGGTTTGAGAATTTATCACACAGCTCTATATTTGTGGATCCCAAAATGATGTCATCCACATATATTTGAACAAATAGTATACTCTCTCCATCTTGAATTATGAAGAGTATTTTGTCCACTTTGCCTTTGGTGAATCCATTGTCATTAGAAATAGAGACAATGTATCATACCATGCTCTTTGTGCTTGCTTCAAACCATATAATGCCTTTTTGAGCTTGTATACCTTATCTCCAATAGTTTTCTGCTCAAAACCTTGAGGTTATTCAACATAGACTTCTTCCTCTAATACCATTTAGAAATGCACTTTTCACATCCATTTGATATACAAAGAAGTTCTTGTGTGCAAAGATAGGCAAGAAACATCCTTATTGCTTCCAATCTTGCAACATGAGCAAATGTTTCATCAAAATCTATTCCCTTTCTTGGCAATACCCTTTGGCTACCAATCTTGCTTTGTTTCTTACCACTGCACTTTTTCCTCATTCATCTTGTTTCAAAACCCATTTTGGGCCAATAATATTCCGATGGGTTGGTCTCTCGCACCACCCATACTTTGTTCCTTTCAAACCGATTCACTCTTATTGCAAGGATTGAATCCAATGTGTGTCATCCAATGTTTGAGACACATCTTTTAGCTCTATTTGGGAAATAAAACAAGTAAACATTGCTTCTTGCCGAGCTCTAGATCCGGTTCTTACACCATCTCTAACATCTCCAATAACTAGTTCTCGTGGATGGTCTCTCACCATCTCACATCAAAGTTGAAGCAAGTCACTAGTTCACTGTCTCGCAGCCTACGTTGTCTTGAGCAACTCTTTCATCATCATTCACCAGAGAATTTCCACTGTCTTTGAGATTCACTATCTCATCTTCATCTAGGTTGATTACTCTCACTTCACCTTCAACATAAGGACTCTTCTACATAGTTGGTGATTTAGCTTATCGCCTAACTCTTCAATGTCTTCTATTCACATTAGGTTCATCAAAACCACATGAATAGACTCTTATGTAACCATAGTCCTCTTGTTTTAATACTCAGAGGCTTTGCTCTCACCGAGTATCCCGAAAAGATACATTCATCACCTTTAGCATCAAAAGCCTTTAAATTATCCTTGCCATTGTTGTGGATGAAGCATTTACATCCAAATATTCTAAAATAAGTAACATTTAGCTTTCTCGTCTATATCTCATATGGAGTCTTGGTCAATTGCCTATTTATCATGCATCTATTTTGAGTATAGATGCGGTGTTGATAGCTTCACCAAAATCTCTTAGGCAATCCAAATTTTCACTAACATGGTTCTTGCAGCTTCCTTGAGAGTTCTGTTCATTCTTTCAAATACTCCATTCTCACGGAGTTCTTGTCAGAGATAACTCATGAGCAATACCATTTTCCACACAAGATCGAGTCATTATCCCATTGACAAACTCGGTTCGTCTTCATCGCTTGTTATCTTTATAATGGTTTGCTCTTTTCATTTTGAACTCTTTTCATCACCGAGATAACTTCTCGCAAAGTTTCTTCTTTTTGCACATGAAGATTATCCATGTATATCTTGAATAATCATCTACCACCACTAAGGTATATTTCATTCCACTTATGTTGGCTAGTTCAACAGACCCAACAAATCCATATGCAACAGATGCAATATCCTTGTTGAAGAAGGACTAGGCTTATCCTTGAATGAAGATTTGATTTGCTTCCCCATCCGCATGCATCACATACACTTTCCTTCTTGTACACTCGAGTCCGGAAATCCTTCCACAAGATGACTCCTTGCAAGGATGTTGATTGTCTTGAAGTTCGATGACTTTCGGTTTCTTGTGCCATAGCCAACTTGATTCGCCCGTGCTCTTTGCTAGCGCATGTGCTTGGTGTAGCCGTAGTAGAGACTAATCTACCACATACAAAGTTCTTCTCGCCTTGATCCTTGCAAAGACTATTTCATTTAATTCAAGATCTTTGATCTAGCACACTCCCATATTGAATCCAACATTGTAGCCCTTGTCACGAGTTGGTCGATACTTAACAAAGTTGAAGTTGTGGCCTTCAACATAAGCAACATTTGTGATTTCTAATCCATTCTTCTTGATGGATCCAAAGCCTTTTATTTCCCGTGGAGCTTCATTTCCTCCAAATATGACTTTTGCACCTCTAATCTCTTGAATCTTGATAGATTTTTCTTGTTTCCTATCATATGTTTGGAACAACCACTATCCATGTACCAGGTTCCTTGGCACTCAGCTGTTCCTTGAACCTGAAATCAAGGAAATTAGTTTTTAGGTACCCATACTTGCCTGGGTCCTGAGGGGTTAATGTTGTAAGATGATCCAACCAACCTATACCCAAATGATTTGACTCTAAGAGGTTTCCATCTATCTGTGCCATAATCATAATTCACTTTGGCAAATTACTTGGGGGCTTTAGGTTCATACAACTGGCTTTTTCTCTGTATGCATGTGTGTGTGTTTTAGCAATTCCTTCTTTGTGTGTGCTGATAATAGCTATTTTGCCTTTGGAATGACCTTTGCTGAGGTTTAGGTCTTTGCCATCTAGGCTTGTATTCCATTGGTCTTTGCTGATTTTTTACATTGTTCCAATCAGCTTGGCTTGGGTAGTTTTTACCATTCCCATCATATGTGTTTCTCTGATGAAACTTCTGGGGTTTTTGGTAGCTCTGTTTATTCTTCACAAAGTACTTTATGTTTGGAGTTTGCTGAGGAACTCTGCTGGATTTCTTCTCTCACTGCCCTCTCAAAGATACTCAATCGATCGCTTTTCCTTTCCCTTTATATCCAAGGCCAGCTTTGTTTGTGATTGTGCTTTGAATGAATGTGGTGCAACACTTTGTGTTTTGGGTGGGTTTTTGAGATGCTTCATTGCTTGAAGATCTATTTTCCAAAATCACTCTAGAGTTTGACTATGCACAAAGGAATTGAATCCTATGCATGTCTTATCTCCACATTCTTTTGACTCAAGATAAGGTTATCCAATGATTTGGATGACTTTGTAAATGAGGCAATTACATTTTTAAGATCATTTTCTATCTTTTCTATAGCAGCTATCTCTCGCTTATTAGTTTGGCATTCCCACCTTGACTCTTTGTTCTCATCGCCTATGTGACTTAGAGTACTCACTCCTTAGTCGGTTGTGAGTTATGGCTTTTTGAGCCGATCAAGTTTTCCTCATTTAAAATCGTGTGTGAGGATTTTATGTGCTCATAGTCTTTCATCATTTTGCCTAATGAATCATAAAGATCAGTGGGTGATGAAGTGTGTGTGTTACAAATACTATCACTTGAATCAATGAGATAAGCTAGAGTGTACCTCATCTTCTTGGTCTGTTGATCTTGTTCTTTAGCCATAAGACGATCATGGCTTGTACTTCGAATCACTTGAGTAGTCGGTTTCACTACTCTCGAGTCTCCGCCGCTTTTTAGACTTAGCTGTCTCAAAAATCCTCAAGCAGCCAACATGACTTTCTTTCTTTCCTCGTTCTTTTCTCTAAAGACTTTTCTTTCTTTTTCATTCTTGTATTTATTGGCCGGTGGATTGAACAAACAATCGCAAAATGTCCTGGTTTTCTCGCAATTCCAACACAGGTTCTCGGCTCTTTGATCGCCTCTTTCTCGTCCCCTCGGGTTATCGCTCTCGATATTCTACCCTTTGATGCTCGCTCTCTTGGGTGGCCTATCTTCCTCGACTTAGAGGGTGCTTGAATGTCCCCCGGAGGTTTCACCCTTGTTTCTTTTGTAGTTCTTATTTAAGAACTTGTTGAACCTTTTAACCATTAGGGCTATTTCCTCCCGATCTATGGCTTCCTTGGGTTCAACTCTTTTCCATCCTTGACTATCAATGCAACCGCCTTGGGTACAACTATCTCCTCTTGATCTTTTCTTCTCACCAAACTCATAGGCTTTGAGGTCCGAGAATAGCTCATGATTGGATGTTTTCGATAGATCCATTGAATGTCTTAGAGCCATAGTCTTCATTTCCATTCACTGAGGCTCTCAAGATCTGCATACACATCTCCTTTGTGTGTATTCCTTCCCAAGAGTTGAAAGCTCATTTGTGATCTCAAGTGAATCTTGCATCCAAATGATCCATAGATTCTCCTCGCAAACATTTTGAAATTTTCAAATTTATGAACAAAGAATAGATAATTTATTTTCTTTAATTTGCTCGATCCTTCACAAATTAAAGTTAGTTTATCCTAGATTTCTTTTGTTGTTTTGCGAATTTGACTTTATTGAACATTGTTTTGTCCAAAGTCTTGTAGAGTATGTCCTTGGCCACATTGTCCAAGTTGTATCTCTTTCTATCATCGCTTGTCAACTCGATCCTTGGTTTTTCAACCAGGTCCGGTCTTTCTTCAAAGCAAAGAACTTCTTCTCCTTCACCGCAAAATGCTCTCCTTACAGATTGTGTTAACTTTCAATATTTGCAGTGGTCCATCCTCTATCACAAGCCACATTTCATCGTGTAGAGCGAGATAGATGAGTCTCCGATACGAATTTTCCAGTCATCAAATTCCTCAACAAAGGAACATATGAATGCATGTCAAATTTGCTTCCATGATAATAACTTTGCTAAAAATGAAAGATTTTGCAAATACAAGTGTTTGAAACCTTTTAGAAAAGATAGAGATCTAGTTCAAGAACTGCCATGGGAAGGCTCAATGAACCAACCACTCGATACCACTTGTAGGTCCCAAGGGGTGTAAGTAAGGTTTAGAAAGGGAGTTGAATAAACATTACCAACTTTTCGATTTTAGTCCTTTTAAAATATTACAGAGTTAACACAAACATCCGAGTCCTTGAGGGACACTAAGTTGGTTATTCAAATAGAGTTAGCCACTCAAATGTACTTGATAGAGCTGTTGATAGAATAACTCGATGTTTAACCCGAACCTTAACTTGGTTGTATTGGTTTTATCAATAAGACTTAACACCCTTTGATATGTTTTAAAATTATTTTAACACTTGATTATAGCTCTTGGTTATTAATCGCTTTGGATAGCAAATAAGTTTATCAAATAGATATAAGGTAAGTATGCAAAAATGTTAATGTGCTTTGAAAAATAAATGACACAGCTTAATTTTTATAGAGGTTCAAGATGGGGTAATTCTTCTAATCCTCTCTTCTCAAACTCCCCGGAGGAATCCACTAAGTAATGATCGCTTCTGAGTGGTGAACAGCCTGAGACAAATCTTGGTCACACAACCGGCTTCTCATCCGACTCAACTTCTTCATAGGGCACCTTTTGCTACTTCAAATCACTTTCTCAAGCTCTTGGATTTGCTCACGAAGCCTCCAATAACTTGATATCGGTTCGACCTTGAACCTTCCTACAATCCTCCTTGGAAAGTAGACCCCTTTTGGCTACTGCCTATTTCCCCAGGTGACTTGAGTCGGCTCCAATCATTTAAAGACTCATCTGTCACTTTCAACTTGTGACTTGGCTTCTTGAGATGACTTTGACTGACACTCCACACAGCTGTTCCTCAGCTGATACATCTTCATTCAAGTTCTTGATCTCCCTTCTTGGCCATACTCAGTTGTTCCACAGCGGAGTCTTCACTTCAGTCTTCAGTTGACTTCTTGTATTTCCAGGCATAGCTGACTTGACTCAGCTTTTCCAGCCCTATCTATTACAATGAAAATTACATGAAAATGGGGTGCCAACTTTCTAGTTTAAGTTTTACATGGCATTCATCAAAATCTATAATATAAATTTCCCAACATACATGTATTAATTTTTAATTTATTGCACGCCCAGCTTTGGAAAAATCTATGCCTCCAATTTATATACATGAACAACTTTCGAAAATAGCTTTGCATCCAAATTAACAACTACAATCTTGAAAAAAGTATGACACAAACTTTCACACTTATTAAGAATCTAAGCATGACTAAAACAATCTATGCGAAGAAGTTGTGGATTATGCGGTTTTATGAAAAATAGTTTTCAAAAACCGAAAACAAATACATAGTTTTGAATGTATTTTCTTTTCCATGATTCCTGTGCATGATTTTTTTCTTTTTTACTTCATCAATAAAAACATTAAATAGTATTTATCACGTATTGTCTCGATGCAATTTTAAAATTATTACAATGCAGAGATACAACTCATAGAACTACTAAGAAAATGCACATATCACAAAAGAAAAAAAAGGAGTCCTCACAGATATACACCCCATGCATCGCACGGTTAAAGACTAGTAACTCTAAAACGGCAAAACACAAAATAATAATAACTCAACTAATTACACAAAAGAAAAATTGATTGGAATTAAAAATTCCAACATTTTGCAATCCAGATAAGGATGACAATTTTGACTCAGCCGCGGGTACCCCGCCCGCCCGCCCCATTTGGGTCGCCTCGTCCTAAGTGACCCCGGATGGGGTGGGTCAGGTCCGGGTACCCACCCCGCCCCGCCTAGTATTTTTATTTTTAAGATATATTTTAATATGTATTTTGCATATATAATATATCATATAATATAATTTTTATGTATTCCATTAATTGATAATAATAAATTTTGTAAATAATGTATTATAATTTTTTTTTCATTTTTTTATCTAACTTAATTTAAAATGGGGCGTAATGCATTGATCGGCCCCTGTTCTAGAATTGGGCGGATCCGATCCTATCAACCCCGCCCCATTTCCATCCCTAATCCAGGTTTAACGGCATATTCGTAAAAATTCAATTCTTCCCTATTAATTGAATTTGCCACAACCATTGCATCAACCTCAACATGAATGAAACCGGGGAGTTGTAGAGCTTTCACGATGAAGCACGGACACTTCTCTCGAGGATGTCTTTGTGCACCCGCATCGATACGTGTCCGATACGATACTTTATCCGATACTTCATGGATACTCCATTTATACATTTACACATGGAAATAGATAGAATTTATTCTAATGTTCATTTCTTCAATTTTTTTTTATGTCCTTGTGAGTTATCATATTTCGATTTGAGTACTTATGAAATTTTAGTTATTTATATTTGAAACATTGTTTTTTTAATTGTACTTAGTACGCTCCCGTATTTTCAATAATATAAAAATATATAATTTTATTTGTATATATATACCGCACTCGTATCCTTAAAATTTCAAAATATACCGTAGTCTCATACCGTATCGTATCATATCCATGTCCTCGTATCCGACTATCCGTACGTTTCATAGGAAAGAGCCACCTTTAAACCCAACGCCTCCTTGACACTAGGAATTCCTTGGATGCGGAGGGTACGACAAATAACCAATTCTACTATATCATTTCGAATAATCATCCCAAACCCAACCATGATTAAGTCCTTTTCTCATTTTACCAATTTCATGCAACTTAGTCCAACTTAATTGCTAGACTTTTGTAATGTAATCGATTCATCAACCAAAAGAAACAGGGTCGACTCACGCCGCAGTGTACTACGCTTTCATTAACATATTCCCTTTTCGTGAACAATCAAACACGTGATCGAAAGATGGTTGTATTTTTATCAAAAGAATGATATTCCCATTCCAAATATGATTGTGTTCCGCTTTCAACCCATCCTATTTCGAATAAGATTCATATTGAACAATTTTTCCCAAGAATTAAATCACATAGAACAATTCTATCACACACCAAATAATCAATTGAACACATCTTAACAATTAAAATATGCCTAACAATGTAACTACAAATGGAGACAATATTTTTAGCAGAGGATGTTCATATATTTGTTGGAATAGACTTTAGTGAAAACAATCACTTTAATCTAGAGCTTTCATATCAAATTATCAAGAATCAATACTAGATTGCGAAGCGCATCAATTCATAATACATTTGAATCCTCGGGATCCGCCTTCTAGATCTACACGCCTCAAGCTTTTCGAGAACCCTTTAGTTTTCTCCGTAGTTTCTTTCTCACAATGGGATAGCGTAAATAGAATATCGTAGACGTATGACCTAGGGACCATAACCCTTATATAATCAGTTTATATCGGGTATCCTATTTTAGCTTATCATTAAAATAGAAATAACTCATTAAGTCTCTACACATTAAAGGCCCACACCCTATTAGATACATTAAAGCCCAATTCCTTAAATATTATTTGATCACTTATAAAATGGGCTTAACCTTAATTGATACCACAATACATAATTATTTCACATATAAGCCCAATATCGATTATGATCCAACAATCTCCCACTTGGGCTATATGTGTAACCTTATAATTATGTATTGTAAAATTAACCATATGAGCTCAACTTTGTTGTCATAACCAAATGTATCTCAGATCCAATTCCATTAATCGTACCAACATAGGATCAAAGAGGCCTTCGTTACATTTATCTTAACTCGACCCATCAATGGTCACATATGCCAACACAACTAAAGACATGGATCATGATGTGGATGTGTAGCATGGAAATTTCATGCAATGTGATCTTAACATGCCAATTTCTAACCGATCCACCTTACCTTAGTGAGATTTTATATGCCGGAATCAAAGTGTGAATATACTCAAATTTTATCTCTCACGAGTAAAACGTTAAACTCAAGTACTTCGAAAATGTGTCTACATTAAAGAACATTATAATAACAAACTCCCACTAGAATCGAATATCATTTAAAATCGTATATCCCGAATCGATTTGACACCATATGAACAACAAGTTCATGAAACCTTTTGGGTGGCAATCCCTTAGTAAACGGATCCGCAATTATGGAGTTTGTATCGATGTTCTATAGACACCTGCCCACTTTGAACTTATCTCTTTAACAATCGTGAACTTGATCTCTTTATGTTTAGTCTTCGCCGAGTTCCCGATGTTTGGAATATAGCTTTGCCGACTAAATGTCACAAACTTAGTGGTATTTTAATACCATCTACACATGCAGCCATGTGACAAAAATTCGCAACTATAATCCATGATTTGGATGTCCCATAACACGTTATGAATTTTCCCGCCATGGTAGAAGAATCTATATTGTAGATTGTTTAGTACTCTTCCACAACTAGCACAAATACATAGGCCAACTTAAATACCATGTTATCTTGACATCCAAGAAAAAATCGTAGTCGGCATACCAAATGATCTCAAACCGATCCAACATCCGATATGTGAGCATGTAACTTTCCTTTATCCATAAGTACCTTAAACGTATTTGGTCGATTCCCAATTGTCTATTCCTCGACTTACTTATATATTTGCCAAGCATCCCTACAATGTATGCAATGTCCGAATGTGTACATATCTCGAGCATACATCGACTCCCCATCACGACATGTAAGGAATCTTCTCGTATTTCATTTTCCTTAAATCATTCTTAGGGCATCAATTGAGACCGAACTTGTCTCCTTAGCCATAGGGTTATGTTTGGTTTACAATCATGCATGCCATTTGAAGGACCTTTTCGATATAGCTCTTTTGTGATAATCCAGAGTACTCTGAGAATAATCTCATTATATTTATATCCTAACACAAAAGAGACATCACCAAAAAATTTTATCTCAAGATTCTTAATCAGAAATCTCTTGGTGTTGTGCAATAAACCTATATCGCTGATGGCAAGAAAATGTCATCGACATACAAAATCAGAAATATATACTTGCTCCCACATAACCTATGATATATTCAATCATCAACCAAATTCATCTCAAAAAACGAGATGATCACTTGATGAGACTTTAAATACCATTGTCCGTGATGTTTGTTTGAGTCCATAGGTGGATTTCTTAAGTTTGTAAACCATATCATTTGAGTCTTTCGACACAAAGTTTTCTCGTTGCACCATATAATTTGCCTCGCCAATGTCACCATTGAGAAACAGCTTTCTTTACATCCATCTAATGTAACTCAAGATTAAATTGTGCCACCAATGCCATTATAATCCTAAAAGAGTCTTTCAAAGAAATCAAGAGAAAATCTCTTTATTGTTGATGCATTCTTTCTCTCAGAAAGCCATTTGCGATAGACGAGCTTTGTACCTTCCCTTATTGCCTCTTGAATCATTCTTGGTATTAAATATCCATTTGTAACCAATGAGTATCGCACTTTATGGCAATGAGACAAGTTTCCACGCGTTGTCCCTCATGGACTTAATCTATTCATTCATAGGCATCCATCCACTTTTGAGAGTTGGAACTTTATACGGCTTGATAGAAATTGATTGAATCCTCTTCGATCATTCCAATACCAACCTCATTTTCTTTGAGAAACGCAATGTAATCATCCGGTATTTCACTTCTTCTTTCCGTAGTGGATCTCCTCAATGGCATAAGTTCTTGAGGTTGTAGAGTTTGTTCTAAAATAGGAGGTTCTCCGACATTGTCTTGATTTGTGTCTTGAACAAGGTCATGAAAAATTCTGATCAATGCCAACAACACATGTGGGAACATCAACTTATTCATCTTCAAAGACAAAGTCCTTAACTCTATCTCCTCGTACAAACTCAACATCCTCAAAGAACTGCATTTAATGACTCAAAAATAGTCTTAGTTGTGGGATCATAAAACTTGTACCCTTTGACTTTTACAAGATTCAACCAAATAACAACTAACTATCCTGAAGTCTAGTTTATTCTCATTAGGCTTCTAAGGCCTTGCCTCAGCTAGACATTCCCAAACGTGCATGTGCTTCAGACTAGGCTTATTGCTCGTCTAAAGTTCATAAGGGATTTTGTTAGTCGCTTTAGTTGGAAACCTTACTAAGGATAAATGTTGCAACCTTAAGTGCTTCTTCCTAGAGTGATTCTAGTAAGGTAGAATGACTAATCATATTCCTCACCATATTGTTAAGCATTTTGTTTCGTCCTAGCAACACTATTCATAATAGTGAATCCGACTTAGTGTATTGTGGGACGATACTGCATTCCTCTGGGAATTAGCAAAAGATCCTAGATGTTGTTCACCTGAACCATCATATTTGTCGTTGCATACACCATTGTGTTTAGATGTGATGATTTTAATCCTTTTGTTGAGTTGATTCTCAACTTCACTTTTTATAGATTTGAACACGCCTAATGATTGAGACTTTTCATGAATGAGAACATGTAGCCATATCTAAAATATCGTCTATGAACATTATTATATATTGTTGACCATTCCAAGTAACCATAGGAATGACCCACAAATATCCGTATATATAAGTTCTGAGACGCCCGAAATCTAATTGGCTACAAATTTCTTTTATTGGTTTGTTTTTCTACTTATATCTCTTGTACTTAAAATTAGGGACTTATTTGATGAAGTAATATTGCTTGTCAAATAAAGTTTATTGTAAAGAATCGAAACTAACTAATTTTGAATCATGAGACAAGATAAATTTTCAATTTCTTTCGAATGGACAGAATAACCGAATTTGTCCAAAGCGAAATATAAATCAAGTTTCAAACAAATGTCTCATCAAGATTCAAATAAAATCCAAGATTTAACAATAATCTATATTTAATTTCCTATTACTTCAACCATAATTGTATTGCCTTTGCCTATTTTGAAGTATCTTTCACCATCATTTAGCTTTTGGCAATGGAGACAACCCCTAACAGATACACTGGTGTGAGTTGATGAACTAAAAACTTTCCACCGTGTGTGCCAAGAAACCGAAGTTAACTTAAACTCAAAACAAACCATAACTAAGCAAAGATACCTTATCGTTCTAGATTTTTAATTCGTTGCCTTTTATTCTTTGAAGTTAAGGCAATAATGGCCCTTTTTGTCTTATATTGTATTAACCTTTTCTCTTTCTGAGCGCAGTATGAGATGACTCATTTAGAGAGTAAAACTCTTTTTAACTGTCGACTCACCTTAAACTGACTAAACTGTGTCGAAAGAGATATCAAAACTAAATGCACTAGCAAATCCTCAAAAGCAATACGAGACATATCTATAATTTATTCTTAATATTGCTTTTACTCTCATAACTTATCGATATCATATTTGTCAAAAACGCATAACTGAGCCTTTCGCTCTCAACAAATATTTTTCTCAATACGCGCAAGGAATTCCTTAGCTATAGTGACATTTCTAGATAAAGTGCCCTTTTAACATAAAAGCTATATTGATGCTTGTGAAATATAAGCGGGAAGATACGAAATTAAATCCGAAAATAAACAATACTCAAATTATGCTCACATAAATCTCGAATCTTAACAATATATTCAAATAATGGTAAATCCCATCTTAAGATACCGACACTCCATTAATATTTCATCTTTGGACAAAATGTTAACTTGTAATTGATATCTTGGTGTTGTAATCAAACACTGATAATAAGAACATATCAAACAATAAACCTTCCTTTGGGCCGATTTAGTATTCATATGTAAAACCGAATAATCATCACGCATTTATTACCACAGTGTGCACGCAGCAATTCTGATAAATATTCACCTTCTTTTGGGCCGGTTAATATTCACATACGTTGCACACGCACAACCTTTCATATTCTAAAATGAATTAATTTCCATAAGAGAGGTCACTTTGGTGACATGTTGCTTCAATTAATTCATCTCAAAATATATAAAATCATACCAATATTCAAATTTAAAATTAAATTTCAAGATTAAACTTAATTTAGGGTTTTCCTTATTATTTGAGGCCAATTTTAAAAAGATAGCAAACTTTAATTGACCTCAAATTAAAACCTTTTATGTTAAAACCCTAAATTTATTAAACTCAAATTGGTCCCAAAAATACCTAAATTCCGTAAAAGACCCAAGGAAAACATAAGCAACACAACCAAATTCTCTAAACAAAATCAATTACAACAAGGCCCCAATTTTCTTAAAAACTCAAAATAGCCCCCATATCCCTAATTTTAGAGCAATAAGGCCATCTTCTCCAAATCATGTTAGCCCTCAATCAATCACCATGCATGCCCGGCCGACCAAAACCCATCGTCCCGGTTGCACTTTAAGTTGCCCCCTAGCAATCGCCGCAAAGCCACCAACATTCCACCGTAAAAGGAATACGCGGTCACACCAGAGAGCCTCCTCCCGCCACGAACCAAGCCGCATAGAGAGAGAGACTTCACCGCCGTGCATCCATCGCTCCAGGCATCGTTGAGTCTGCAGGCTTGTTGGTGGTGTCGGTTCGCCGACGGGAAGAAAAGAAGACCAGACGGGGAGTAAATGGGTTGCAGTTTCTGATTTCGTGAAATCCCATTTTTTTAAGGCCCTAACTACAAGTCACGAATTTTCCAAATCTAAATATGAATTTACAAAACTCATTCACAAAGATCCTCGATCCAAATTTTTTGATTTTGACAATAGTCAAAACATGATACTGAAAATACTTCTGAAAACTACAATCAACCGAGAATTGAATACAATAAAAGCCCTAACTAAAATCCAAAATAAGACGGGCATAATTCATGAAATTTAGATTTTCACAATTCTCATAAATCCAAAAATCGAGAACATCAAAATCCCAATATCATTGAACAATCCAAATATATCCATATATCAGAATAAATTTCGATTCTCAATAAATCAATATGAATGGGCTCTGATACCACTTGTTGGAATAAACTTTAGTGAAAACAATCACTTTAATCCAGGAGCTTTCATATCGAATTATCAAGAATCAATACTAGATTGCGGAAGCGTACCTGAATCCATAACAGTTGAATCATGGGATCTGGCCTTCTAGATCTACACGTCTCGAAGCTTTTCAGAGAACCCTTTAGTTTTCTCCGTAGTTTCTTTCTGTCGATGGGATAACAGAATAGAATATCGTAGACGTATGACCTAGGGACCATAACCCTTATATAACTGTGTTATATTGGGTATCCTCTTTTAGCCCATCATTAAAATAGAAATAACCCATTAAGTCTCTACACATTAAAGGCCCACACCTTATTAGATACATTAAAGCCCAATTCCTTAAACCTTATTTGATCACTTATAAAATGGGCTTAACCTTAATTGACAGTCCACAATGCATAATTATTTCACATATAAGCCCAATGTTGGATTATGATCCAACAATATCTACTCATGTTGAGGAGTTTTAGTAGTCGACTAGTTGGAACACAAGTTGAAATTTTTTGGCCTGTTACCACGATCTACGAGTTATTTTAACCGATAGACAAACTTCAATTAACGTGTAATTTTTTTATGGGAGAATTTTTAAAGTACCCACTATGGATAGTCGGTACTTGTTTCTACCCAATAAGATAAAAAAACTTTTTTCTACCCAAATTGACCAAATTATCCCTCCTTTAAGTTGGTATTTTTGAATTTTGAAATTCAAAAACGTATAAGAAACCGTATAAAACAAAATAAGAAACCAAACGTCCAAACCCATCCCCATTTCGTGCCCCAACAAAAAAAAAAAAGAAAGAAAAAAAGTCCCCATTTCGTGCGACTACAAGAAGAAGAAGAAGTACCAACCCCCCATTTCGTGCCCAATAAGAGAAGAACATGGACTCAATCGTGCCGCCGAAGTCGACCGCCCACCTCCGCTGCCGCCGCGCCGCTCCACCTCCGCTTGCCACTTCCATCGCGCCCGCACCATCTCTCTCGCCCCTTCCGAACAGGTAAGCATATCAATCGTCATTTAGGATTCATTGATTTAGGATTTTTAGTGTTCGATTTTAAGTTTTAAACTCTATTTATGTTAGGTCAATTGATTTAGGATTTTTAGTGTTCGATTTTGGTGTTTAGGGTTTATCAATCAAGGTTATTGTTGGATAAATTTGTGAATAAGTTTGATAAATTTGTGTGTTGGGTTATTGTTGGATGTTGGTGACTTGGTGTAGCAGATGAAGCGACACGATATCGCGCCTGTTATAATTGGATACGATATCGCGCCCTGTTATAATTGGGTGCGATATCGCGCCGCATATCGCATCTAGGTATAACGGGCACGATATCGCGCCTGTTATAATTGGGTGCGATATCGCGCCATATCGCATCTAGGTATAACGGGCACGATATCGCGCTTTTATAATTGTGGGTACGATATCGCGCCCTAGTTATAAATTGAACTAGTTATAAATCTTGGTACGATATCGTGCCCTAGGGTTTTTTTGTATTCTTTCCATGTATTCTTTGCCTATATCGTGCCTAGATATCCATATCCATATTGTCCCACATGCTGTTTTTTTCACTACAGTTCTGCAATTTTTCAACAATTCATCTTAATAAATTGAAATTTATTAATTGTTGTAGGTCGGTCCACAATGGAAGAGACCCTCATATCATCGAGAGAGGGCCCACATCGCGGGATACGTTCGATCGAATATTATTCGACCATCGAAATGAGTTCTTTGGATTTCGATGATTTATATAGTCGTTTAGACAATGGCTTTCGGATATTTTATGGATTTTGGGTATGACGGAGCCGCTTGTAATGCGGCAAGACGCATGCATTAGTTGCGATGGAGGTGCATGTGTCGGACGCCCCGGAATCGGAGTGTTGGTTCCACGTCGGAGAGCGTACTATCGATTCTCTCGGCGTGATTTTGCTATGATATCGGGATTGCAATTTTCGTGGTCCACATTTGACCCTAACGGTGATTTTGAGGTACCCGACATCGGTATATATAGACGGTATTGGCCTAGGGGTGATCGGGTTACCGCCCGCGCATTTACGTGATTTATTTGCCGTTGGCACCTTCCGTGACTCACCGCACGATGCCCGAAGGTGGCGAAGGTGTTATTTGCCTTTTACATGATATCGTGTTTCGATGGCGGCAGACCACAATGACCGACCGTGGCCGGGTTTTTGATCGAGGACGATGCACAAAGGGAGGCGTTCCCTTTGGGGGAAATACTCCTTTCGTGATATTGATGCATTATATTCGCACCGCATGATGTTCGCCACTTGGTCGATATACTAAGGACGTTCCACCTGAGATATCGCCACCTTCTTATCATTTTTATGGGGCCACTTATGTCTTGCTGGTACGTATATGTTTTTATTTTATTTATATTTGTAATTAGTTTTTTAAATATTTAAAAAATTTATTTTTCATACTTATCAATGTTCTCACAGATTTGGGCATTCGAGGCGATACCTCGCCCGGGTAATGCCTGGGCGACTCAGTATCCGACACCCGCTGCCTAGGTGCCTTCGTTGGAGGTTTTCAAGACCGCTATTGACATGACATTTTTTTCTTTGACACGGTATGTAACAATGTGTTTACTTATTTATTTATTTAATAATTAATTTATTTTTTATTAATTTATTTATATTATTTACAGGCTTTAGTGTGTCATGAGATATTGATCCAACCGAGGAGGAGCTCCAAGAGATATATATATAGAGGAGTCGATGATCCAGCTTATTTTGTTAGGTCCTCCTTAGTTCATCCCGGGAGAACCGGTTTTAGGCAGAACAGAGGCAGAGGTACGAGTACAGATTCGATGTTCGACCCGACCCTCTATCGCGAGAGAGAGTGTCGTCGATGTTCGACACCCCAACCCCTATCGGCGGGGGGACAGAGGTAGGTGTTGCTTCTGGGGTAGAGACAGAGCATGGGCAGGAGGGAGAGGTAGACCCATTTCGAGGCCGACACCGCTACTCCTACGATTCGAGGCCGGAGAAGGGCCTAGATAGATGGTCCATCATCCCATCGGCCGATGATCCTTTAGATGGCCGGACGATGACGACGACGATCAGTCCGCCAGGATACTCGTGTTGATCCATCCGCCCACGACTACTATGCGCGATGATCCACCACCGCCAGGATACTCGTGTTGATCCATCTCGTGAGTTGGCGACATGATATGCCGACACCGATTCGGGGTGTTATGCAAGACAGCTGCCGAGAGACTTACAGAGGAGCGGTTCGCTCAATTGGAGACACGAGTCGATGATGCCGTTTCTCGCTTAGAGACCGGTCATCTCGCAGAGGGTTCTCGCTGGACAGACGCTAGATCATGAGATAGGTCGGGTTCCTGACCTTGTTCGTGAGGAGATTAGGCGTCTATTCCCATACCTTGATCAAGACGATGACTTCGTGCATGGTAGTCGAGATATCCGAGCCGATCATCGCAGCCAGACACCTCCTCCTCCGATGCTCGACTCCTCCTTCGGCAAAAGATCGACTCCTCCTCCCAAGTGATCGACTCTTCCGTCGCCAGCGACGATTCTTCCTCATCCTCCTCCTCCACCCATGTCGACTCCTCCCCCTCCTCCGGTAGTGATGACTCTTCCTCCTCCTCCCGCCATGTCGACTCCTCCCCTCCCTCCCAGGTAGTGACGACTCTTCCTCCTCCTTCGGCATTGTCGACTTCTCTTCCGCCATTGTCGACTCCTATTATGCCCGTGTTATCACATTCTCCGCGACCACGAGTGTCAGTCCCGATTCCGAGGCCATTGTCGTCTCCTATTCGAGCTCCCTCTCCGACACTCGTGGTATCCGGTCCACGAGCGCCTCTCCGATTTGCCCTCACCGCCTACTTCCTTGATCCGGTTCGGGATAGGCGGTCATCGCGGCATATTCACAAACCCATTCGGGGATCCTAGGTCTCGCAAGCCACCCGTCCGAGAAGGAGTTTACTCCGCTTCTTAAAGTCTAATGAAGAGTAAGTAAATATTTTTGCATTTGTCTTATCGTCTTAGTATTAACATCTTATATTCCACTGTCTTAATATTTGAGGGTCCAATTGCAGGAGGAACGTGGGGCTTATGTACCTTGTTGGGCCATCATTTTTTAAGGAAATGGCGGATCCAAAGATAGAGTTGGAAAATGATGTAAGTTTCTTTTGCATTATTTAGTTGATGAATATTTTATCGATTAATATTGATTTCTTTCATTTCAGACAAAGATATAAATGCATACCGTCCATACTACAGTCCGATCCCCAATTTCTTGGGGTTGTGCCTCATGAGAATCAAGTGGGAACTTATAGGATTGTATCTACGACATTTTCGGTTAGTTTATTTATTATGTGTCTCGCATTTTACTGTAAAATTAATAAATCATACTTGTTAACCTATAAACATTTTTCAATGTGTAGGATTCCATACGGCACATATGGAGTCGTATGCATGGTACGGATCCTCGCGACACAAGATATGACCTAGCGACCATGGAGGAGATTCCTCCTGACAGAGCCGGATGAGTTGGTCAGGGTTGTCCAAAGACGGAACTCTAGGATGGGGTAATCCTGGTCCATGGAGTGCCGCATGTTCTTTGGGATAAGTCAACCAAATAAGTCTTTGTTCCATCTTTCACCTTGTACTTCACATTACTAAGACATTGTACATCCATTCTACGACCTATCTCAATGCATCATTTAATCTTTTGGTTGCTTCAAGTGTTAGCTCTTGATCTTTATCATTAGCAAGAAGCGGCGTGTTCATAAAACCACTTTTCAATAATAGTCCGAGCACACTCAAGCCACGAACAAACAGGTAACTTTTTCTCGCCCATAATAACCGACTATTGAAGCTCTCACCGAGTTTGATGTCATGAACCCATAACGCCGGACAGACACTTAAGTCGAGACCATCTGCTTCCCCGCACGTTCTAACTTCTTAAACGCACCCGCCTCACTAGCAACTTTTATGTTTTCAAAATACTTATCATAATCTTCACTACGGTATGAATATGCCGCATTCCTAAACATTGCTACTATATGTTGACCGTATTGAGCCAAATTACTCGCAAATGATAAGTGCAAAGCCCATGTGATGCTTCCGGGTATACTGCTTTTATGGCATTATCGATACTCTTGTCCGATCGAAAACAATCGAGATCACGAGGGCAATTATAAGCATCTCTCAACCTGTCTCAAAACCATGTCCAAGAATCGCTGCTTTTCAACATCCCCGATTCCAACAGCAAGTGGGAAAATCTGTTCATTACCATCTTTTGTTACTGCCACAAACAATATTCCTCGGTATTTGCCTTTAAGGTGTGTTCCATCAATCACAATAACTGGTCGGGCATTGTTCTGGAATCCAGTGATTGATGCATGCAAAGCAAAAAACACGTACTTGAATCTATTAAAATTATCCGACTTCCATCTAGTTACCGATCCGGGATTCATTAAATTCAACATGTGTAAGTATGCCGGAATTAGATTGAATGACTTGTTGATATCTCCATATATCAACCCAAAGGCATGATGCTTTGCACTCAACGCAACATTATAACTCATTTTAAGCCCATGTCGCGATTCCAACTCCGCTTATCATATCTCTTGCACGAGCGCGAGAATGTTCCACTAGTAATCTAGATGCAAAATACGCACCTACTACTTTAGAATGCACCCGCCTAGATGCATTGTCATTCAAATTTAACCCACATCCATGGTGCTTGTCAAACTTCCCTACTCTCCAAATACCATCCTTTCCATATGCACGCATTCGAAAAGGGCATCGTTCATACTTGCATATTGCATGAAAACGAGTCTTATCCGAGCGTTCAACTCGATACTCGACTTGATTTTCAAGGTGATACATGCCTAGTGCGATATCCAATTCGCTTTTGCTCATGTATGTTGCTCCTTGGCGCAATGTCCCACCGATGCTTCCAACCTAGCAGGTTCCTCGGGAGGAACCGAAAGGTGCGAGAGTGTACCAGAATCACCCAACTTCGTCCCGGGGCACTATTGTTTCGTCCCATATTGTCTCTATGGATATCCGGATGTAAGTTAACACCTCGTACTTCTCGCCGCATCTTGGTTTTGGTTTTCGAAATATTCTTCTCCGCTTCACGCGTCTCCACTCACAAAATTCCTCAAATTCAAGACGTTCTGTCGGTCATTTTCAAATTGATTATTAGCTTCAACGCCGCATTTCAACATCACCATCGGTGTAGTTCTCACCAAAATCATTTGACCGTAGTTTGCACCATAATTAATGTCATTATTATCACAACCAACATCAAAGATCAAGATTATCACAATTAACATCAAGATTATCAAAATCCATATCGGGATAATAGCCATCTTCATTGCTTGGCCTTATACTAGGTCCCTGACAATTGATATTTGGAACATTAATCGAGGTGCTAGTGGACGCGATGACTATATGGATTGATTTGCGTAAAACCGTATTGTTGAAAACCAAGAAGTTGCATGTAGTTGTAATTAGGCCCAATGATCACGACAAATCATTCTCGACTAGCCATTAGTTGCATAAAACTTCCACCAACACCTTGTTGACCTTCAACGTTCTCAACTCGATTATGCTCGACGGACCTCCCAATACATTATGCGAACTAGTCTCACCCATCGTTTTTCTTTTCGGTGTTACAAAAACAACTCGTAACTCGGTGTTCCCAAACGCAGCTTTCAATGTCATCATCATTTTTCAACTTTAACTTCCCAAGTTTGTTTCGAAATATCTACAATAGAATGCATTATACAATCGTATACGCCCTATCAACATCAACAACACCATAAATCTCCTCCAATATTTCACTATAATTCATTTTGCCCTAGGTTTAATACGTACAACTTCTTCTTCACCACTTTTATATTCTAAACCTTCCCAATGACCACCAAATCGAACAACAAGATAGCGAGAGTTCATCTATATACAAAGAAAAATATTGATAAATGCAAGAACACATAAAAGCGCTGTTTTATCAAAGGGCACGATATATCGTGCCTTTTTTTTCGTGAGGCACGATATCGTGCCCTTTATTAGACACGATATATCGTGCCCTATATTAGGATATCATGTCTAATATACGGGGCACGATATCATACCTAATATACAAACATGATATATCGTGTCAAATAAAGGGCACGATATATCGTGTCTAATATACGGGGCACGATATCGTCGCGCTAATCTATGACACGATATCGTCGCATTGTGTTTCATAAATGCGAAAAATTTTTCCTTTCACAAAACACTTCACATATTTTGCAAATATATTGGTCTTGAACGATTTAAACAAGGTTAACTAATTAGGAGGAGAAGAACATTACCTTGTTATTCGATTTTTGGTACGATTTTGTTGATGAAAGCCCACAAAAATAACTTCTTGATATTTTGTGAAGAAGAAGAAGAAGAGAGAAAAAAAAAAGCAAAAAGCAAAAGTGTTCACACCACGATGTTATGTTATGTATTTAATTTAATTTGAGAGTAATACATATTAAAGGCTTGCATTTAAAGCCTCAAGGATATTGTGGTAAAAGAACACCAAAAGTGGGTAGAAAACTATGTTTTTATCTTACATGTCAAAAACTCAATCACCTATCCTGTGGGTAATTTGCCCCATTTGCTCTTTTTTTATTCCGGCTGCATGTTATTACAAATATTAGTGACTTCTATGATAACACTCTCGGTCTGTACACTGTTTGTGGATTCAATCATACATTGGCTCAAGAAGAAAGGAATTGGAACCCATCACAAATTAGCTCAAGAAGAAAGGAATTGGAATTGCTCATGCTTGGGGTTAAGGATAATCCTAATTATCCCTAAACTTTTTAGCCTATATATATGTGCCCTTCATTTTCAAACTTTTCACCAGTCTTGATATCCATCTCTCTCGCAAACACACTCAGTTACAAATGGCGATAATCAATTCAAAGATATTTTTAGCTGGGGAGGCCCCACCTTACCTAAGAGTGTACGGATTCGTAGAGAGATTTTACGGGACAGATACTGTACCCGCAACTTATGACCCTCAAACCAGAGTCACCTCAAAAGACGTCGTTTTTCAACCAGAAACCGGCGTCTCAGTCCGCCTTTACCTCCCCGATCTCGACGCCGGCCACCCAAAGAAGCTCCTTTAGTAATCTACTTCCACGGCGGAGGATTTCTGATTAATTCAACCGCTGAGCCCACTTACCACAAAATGCTCAACATCCAAGCCCGAGAGGCTAAAGTCCTCCTCGTTTCAGTTGATTACAGACTGGCCCCCGAAAGCCCGATTCCCACACTCTACGACGACTCTTGGGCCGCCATTAAATGGGTGGCGTCCCATATGTCGGGTGAAAAAAACGGCACTGAATTTTGGCTAAGAAATTTTGCTGACTTTGATCGGGTTTTCTTAGCAGGGGATAGTGCGGGTGCTAATATTGCCCACCACATGGCAATTCGGGCCGGGCTGAAAAACAATGACTTGGGGAAATTTAAGATTTCTGGGACTTTATTGGTGCACCCGTATTTCTTGGGTAAATGTCCAATCGGGTCGGAGGTGGATGACCCGGACGGCAAAGCTATGATTGATAGGCGGTGGCTGTTTATTTGCCCATCTGATCAGGGGTGCGATGACCCGTTAATCAACCCATTTGTGATTGGAGCCCCGAGTCTTGCCCGTTTGGCGTGTGATAAAATTCTTGTTTGTGTTGCTGGGATTGATTATCTGAGAGAGAGGGGGAGATTGTATTACAGGACTGTGATGGATAGTGAATGGAAGGGGAAAGCAGAGTATTTTGAGACTGTAGGAAAAAACCATGTTTTTCATATTTTGGATCCAACTACGGAAGATGCCAAGGAAATGTTTAGTCGCTGTGCTAAATTCTTCAACAGTGATTGAAACAAGAAAATGATGATTGTGAGTTTCAATGTGCCATGTTTCTAGAATTTTAGTTTACGTCATTGTGTCTGTACGCGAAAATAAAACTGGATCTATCATCCAGAAATGGTGTGCTGTTGTATTATTAATTGTCTAAACTAATAAATGGTGTGCTGTTGTACTATTAATTGTTGTTGATGTCTATATTTGAACCCGCGTCTATATCGGCGTAAGATGGATTCTACTACTACACCACTAAATGTTTGTTGTGCTTGCATTTCAAGATAACCATGTATAGAACGCCATTCATAAACACACCTGTAAATTAAAAAAAAAAAAATTAAAAACGCCTCTAAATGCGAGACGAGGCTAAGAATCGAACTCGGGTCTATTAAAAACATGATACATTATCCCAATAAATGGATACTTATAAAAATGTTACTTTAACTACATCATATTTATTTTTTTTTTTTTCCTTTTTTTGTTCCTAGTTTGAATCGTATTGAGAAATGATACTTTATCTCAACAAACGAATACTAAAGTGTTACTTTAACTATATCATTTTTATTTTTTATTTTTCCTTCTTTCCTTCATTTCTAATTTGTGACTATATTAAAAAAACATGATACTTTATCTCAAAAAATGGACACTTTAACGTACAAAAGTGTTACTTTAACTCAGTTATATATATATTTATTGTAATATATTCATAATTTGTGACTATAATAAAAAATATGTTATTTTATCTCAAAAAACAAATATTTTTACTTATAAAAGTATTACTTTAACTCTGTCATATTTATTATTCATCTTTTTTTGTATTTATTACAAAAGATATAATACTTTATTTAAAAAACAGATATTTTTACTCTTAAAAACATGATATTTTGTCTCAAAAAATATATATATTACTCATAAAAGTGTTACTTTAACTCTGTTATAATTATTTTTCCTTCAATGTAATGTAATCATGATTTTTGGCTATATTAAAAAATATGATACTTTATCTAAAATAACAGATACTTTTTCTCATAAAACTGCTACTTTAACTGAGGAAGGGAAAAAAAAAAAAGGCAGCAGGTGCTTTGACCCGCGGACCTGGTCAACAGGATCCGCGGGTCAAATAGGATCCGTCTTACGGATTGAGACCCGTAAGACGATCCTACATGAATTTTTGCCAAATATAAAAAGTGGTTGTAATTTGTCTTTTTATTGATTGCCGAGCTGGTGAGCTTGGGTCGATTTCTGGCTTTACAGAATTTGAAATTACAAACTTATATAAGGGTTTTCTGTTGTCATTTTTCTCATAAATGCGTTCTATTTATACTAATACACTTAGTGGCCTAATAATCATTATATCTAAAATACTAGTGGGACATTTGTCCTCTTCTTGTTGTGCATGAGTCGCATGGTTGTCATGTGGTGGAAAGTGCTTGTTGACTTGTCTCATTATGCTTTGTCAGGTGTCTCTTTGGTCTGCCACTGGAAGTTCAGTCTGGGTTGGGTTGATTTCGTGGTGGAATGCTTAATTCCTTTAGAAAGTTCCTAGTTGGGTTGGGCTCGGCTCAGTCCACCAGCTCGATTGAGCGTGGTCTGGTCGGGTTATGTCATCAGATCTTGAATTGCCACGTGAGTGCACTTTGTCCAGCTTAGCTGGGATGTCATCAATGGCCCCCACATTCAAAGCCGAGGAGGAGCTTGGCCGAGATGGGTTGTAACTTGAAGAGAGAGAAGGAAGAGAGAGAAGTCGGCGCTTTTGAAACGGTTGACATTGTCAAATATCATTTAATGCCTGAAACAACGCATTAATTGAGACAATGATGGATGATACGTGGTTGTTTGTGATTGCACCGTCGTGGCATAGGAATTGTAGGGACGTGACGGTTTATTTGAAAGGTTTTTTGAAAAGTCGCGCCCTTTCAAATAGGCACGTGTTTTCAAGAAAATTTTGCCAATAAATACATCCCTTCATTCTCCACTTTCACGTTTACTTCGCATTCTAAGCATACCAGGGAAAGTAAAGACCGAGCAGAATTCAGGTCGGCTTCGAGAGAAAAAGCATCAAAAGTTCCTTAGGTAATTTTCAAAACCCTTTCTTCCTCCCTTTTTTCCTTCGATATGTCTGGTTCAGTGGAGGATAGTCAAAACCCCGAGCACAGTTTCGAACATGAGATCAAACATCCCACATCGGAGATGGAGGTTTCCCAGAGAGAATATGATGACATCGTTGATATTTCCAGTTCGGAGGAAGGTTCTAAATACGAGTCACCCCTGCAAGCAGAGAGAGGTGAAGTTTTGTCGATGGCTTTGATTGCTGCCATTATTGGTGGGGTGATGTATGGGCCTGAGCAGTTGCTTTTAAGAGGCACTGGGCCTAGTGTTGCTGAGACAATTGGGGTTCAAGGAGTTGGGCATGGTACAGGCCGAGCGGGGGCAAGGCCACTGGTCCAAGCATAACTAGGCGCGGGGCTGCGCCGAGCATGGTCGAGATTGTGCGGCCAAGTGGTCTTGGGCATGGGGTTACGTTGGGCGGTCGAGCCCGCGGGCCGAGTGGTGTTGGGTGAGGTGCAAGACCAACTTCTTCTGTCGGCTTTGTTGAAGGAGTTCAGGGCGCAGTTTGAAGGACCCCAAAGAAATTCTAGTACGGATTGGACAGAAACCGATCAAAATTTGATGCCAGGGATGATGATGCAATGCCAGCTAGACGCACTCTACCAAGGGCACCATGTCCCGGAGTCCGTGCAATTTTGGTTACCTTATCATGAGGAAGTGCCTAAGCTAGCCTTTGTTGGGTGTATTGCTATGTACGCCCACATCATCACATTTGGACTGAGGTTCCCGCTCCCGATACTGATCAATAACTGGTTTCGGAGGTGGGGGATCGCACTATCCCAAATGCATCCAGTGACTTAGGGAAGACTGATTGATTTGATCATACTTTTTGTTCGGCAGGGCTTTCCCCATCCTTGTTTTGATGAAACAAATGAGTTGTTTGTATGGAAAGCGACCCCAAGAAGCATGAGTGAGAGACCGTCCGAGTGGTATTACCTCTAGACCCGAGCTGGATATTCAGACAACTTGGTTTTGGGCCTTCCACAATCTCTGAAATAGTGGAAGGATAAGTGGTTCTGGGTAGATGGGGACTGGATGACTCCTTGTCGCAGGGGGGGACGAGCCATTTCTTGCTCCTCCCCTTGAATTCCATTCGATTTCAAGAAAAGTATTTCTTAGTTTTTACATTTCCGAAAATTCTAATCAATAATAATTATTTATTTTTGTGTAGGCAATCGGCCTTTTTCGAGGTCATCTTTCGGATGAATTCTTGTACAAATTGGACGACATAAAGAAGGTCTCGGCGGGCGGAAGTTAGAGTTGCGACTCTTGGCCGAATTAGCTTGGGCCGGCTTGCGCGATAATCTTCGGGCGACCGACATCGAGGCAGGTTGCACCTCGACCGCATCCAAGAACTGAGAAGGTGGCTCCATCTCAACTGCCTTAGAGAACCAAGAAAAGGAGGTCGCCTCCGGTAACCGAGCCCAGAGCCGAAGCCCAAGGTAATACTTTTCCGACGTGATTGACACTTGTGTATTTTTTCACATTGTTGATAACTTTGATATTTTTTAATAAGCCTGAAGAAGACATGGATATTTTTGACCGTCTAAACCGGATAAACAAAATAGCCGGGAAGGCTTCAGAAAAGACTACTAGTAAGACTCCTGAGAAATAAGTCGAGATCCTGCAGGGCAAGAGAAAGGTAGGGCCCGAGGTTGCGGTGGTGCCCACGTGGAAGAGAAGGGGTACCAGGGGTAGAGATAGTCGAGCCTGGGCAGACTGATAGAACTTAGCAAACCCCATGGGCGGATCCCATATTGATTCCCTTGGGGGACAACCGAGGCCCCCAGGAGGACTTTCTCTGACGATCTAGAGCCAGAAGGCCACTACGTTCCTCCCAACCCTACTCGGGAGGAACCCTACGAAGAATGAGCGGGGTGAGGCCACAATGGTTTATCGAGTTTGCCAAATGCTCCACCCCACTGCGCCGAAGCGGTGGGCACCGCCGAGGCCCGAAGAGCTGCCAGAGACATTCCAGCCCAGGCCTGGAGAACTGGGATTGAAAAGTTCTGCATTGAGACCGATTGGGAGGAGAAAGTTCAGTACTACATGGGTCTCTCAGGTCGGGTTATTAAGACACTTTGGCATGTGGTGGGAGAAGGGTGTGAGCTGGCTAGGCGGCATAAAGACCTGCAGGATGCCCATGGTTTATGTCTCGACATTCAAGAATCATTGGAGTTGAAAGCCAAAGAATCCGAGAAAGTGGACGTCAATGCACAGAGGGCCGAGCAAATTACCTTAGCTGCCAGAGACGAGGCTGAGAAATCTGAGGAGACCCTCCGCTGGGAGGCTAGCGAGCTGAAGAAGAAGGTGGCAAATCACCAAGAAGAGCTGACTAGGCGGGAGGGAGAGCTCGAGGGGTCGATGGAGAAGGCTTTCGGAAGCTGGAGGAGGTCTCGTCGGCGGCTCGGCAGGGAAGCGATGGATACCTTCAAGAAATGCGGGACTTATGCCTTTATCTTTGACTTGTGGCTATGCTATGAGTGTGGGAGATCCTGGATGATTTGATGAAGGGAAAGATTGTGGCCGAGCTTGAGGAAGAGCTCAAGAATTTGAAAGAACATGTCAAAGAGCTCAAGCCTCGATACATTGATGAAGTTTCCTCTAAGGATGAGGTCGCCCCAGCTGATGAGGAGAATGCAGAAGAAGTAGCCTCCAGTGGATTGCCTCAAGACTAGGTCTCAGGTGACAACCAGCCCCTAGCCCCTTAATATATTTTATTTTTTTGTTCATCTCTATAATTGGCCTCGAGCCTCCTTTATGTAAATATTCTTCCTGAATGAAGTTTATTTTCCTGACTTTCTTTACTTTTGTACTTGTTCAAGTCCGTACTTTTTACTTTCGAGACTTTTTCTAAGTAATGTGCTCGGTATTTGACCGAGCTTAGTAAGGCGTAAAAAATTAAGTGATGTGTCCAGGTTTAAACTGGAGCAAATAACTTGTTAAAATTGGTTAAGTGTTGTGCTCGGTGTTAGGCCAAGATCATTTTGAAGAGCTCGATGTTAGGTCGAATCTTATTATGATGAAGATTTGTTAAGTAATATGCTCGGATCTAGGCCGAGACAAATAATGTGCAAAGAAGATTGTTGAGTGTCGTGCTCGGAGCTAGGCCGAAATGAATAAAACTTGGAATTTAAAGATAACATGTAACTTGTTTGGTACTCGCAGACGTTTTATTGATAACACTTCTTTAAGTAAAATACATTCCATGGATGATTGAATTTCTCCCCACTCAAATACTCGAGCTCGTATGCCCCATTCTCAGAACTTTGTTGACTCAGTAAGGTCCTTCCTCGATCGGTTTCAATGGATCGGGTTCGCTCCAGATGACCTTTTTCAAGACCAGTCCCTTCTCGCCAAAAATATTTGGATCATACAACCGCAAGTGTACAAAGTGTAGTTTATAGAATAATAGCAAATAAGGCCGTATTCCTCGGGGATTGACTACGAAATACTTATGCTATAATAATATCGCATTCCAATTTTATTGAAGCGGCCAATCTCGTGGATTGCCTTTTTCTTTTCTCTAGCCTCAAGCTCTCATTTTCTCACAATTTTCAGAATTTTCTTTCTATTGCTCGATTTTCTCTATATTTTTTTTTTTTTCGAGATATTTTTTTCCGAGCTTCATGCTTCTTTCATTCACCTAGATCTTGCCTATCCCTCATTCTTTTGCCAACTCTCTCTCTTTTTGAAATTTTCACCGGATCTCCCCCAAACTTGTTTATTTTCTATAAGCTCAAGAAATTTCGGGGATAAAATTATTTTTTAATTTTAAAGATCAATGTGGCTAAAAAAAAGTTTTGGCTTAAAATTGGCTAACTAGATAATCATGAGTTCATAGATAGGTTTTTTAGGCTAAGTATGAATCATTTTCAAAAATTGCACACACACATGGCTTTAATGAAGATACCAGAGCAAGTTCTCTAGTAATCAATAATGACACACTCAAGACAAAATAAGTTTCATAAGATAAAGCAGTTATAGGCACAAAAGCTCACAGACTTATTTTTCGCAACATGCTCAAATACCCAATTTTCTTAATTCATGCCAAACGAATAAATGACATAACCTCAACTATTCATCGCTATTCACAAAAATATGTCATCTCGTAAAATTAAATGTTCATAGTAAAACTCATATTGAAGCTTTGGGCATTTTCGAAAATCTTGATTAAAACACACACAAAAGCAATTAAACGTGCTAAAGCGATAAACGTGCTAAAAATCAAAAATAAAAAATTGAAAAATCTAAAAAAATAAATCAAAATTTTTTAATGCAAAAATGCTCTACATGTAATCATAAATGCAATGCAAAATGCAAAAGTACTAAATTACGCATTCTTGACAACCACCCCCCAAACTTAAAATTTGCTTCGTCCCGAACATATGAGGAAATTATCAAAAGAAAGAGAAATGCGTAATGAATATTTACTTGGATAGTTCCGGTGAAGCTGGGAGCTCGTCCGTCAAATTGGAAACTGGAGGAGCAGATCGCACGGTCGGGTCGTGTGCATCCACACGCCCATGTGCGTCAGTCATGTTTTTGTTTTTTTTACCCCTGGGGTTTGTCACGAGCCTCTTGGATTGCCTCCCACAAAGCGCTAAGTTTTACGTCTTCAGCCAGACTTCATATTTCTAACATCACTACCGTTGAACCGTGTTGGTTAAAATCCTTGAGCCCTTATATTCTATTATTCTGTACCATCCATCAGATGAATGGCGTTATACTGTTTTCTTGGATTAAGTCCATTATCGCTTGGAAATTTGCCCTTTTGATGTTGGTTTCCCATTGCAGTAGTGATTTGTGCTACTTATATCTCCAAAGATTCCAGTCTCGCATTCAACAAAAACGTTGTTAGAAACGAAGAAGAAAAAAAATTGAATAAAAAAAATCAAAAAATACTTCAATTAAGATTGAACTACTTATTACTATATCTAAGTAGAATCTTTCAATCCCCGGCAACGGCACCAAAAACTTGTTCGTCAAAAATATTTGTATCATACAACTGCAAGTGTACAATGTAGTTTATAGAATAATGGCAACAAGGTCGTATTCCTCGGGGATTGACTACGAAACACTTAGGCTATAGTAACATCGCATTACAATTTTATTGAAGCGACCAAATCTCAAGTTTTATAAAAATCAAAAATTAAAAGAAAAATAAATAAATTTGCGAACTCCACAAGTATTTTCAAAAACTACGGAAGCAACCTTAGGCACATAATCTCAACATATTTCTTCAATAACAAAACCAATTCATGCAATTCTACGGGTTCAATTCCTAAGTTAGTCTATTCTCTCTCCCGGGTGGCGCATAAACAGTAGATTAATAACAATTGTAGATCTCCCGATACGTTACAACTATTATTAACTCCCAAAAGATCTATGAATTGAATGACTCCCCACAAACAGTTGTAGGTCTTCCAACTTGTTACACCCGTTTATGTCTGAATTTGATTTCCGTCTTTGTTAGAACTCATCTCCCGAATCTCGCACTAACAAATATGACATGCAAATCATTGGCCAAATAAAAATTAATTAAGAATAAGCACTCAAATTCATAAAATAGAACACATGAATCAATTAAAAAATAATTAATCAAGATTTAACATGAATCCACAATTTTGATTATGCCCCTAAGATCCGAAAGATTTGTTAGTCCAAGTGGCTACGATAATCTAGAGGGGGTGAATAGATTATGCCAATTTTTCATATTCCACCCTCTTTTTGAATGAACAAGCAAGAATAAAACTGGAAATGCGGAAAATAAACAACACACATTGATTTAAAGAGCTTCACCCCACCTAGGGACTACGTTCTCTACCACCCCAGTATATTCGGGATGAGTTTTGAAAAAAAAAGAAATTTTATTAATTATCACAATTAATACACCACCACCTTTGAAGATTACCACAATCTTCTTACAACACCTTCATTACCACAATCTTCTTACAACACCTTCAAGGAGATTACCACAATCTTCCTTCAACACCTATGAAGAGTACCACACTCTTCAACACCTAAGATCACCCAAGTGTGCTCTTACCACAAGAACAACAACAAGGATATCTTGTTTTGGATGATGGAATTCAAGATTACAACTCGATGATGATAATACAAATATTGAATGCAAGTGTAATCAAGAATGAAAATCCTAGACCTCAAGATGTGCAAGTGTAAGTACTTAGGCTAATACAACATGAGTTTTGAGAAAGTGTTTGCTTGTATGCTTTGCTTTTGTAATTGTGTTGTCTCTTGTTGCTTGAATACTTCCTCTATTTATAGGAGAAGTCTTGTATTGATTTCTAGACATTGGCTCCTTATTGGAGAGTGAATTCTACAAAAAAATGCAATTAAAATCAAGATTATAGTTGTTAGAAATCAACCCCTCAAATTAAGGAAAAGTCATTCAAAATCCAACGGATAGTTTCTTTGTCAAAAGCCTATAGCGACTCGGTCGTGCGAGAGAGAAGAGTTTAAAGAGTATTTCACGAAAAATACACAAGGGGACCGGTCGACGGGGTCCGACCGGTCGACCCCCTGTTGGACCGGTTGAGGTCCCTTAAAAACACACAGCAGAGTGTTCTGTAATCAAAATCAAAGCCCAGGCACCGGTCGCCCTTAGGTCGACCGGTCGCCCTCCCTCAGTTATCTTCCGTCCCGTTTTCTCTTTTAAAACTCAATTCAGGCACAGGTTGCCCTATAGGGCGACCGGTCCAACACGAGACAGAAGTGTTGTCCAATTTTTGTCGAAAATAAACTTCAAGAAATACTCCGAAAAATTAGTAAAAACATTTTATATCGATCGGGAGTATTTGGACAACATTTAGAAATATTTTTTTGGTGTGAAACCTCATTTAAACAAAATCATCAAAATCGATTAAACATTGTTTTACACAGTACACCTCACACGCCTATGTGGCCTTCACATGGTCCAGCCGTGTGGCTTGTTTTTGTCCCTTATTTTTTCCCAACTTCACACGGCCATGTCTTTTTCACACGGGTACTTCACACGGTCGTGTGGCCCTCACACGGTCTGGCCGTGTGACATGATTTTGTCCGATTGTGCTCCTGGGTCTTCATGAACAGTGTAGCCCTTTCTCTTAGATTTCCATAGCCACTTGAATCACTTAAATATCAATTTTGTATAGAAAGTTATGGCCAAAATACTAAACCCCCGCATCGATCTTTGAAACTATTAGTGCATTTGGACATTTTCGAAGGAAATTTCTTTTTATTCGATCGTCTATGCTTATTTCTTTCACATATTTGCTCGTGCCTTAGCTTTTGACCTATACTTTGGAACGTGATATCGTTTTAATCCAATTTAGCTCCATTTCCTGTAAGAAGTTACAAGAATACGCAATATCACGCCCAACAAAGGAAACCAACCAAAACACATTGAATATACATGCAAATGTATCAAATATATATTATTTTAAGCCCCTAAATGCACGTATATTTTACATGTATCGCCTTCCTAACCTGGAATCTCTTTTCTCTTACTTTGGAATTGTAGTAGCTTTCACTCCTTTGTTTATATATTGCATTATTTATCTCAGCACCACATCTTTTTTCATTTAGCAAATCTAGCTCGGCTCTCAAAGCGACTTCGTTCTTATCTTCTAAAAATTTTGCAATTCGAAATGTTGGGGTCCCGATCTCTACTGGGATGACGGCCTCGGCTCCATATGCTAGGGAAAAGGTGTCTCTCTTGTGGCTGATTGGTGTGTTGTTCTGTAAGCCCATAGTACCCCGGGGAGCTCCTCATTCCAGTTTCCCTTGGACTCTTCTAATCTTGTCTTCAAAGTGTACTTGAGGATTTTGTTTACTGCTTTGACCTGACCACTGGACTGCATTTGATGTGGAGTGCAGAAATGGTTCTTGATATACAGGTTTTCGCAAAAAGTTCAAAAATTTTGATTGGTCAAATTGTTTTCCTTTGTCCGTCACTATTGAGTACGGTATCCCAAATCTGCACACGATCGACTTCCATACAAAATCAATGACCTTGTCCTCGTTTATTTTAGCTAAGGGCTCCGCCTCGGCCCACTTGGTAACGTAGTCAACTGCCTGTATTGCATACTTCACGCCCCATTTGCCAGTGTGGAGTGGTCCGATGAGGTCGATTCCCACTTGGAAAATGGCCAGGGACTAAATACCGAGGTGAGTTGTTTTGTATAATACGACTGAGGTGCAAATCTTTAACATTTCTCGTACTTCTTCACCAAAGAAATTGCATCCTCGCTGAGTGAGGCCAAAATTATCCTTGTGGGATTAATTTATACGCCAATGACTGACCTCCGGCATGATTGCCACAGATTCCTTCGTGTACCTCTCTGAGAGCGTACTCGTCCTCGGTTTCAGACAAACATCTTAGCAAAGGAACTGAGTAGCCGCGCTTGAATAGGACCCCATCAACAATGGTAACGAATTGCTTGCGTCCTCAATGCTCTTGCTTTAACTTTGTTTTTCGGCTCAATGCCATGTTCCAGATACTGGATGATTGGGGTCATCTAGGTCAGCTTGGTGCTTTCATTGGCATTAGTTTTGACTGCATTTAATGATGAGAAAGGCAGGTTAGTTAATGATACGTCTTCGATCAGGTCGGTCCCTAGACTAGATGCAAGCCGAGCTAGGGCATCCGCCTATACATTTTCAGTTCTGGGAATGTGTATGATCTCTACCTTGAACTGGGAAAGTTTGTTTTTGTGACCTCCAGGTATTGCGATATCTTGGGCTCCTTAGCTTCATAATCCCCATTTATTTGGTTGACCACGAGCTTTGAATCACTATGAATGAGCAACTTCTTCAAACCCTGCTAACAATGCCTCGTACGTGTCTTTGTTGTTTATCGCTGGGAACTGGAACCGTACGGCCTAGGAGTGTTCATTCAGTCAAACCGAACTGAACCGATCAAAACTTTGATTAACCGAAATTTTGGTTTGCCAAAATTCATAACCAAAAACAACCAAATTTACTCGGTTCGGTTCGGTTCAAACCGAACTTTTTCAGTTTTTCAATTTGGTTTTCGATGAACCGAATTTTGATGAAAAATACAGAAAAATCTATGTTGTTGTATTTATGTTTCAATGATGCTGGTAAACTAAAAAGAATAAATCAAACAAATTGGTGATTGCCTTTAAATCAAATTCAAACCCAACGGTTAACGAATTAAAAAAAGAAAAAAAAACAAACCAAACATCAAACATCAAACATTCAAGATTTTGAATCAGTTCTTTCTGACGGTGGATGGTAAGATGACGATGGGAGAACGATAGAAATGGAGAAGATAAATGTTGGAAATAAACACTATTACTAGTTGCTAGAAATAAACCAGTGAATTCTTTTTTTTTTAAATTCGATTTTTGGTTTGGTTCGGTGAACCGAACCTTAAAACTGAAACCGAACTGAAAATTGAATTTCGGACAAAAATGTAACTGAACCGAATTCGATTTGGTTTCAGTTTGAACCAAAATTTTGGTTTTGTTCGGTTTGATTGGTTAACCGAACTGTGAACACGCCTAGTACGGCCGAGCAGTAAAACTTGTGACTTAGATTGATTATCGCAATCCCACCCTCTGCTCCATCTGCGGTGGAAGAGTCATCGACTAACAGCTTCCAAGTCTACTCTTCAATGATATCGAGTTGAATAGAGGGTGTGAATTGCGCAAAAAATCTGCTAGGGCTTGTCCTTTAATTGTTGTCTTGGGCTCGTATAATATATCCAACTGGCTGAACTCCACTGCTTGTTTCATCATCCGACCAGAAGTGTTAGGTCGGTGCATCACTTGCTTGAGTGGGTAGTTTGTCAAGACAATAATTTTATGCTCAGAAAAGTATGGTCACAGTTTTCTTGAGGAGATAACCAATGCTTATGCTAACTTCTCCATCGGTGTGTCACCGCAACCTTCGGCATCATATAAAGCTTGGTTGATGTAGTATATGAGGTCTTTGAATGGAGTTGTCTAGTCGAATCAATACCGAGCCGATTGCGTACTCGAAAATCACTACATACAAATACAAATCTTCACTTCGGTTCGGCTTTTAGAGAATTGGAGTAGTTGCAATCTTGTTTTAATGATTCAAATGCAGCTTGAGTTTGCTCGCATTCAAAGTCTTTATTTTTCTTGATGATTTCGAAGAATAGTTTGCATTTGTCTGTTGACCTTGATATAAAGTGACTTAAGGCAGCTAGAAGACCTGTTAAACTTTGGACTCTTTCGACTAAATTGGGTGGTTCCAGGTCAATTATTGCCTTAATATTATCTGGATTTGCTTTGATCCCCCTTTGCCTAACCATATAGCCCAGAAACTTTCCCGAGCTAACCCCAAATGTATATTTCTTAGGATTTAACATCATCTTATACTCGCTTAAAATCGTAAACATTTTATTAAGATCGGTAATGTGGTTAGCAGCATAAAACGATTTTACAAGCATATCATCTATATAAACCTCCATTGTTTCACCTATAAGTTTTTCGTATATTTTGTTGACTAACATCTGATAGGTCGCCCCCACGTTCTTTAGCCCAAACGACATCATTTTGTAGCAGTACACGCCCCAAGCAGAAAAGAATGAGTTGTTCTCCTCATCATCCGGGTGCATTCAAATTTGATTATAGCCCGAGTAAGCATTCATAAAGCTTATTAGCTCGTGTCCTGCGGTGGCGTCGACCATATAATCTATGTGCGGGAGCGGGTAACGGTCCTTTGGGCATGCTTTATTCAGGTCGTTAAAATCGACATAAAGTCGCCACTGTCCGTTACTTTTCTTGACCAAAACAGGATTGGTCACCCACCTCGGGTACAAGGCTTCTCGGATAAATTTTTTATCTAAAAGCTTGTTGACCTCAACTTCTAAAGCATCATGTCTGTCGGGGCCCAGTTTTCTTCTCTTTTGTATTACCGGCCTATACTTCAGATCAATGTTTAGATGATGATAAGCGTGCTTGGGGTTGATCCCAGGCACATCTGAATGCGACCAAGCAAACAAATCTAGGTTGTTTCCCAAGAATTCGATGAGCTCGACCGGAGTGGCTCTTGAAGATTATGACCCACTCCCGAGTTGACGGCCCCGTGATGCTTATTGAAATCTACTATGTCGACCTCTTCTCACTGTTCAAATGTTTTCTCTTTTTGCTATGTGTTTCCTTTTTCTCAAGGAGCAACACTTCCTCTACCTCGGTCATTGGCTCCTTTCCGTGCCATCTTCCCCGAGTCGGCCTCGGAGTGGGTTTTCGGCATGTGCTATGGTTCGATGTTCTACTCGGTTGCACCGCCAAGTTCTTCGGACTCTTTTTTTCGATAGTGTTTATTTCGGTTGGCACGAGTTGAGTGAACATTCCCTTGATTCTTGTTGATTACCATTACGCTCGCCCTTCCCCTCCGGGGTGGAAAACGTGATACAAAAGTGATAGATGGAAATAGCAGCCTTCAAGTGGTATAGAATAGGTAGCCCAAGATGGCGTTGTACTGCAATCGGATTGATGATCTTGAACGTGGTCATGATCGTCCACTTAATCGCCCCTTAGTCGAATTGGAGTGGGAGGTCGACTTCACCAATAGGCACTATCTTTCTCGCCCCAAATCCCATAATGTTGTCATTGCTTCATGTTGAGTTCGATCTTATTCTTAGTCCTTCTCCAACATGTCCAATGATAAGCTCGGAGGATGGTCTCTCCACCATCTCACATCCGGTTGGAGTAAGTCTCTGCTAGATTCACGCTTTGCGCTAATTGTCTTGAACAACTTCCTCATCATCATCCGATTGTAGACATTTTAGATGTCTCTAAGATTCAACTATCTCGTCTTCATCGGGGTTGAGTCTTCTTACATTTACCTCAACATAGGGACTCTTCTAAATAGTTGGGTGATTCATCTTGTCGCCTAACTCATCTATGTCTTCTCCATTAACATTAGGTTCATCAAAACCAAATGGATAAACTCTTCTCGTGACCATAGTCCTCTTGTTCAAAGACTCTAAAAGTTTTACTCTCAAATTGAGTATCCTAAAATTATACCTTCAAAAGCTTTCAAGTTGTCCTCGACATTGTTGTGAATAAAGCACTTACATACAAAGATATGTAAATATCCAACATTTGGCTTCCTCCATGTCCAAATTTTATAAGGAGTTTTGGACAATTGTCTATTGATCATACACCTATTCCGAGTGTAGCGACAATATTAATGGCTTCACCCAAAATCTCTTAGGCAATCCAAACAACTAACATGGTTCCCTGCAGCTTCCTTGAGAGTTCTGTTTGTTCTTTCAGCTACTTCATTTTGTTGTGGAGTCCTTGCATCTGACAACTCATGAGAAATACCATTTTCTATGCAATCCTGAGTTATAAACCCACTGACAAACTCAGTTCCTCTACCTGATCTTATATTTATAATGGTTTGACTTTTCTCATTTTGAACTCTTCTAATCACCGAGGAGCTTCATGAGGTTTCCTTCATTTTACAAAAATAGTCCATGTGTATCTTGAATAATCATCTACCACTACTAAGGTGTATTTCTTTCCACTAATGTTGGCTAGTTCAATAGGACCAAACAAACCCATATGCAATAAGTGCAGTATCCTGGTTTAAGAACGACTTGGCTTGTCCTTGAAAAAAGACTTTATTTGATTTCCCATCTGGCATGCATCACAAATGCTCTTCCTCTTGTACACTGAGTCAGGTAATCCTTCCACAAGATGACTCTTTGCAAACTTGTTGATTGTCTTGAAATTCAGGTGACTCGGCTTCTTAGGCCACATCCAACTTTATTTGGTTGTACTATTTTCTAGCAAACATGTGCTTGGTGTAGCAGTTGACCAATCTACTACATACATGTTTTTATGCCTTGATCCTTGAGGCACAATTTCATTTATTCAGTATCTTTGATTTGGCAAACACCCATGATTGAATCCTACATTATAGCTCTTGTTACAGATATGACTGATGCTCAGCAGATTGAAGTTGAGTCCTTCAACATAGGCTACATCTGTGATCTCTAGTCCATTCTCCTTTATGGATCATATGCCTTTGAGCTTCATTTCATCCAAATACGACTTTAGCACTTTTTGTTTCCTTGAACTTTGATAGATTTTTCTTATTGCCTATCATATGTCCTGGAAATGTACCACTATCCATTGAACAGGTTCCTTGACACTTAGTTGTTCCTTAAACCCGCAATCAAGAAAATTAGTTTTTAGGTACCCATACTTGCCTGGGTCCTGAGGGGTTACAATTGTAAGGTGATCCAACCAACCTATAACCAAATGGTATGACTCTAAGAGGTTGCCACCTATCAGTTCCATAATTATAATGAACATTTGCAAATTGCATAGGAGCTTTAGGCACATACAATTGTCTCTTTTGTCTGTATGCCTGTGAGTGAGCTTGTGCATTTACTTTCTTGGGATAGTAATGAAACTTTTCTGCATATATGGGCTTTGTGCTTGGGTGCATATATGTGCTGATTATAACTTTTTTGCCTTGAGTATGACCTATTTTGAGTTTGAGGTCTTTGCCACTTAGGCTTGTATCCCTTTGGACTTGGCTGATGTCTCATTTGGTTGTTCCAATCAGCTTGGCTGGGATAATTTCTACCATTTTCATCATATGATTTTCTTTGATGTAACCTCTGGGGCTTTTGGTAGCTCTGTTTAGATTTTACAGAGTATTTTCTGTTTGGAGTCTGCTGATGGACTCTTCTGAATTTTGTTTCAGTTGTCCTCTCAGCATAATCTATTGGTTTTTTGCCTTTACCTTTGTACCAAAGGCCATCATGGTTTTATTTTGTTTGTGATGGGTGTAAGTGCAACATATGGTGCTTTGGATTTTTGGACTGCCTCATTACTTGAGGATCCATCTTCCATTACCACTCTTGGAGCTTGAGCATGCACAAAGAAATTAAATCCAATGTCTGTCTTGTCTCCATTTTCCTTTTGAATCATTATAAGTTCATCCAATGATTTAGATGTCTTAGTGAATGATGCAATCACATTTTTTCAATCTTTTTTTCTCTTTTCAGTTGCAGCTAAGTCTGCTTGAATCTTAGCTATCTCAGCCTTCAGCTTTGTTTCTCAGCAGCTATGTGACTTAGAGTACTCAACTCCTTAGTCAGCTGTGAGTTTTGGCTTTTGAGCTGGCTGTTTTCCTCATTTAAAAGTGTGTGTGAGGTTTTTACATGCTCAAAATCTTTCATCATTTTGCCTAATGAGTCATAAAGATTAGTGGGTGATGAAGTGTTTGTGTCACTATCACTATCATCAGAATTAGAATGAGATGAGTTAGAGTGTGCCTCGTCTTCTTGTTCTTTGGCCATGAGACATATCATAGCCTCTTCTTCTGTGTTAGAGGAGTAGTCAGCTTCACTACTGTCTAACTCAGCTGGATCTTTACATTTGGTTGTGTCAGTAGTCTCAGCAGCTAACATGGCTTTCTTCTTTTCTTGTCTTCTTTCTCTGAAGACCTTTCTTTCTTCTTCATTTCTATACTTGTTGACTGGTGGATAGGGACATTAAATAGCAAAATATCCCGTTATTTGCAATTCCAACAAAGGTTTTCAGCTCTCTGGAAGTCTGCTCTTTCAGCTTTCTGATACTCAGTCATTTGATGATCAGCTCTCTTTGGTGGTCTGTCCTTCCTTGCTTTGGAGGGAGTTGAATGTCTTCTGGATGATTCACCCTTGTTTCTATTGTATTTCTTATTGAATAACTTGTTGAATCTCTTTACCATTTAGGGTAATCTCCTCCTGGTCAATGACTTCTTTGGATTCAGCTCTCTTGGACTCACCAGCCATGAGTGCAGCTATCTTGGGTACAACTGTCTCTTCTTGCTCTTTTGTTCTGAGCTCAAATTCATAAGCTTTAAGGTCTGAGAACAGCTCATTGTTGGATGTTCTTGTAAGTTCCATTGAATGTCTCAAACCCATTACCTTCATTTCCCACTCAACTGGGAGAGACCTTAGAATCTTCATACATATTTTCTTCTGTGTATATTCTTTTCCTAGAGATGAGAGCTCATTGGTTATCTCTGTGAATCTGGCATCCAGCTGATCCAGATTCTCACCTGCAAGCATTTTAAAGTTTTCAAATTTTTGAATAGCAACATTCAATTTATTTTCTTCAATTTGATCAGATCCTTCACGAATTAAAGTTAGTTTCTCCCATATTTCTTTGGTTGTTTTGCAAGATTTTACTTTGTTGAACATAGCCTTATCAAAGGTTTTGTACAAAATGTCCTTGGTAATATTGTCCAAGTTATATCTCTTTCTATCCTCATTGGTCCACTCGCAACGTAGCTTTTCCACCATAGCAGGTCTAGGTACCGCAAAGAAGACCAAAGAAGACGGCGCCTCGTGCCACAAGAGTTGTAGCAGCCTCTCCTTCTAGTACATCAACAGTCTCAGGAGCAGGAGCCCTGACAGCTGTGTTCACCTTCATTATTTGTTGTGGCCCATCCTCAATGACAAACTACATTTCATCATGTAAGGCTGAAAGGTGAGCCTGCATACGTATTTTCCAATCATCAAAATTTTCAACAAAAAACATTGGAATGCGAGTTAGATTTGTTTTCATAACTTTGCTTTTAAAGTAGAAGCTTTAAAAACACCGAAAGTGTTGTACCTTTGAAAAAATGAAAACTAGTTCAAGAACTTGATGCGGGAAGGCTCAATGAACCAACCGCTCTGATACCACTTGTAGGTCCCAAGGGGTGATAAGTGAAGTCTAGAAGAGGGGGTTAAATAGACTTTGCCAACTTTTCCTTCTTAGTCCTTTTTAGAAATTCGAGTTGACTCAAGTCGGCTAAGTTATTGGTGACAGATAGGTTGACTTACACAAAGAAAGTTAGCCGCTTAATAGACTCGATCGAACTGTTGATAGTATAACTCACCGATTCAATTAACAAGGGTCCCCAAAGACCTCGGGACTTTACAAATGAGGTCTCGAAACCTCAAAACTTGAAAAAAGGTACCGAGGGATCCCAATATTTAAAAGTGAGGTCTTCGAGACCTCGAAAACTTGTAAGGAAAAAGGGTCCTCAAAGACCCCAAAATTTACGAGTGAGGTCCTAGAGACCTCAAAAACTTGTAAGGAAAAAGGGTTCCCAGAGATCCCAGAATTTATAAATGAGATCCTCGAGACCTCGAAAACTTGTAAGGAAAAAGGGTCCCAGAGACCCCAGAATTTACAAATGAAGTCTTCAAGACCTCGAAAACCTGTAAGGAAAAAGGGTCCCCATAGACCCCAGAATTTACGAGTGAGGTCGTCGAGACCTTGAAAACTTGTAAGGAAAAAGGGCCCCTAGAGAGCCCATAATTTACAAGTGAGGTCTTCGAGACCTCGAAAACTTGTAAGGAAAATGGTCCCCAAAAACCCCTAAATTTACAAGTGAGGTCTTCGAGACCTCGAAAACTTGTAAGGAAATATGATCCCCAGAAACCCCAGAATCAAAAGTGAGGTCTTTGAGACCTCAAAAACTTGTTAAGGAAAAAAGAGCTCTAAAGACCCCACATTTACAAGTGAGGTCTTCAAGACCTCAAAACCTTGTAAGATAAAACAAAGGTCCCCAGAGACCCTTAATTTACAAATAAGGCATTTGAGACCACAAAAACTTGAAAAGGGATCCCACAGACCCCAACATTTACAAGTGAGGTCTTCGAGACCTCAAAAACTTATAAGGAAAAAGGGTCCCTAGAGACCTCAAAATTTACAGGTGAGGTCTTCGAGACCTTGAAAACTTGTTAGGAACAAATTCCCCAGAGACCCCAGAATTTACAAGTGACGTCTTCGAGACCTCGAAAACTGGTAAGGAAAAGGGTCCTTGAAACCCCAGAATTTACAAGTGAGGTCTTCGAGACCTCAAAAACTTGTAAAGAACAAGGCTCCCAAGAGACCCTAGAATTTACAAGTGGGGTCTTGAGACCTCGAAAACCTATAAGGAAAAAGGGTCCCCAAAGACCTGAGTTTACAAGTGAGGTTTTCGAGACCTCGAAAACTTGTAAGAAAAAAGGTCCGCAGACACCCCAGAATTTACAAGTGAGGTTTTCGAGACTTCAAAAACATGTAAGGAAAAAGGGTCCTCAGAGACCCCATAATTTACAAATGAGGTCTTGGAGATCTCAAAAACTTGTTAAGGAAAAGAAGTCTCTAGAGACTCCAGAATTTACAAGTGAGGTCTTCAAGACCTCGAAAACTTTTAAGGAAAAAGGGTCCAAGAGACCCCGGATTTTACATATGAGGTCTTTGAGACCTCAAAACTTGGAAAGGGATTCCCGAGAGACCCCCAGCAATTTACAAGTGAGGTCTTCGAGACCTCAAAAACTTGTAAGGAAAAAGGGTCCCCAAAGACCCTAGAATTTACAAGTGAGATCTTCGAGACCTCAAATACTTGTTAAGGAAAAAGGGTCCCCAAAGACCCCAGAATTTACAAATAAGGCATTCGAGACCTCAAAAACTTGAAAAAGGGTCCCAGAGACCCCAGCATTTACAAGTGAGTTCATCGAGACTTCAAAAACCTATAAGAAAAAAGGGTCCCAAGAGACACTAAAATTTACAAGTGAGGTCTTCGAGACCTTGAAAACTTGTTAGGAAGAAAGTCCCCAGAGACTCCAGAATTTACAAGTGACGTCTTCGATACCTCGAAAACTGTTAAGGAAAAAGGGTCCCAGAGACCCCAGAATTTACAAGTGAGGTCTTCGAGACCTCAAAAACTTATAAAGAAAAAATGTCCCAAGAGGCCCTAGAATTTACAAGCGGGGTCTTCGAGACCTCGAAAACTTGTAAGGAAAAAGGGTCCCCAAAGACCCCAGAGTTTACAACTGAGGTCTTGGAAACCTCAAAAACCTGTAAGGAAAAAGGGTCCGCAGAGACCCCATATTTTACAAGTGAGGTTTTTGAGACTTCAAAACTTGTAAAGAAAAAGGGTCCTCAGAGACATCATAATTTACAAATGAGGTCTTCGAGACCTCAAAAACTTGTTAAGGAAAAGAAGTCTCTAGAGACCCTAGAATTTGCAAGTGAGGTCTTGGGACCTCGAAAACTTGTAAGGAAAAAGGGTCCAAAAGACCCTGCACTTACATATGAGGTCTTGAGTCCTCAAAAACTTGAAAAAGGATTCCCAGAGACCCCAGAATTTACAAGTGAGGTCTTCGAGACCTCAACAACTTGTAAGGAAAAAGGGTCTCCAAAGACCCTAGAATTTACAAGTGAGATCTTCGAGACCTCAAATACTTGTTAAGGAAAAAAAGGTCCCCGAGAGACCCTGAATTTAAAAGTGAGGTCTTCGAGATCTCAAAAACTTGTAAGGAAAAAAGGGTCCCTGGAGACCCCAGAATTTAGAAGTGAGGTCTTCGAGACTTCGAAAACTTGTAAGGGAAAAGGATTTCGAGAATTCTCAGAACTCAAAGGTGAGATCTTGAGACCTCAAAAACTTGTTAAGGAAAAAGGGTCTCTACAGACCCCCATAATTTACAAGTGAGGTCTTCGAGAGCTAGAAAACTTGTAAGACAAAACAAGAGTCCCCGGAGAGACCATAGAGTTTACAAATAAGGCATTCGAGACCTCAAAAACTTGAAAAAGGTTCCCACAGACCCCATAATTTACAAGTGAGGTCTTGAGACCTTAAAAACTTGTTAGGAAAAAGGGTCCAAAAGACCCTTGAATTTACATATCAGTCTTCGAGACCTCAAAAACTTGAAAAAGGATTCCTAGAGACCCCGGAATTTACAAGTAAGGTCTTGAGACCTCAACAACTTGTAAGGAAAAAGGGTCTCCAAAGACCCTAAAATTTACAAGTGAGATCTTCGAGACCTCAAATACTTGTTAAGGAAAAAAAAAGTCCCCGAGAGACCCTGAATTTAAAAGTGAGGTCTTGAGACCTCAAAACTTGTAAGGAAAAAGGGTCCCCGGAGACCCTGACTTACAAGTGAGGTCTTCGAGACTTCGAAAACTTGTAAGGAAAAGGATTTCGAGAATTTTCGTAACTCAAAGGTGAGATCTTCGAGACCTCAAAAACTTGTTAAGGAAAAATGTCTCTAGAGACCCCATAATTTACAAGTGAGGTCTTCGAGAGCTAGAAAACTTGTAAGACAAAACAAGAGTCCCCGAGACCATAGAGTTTACAAATAAGGCATTTGAGACCTCAAAAACTTGAAAAAGGGTCCCACAGACCCCATAATTTACAAGTGAGGTCTTGAGACCTTAAAAACTTGTTAGGAAGAAAGGTCCCCAAAGACCCCAGGAATTTACAAGTGATGCCTTCGAGACCTCAAAAATCGGTAAGAAAAGAGGGTCCTAGAGACCCCAAAATTTACAAGTGAGGTCTTCGAGACATCAAAAACTTATAAGGAAAAAGGGTCCCAAGAGACCCCGGATTTACAAGCGGGGTCTTCGAGACCTCGAAAACTTCTAAGGAAAAAGGGTCCCCAGAGACCCCAGACTTACAAGTGAAGTCTTGAGACCTCGAAACCCGTAAGGAAAAAGGGACCACATAAACACTAGAATTTACAAGTGAGGTCTTGAGGCTTCAAAACTTGTAAGGAAAAAGGGCCTCTAGAGACCCCGGAATTTATAAGTGAGGTCTTGAGACCTCGAAAACATGTAAGGAAAAAGGTCTAGAGACCCCGGAATTTACATGTGAGGTCTTCGAGACCTCGAAAGCTTGTAGGGAAAAGGGTTCCCAGAGACCCCTAAATTTACAAGTGAGGTCTTCGAGACCTCGAAAACTTGTAAGAAAAAGGATCCCAGAAATCCCGAGAATTCAAAAGTGAGATCTTCGAGACATCAAAAACTTGTTAAGGAAAAAAAGGTCTCTAGAGACCCCGGAATTTACAAGTAATGTCTTCGAGACCTCGAAAACTTGTAAGATAAAACAAGGGTACCCAGAGACCCTAGAATTTACAAATAAGGCATTCGAGACCTCAAAACTTGAAAAGGTCACGAGACCCCAGCATTTACAAGTGAGGTCTTTGAGACCTCAAAAACTTATAAGGAAAAAGGGTCCCCGAGACACCAATAGGTGCTCGTCGCGTGTTATTTGGCCGATTTTCATCTCTTTGAAAGGAAAAAAGTATAAAATCTCATTAGATTTTATTAATAAAATTGCATAAACTCATCCTAAGAGTTGAACAAAAACTCATTAGATTTTATTACTATGCATATAAGTTTTTGTTTGACGAGGAGTGATTATAAATTTTAAAAAGTCTTTGCAATTCATTATAAATTATTAACTTTTAGAAAGTCGTTATAGTTACTTCTAGTTATTAATTTTTGAAAGTTATTACGATCACTTGAATCGTATTATACAGATTGATTTAATAATTTTAAAAATCGTTACACTAATCACTCGAATCCTATTGTACCGTTCGGTTATAATTTTTAAAAAGTCATTATAGCGACTCGAATCGTTTGCATGTTGTTTGGATATAAATTTTATAAGTCTCTACAAATCATGTGAATCATATTGTATCGTTCAATTAATACTTCCATACTATTGGAAAAGTGCCATTATTCATCTAATCTCAGATGTTAATAAACAAGAAATTCCTTTGAACTCTGGTACTCTTTCCATTGAAGGAAAAAACGTAATAGCCATAGAGTAGTCAATACCCGGAGAACGGGAAATGAATTTAGGTGCGGCGATCCCGGCCTAAGTGATAGAGTGGCCAAGCCAAGTATAAGGACTTCACCCGAGAGCAAGATCTACTAAGGGAAAGAACCCGCGCTTATTGAAGCTTTGATTCAAGCGGCACGATTAGACTAGGGAAAATCTTATTTTTAGGGGACTGATAGGGCTCCTTTTCTCTTTCAATTTCAAGCATGAAAATTTTTCATATTAACTATAATTTAGAATACGAACCGTTAGATGGTTTGAGAAGTTTTAAAAACGTGCCATAATAGCATTGCCCCTTATGTAACTTAATCATTTAATACTATCAGTTTATAACGAGCTACAAAAAAAAAAAAAAAACTTAGCATATCAATTTTCTTCAAATTTTCCCCATCACTAGTTTGATCATGTAGGCAATCAAGGCTCGTAAGTTCTTGAACTCCAAATGTATGTTTGTTTAGTGTTTGAGAGTGATTGGAAGAATGAGAGTTTAATGTGATATATTAAAAAATTTGTGTATTAGTAGACAAATGTATTGATAAACGTAATGTAATGTTTGGTTGGTGACAGAGAGAAGAAAATGAGAAGATTGGCTTCAGGGAAAAGCCAACCAAATATGCTGTAAAGTGTCTTGTCCGCTTCAAATGGGATCCCTTTTTCTTCCATTTCCCACAATTTTTGAAAAACAAAAATCTATGTATACTTTTTATGTATGTTTTTATATTTGCGATTGTTTGATATTATGACATTAATTGCATGCAAATTGTTACCTATATTTCTTGAACCTACTTGTTAGTCATGATATGGATGTTTAATGATAATAGCCATAGTGTTCCTTTTGAAATGAGATTTGAATGTAAGTCAAGATATATTCTTGAAAAATCCATTGATCATAGTAAGTCAGCATATTCGACAAGCCACCTTGGCTCGATAAATAAATTACTCTCACTATGAGAAAAATATATTTGTAGAGCGGAAGTGTATCATTATATGGCACGTGACTCGTTCGATTATTACCCTTTATGTTTTAACATTAACATTTTCAAAATATCGTTATACGCTACCCTATGTTGTTCAATAAATAATCTTCCTACTTTGACAATGATATCAATGAAGTGTCGCATATATATATATATATATATATATATATATATATATATATATATATATATATATATATGGGATCCTCGTGAGACCACCCTCCTAGGTAAGACCGTAGGACCGGATCTACACCATCAAAACTAAATCAATGGCCAAGATATGAACAAATATACAAAGCAATTCATATGAAAGTATACATTAGAAGGGGTAAAATAGGAATTGAAAAAACTAAATATGGTAACCGCCTCCTACAAATTAGGGACGTGATATGTTATTGATCACGCCCCCATAATCACGCCCATAATCACGCGATTCACATTTCCTTTTTCTCCCTTCTTCACAACAACAATCTACTCGCATCGCAAAAGTATACAATTCCACTAAACTAACTATACATTAAAATATTACTAAGTATACATAAACAATTAACTAAGTATACAATTTACAGTAAACTACATGTACATTAAAACATTACTAAGTATACAAAAACATTTAACTAAGTATATACAATTACACTAAACTAAATACACAATTCCACTGAATTACTTATATAACTAAGTATACAATTCCATTGAACTAAGTATACAAATCCACAGAACTAAGTATACAAATTCATACTAAACTACTTATAAAACTAAGAATACGATTCGATCAACCAAGTATACAAATTCCATTGAACCAAGTATACAAATCCACCGAACTAAATATACAATAAAACATGACTAAGTATACAAGTCCACCGAACTAAGTATACAATAAAACATGACTAAGTATACAAGTCCACCAACTAAGTATACAATTCCACCTGACTAAATATATGATAAAACAAAACCAGGGTATAAAAGTACAATTCCTAGAAAAGAGTTGATGTGTTTTTTCTCCTTAAAAATCGGTCAACCGAAAAGATAAGATTGTATTTGCCTTAAAAATAGCAATTAAAGATATTAACTCTATTTAATAAATTGATGATATAGAAAGTACAAATATACCCTTATTAGCCTAAAATAACTAGAATAATCTACACCATTTAAAATTTTAAATCAAGAGTCTATAAGTGTTCCTATGGACTAACCTATAAGTGTTCCTATGGACTAACCTAAAGGGGTTGTTCTCATTTGAACCAATATATATATATATATATATATATATAATCATCGTTGAGATTTGAGATGCACTATACTTTTACTTTTTTATTTTTTGTTTTACTATAATTTGCTACCTTAATTAATTGCACAGCTGCCTTTTTTATACTTTTACTTTCTTTTTTTTGTTACTATAATTTGCTACCTTAATTAATAATTTGATTGTTGTCACACTTGTACCTCTTGAATCTTGATGTGCATGGATTCTATAAATTATTTTAATTTTTTGCTCAATTAACCAGTAAAGCCCAATGCACAACTAAATAAGAGGCTCAAATGGTCCAATACAGTCAATACCCCAAAGAGTCGCAATAGCCCAAAAGCTCCAATTGTAAAGCCCAAGTCCTAAAGTATAAATAGCCATTTCCATTTTATTTACAAGATATGCAATTATACTCAAAGTTTAAGTCGATTACAACTGAAGGCTTCTAAGCACAATTTCTTATCGTATTACAATATTAAGTTAGCTTTTCTAAATACTTCTTACGGATAATTACATAAAACCCCTTGAGGTTCAAAGCTAATTATAAAAACCCGAGATTTTTAGAAATTATAAAAACACCCTTGAAGTTTGATTTTGTCTTAATTTTCCTCTTCATAAGCAAAAATATTCCAAACCACTGGAATTAATAAAAATATTACGATTACCCCCTTTATTTTAAGCCATAATTAAACCTATGGGTTTTTTTTATAATTTTAAAACATATCTAGTTTTTTTATTTTTTGCAATTAGCCCAAACCTCCGGGGTTTTTTTAATTATCCCTACTTCTTAAGCCATCCAAACAGCTAACAATGTTTGGTTTTGTTTCCCATTACATTTCATGGTCATCTTTGGATTTATTTATAATACCTTAAGGTGTTTTATAATTTTAAAAGATAACACGAATGCTCATAACTAGAGGTGTCAAAAACTCAAAATTAGTCCGACATGGCATGGCAGATTGGACTACAATTTTGTAGGCCGAAAGAACCTGCTTTCTTAACTCAGAGATAGATGAGTTAAAAATGTATACCAAGATTTAATTATTTTTAAGTACAAAGTCTCTTCATTGTGAATATTAATATTGGGCAACTATTTCCTTAAACTCAGACTTCAATTTTTTTCCTTTTTTTATATTAATCATAATTGACTAATGTGATACAAATACAGAACATCTAAACGTTAAGCATGCTAATGTAATCAAATTGTATCAATAGGAATGTTTGTCTTGAATGTGATTATATATGAGATGCACACAATGACTTGAGTCAATAATCCTCAAAATTTAAACAAATTACAAGGATATGTCCAACTTACTAAAGACTGTCATAACAAAGTAATTACACCACGTGTAACGTAAGCGATATCGCCCACCCTTTGCAAAGAGTGTTGGTTATGGTTTGAATCCGAATCTTTCAATTTCTTTGATTATCTCTCCTCTCCCCAACTTATTGAAGAAGTAAAAAGGTAAATCACAAGATGTCCATCACTTGTTAAAGTGGAGGGTTACATGAGTGAGGACTTTATTAAAAGGTGCAAAAGAAAGGTATAATTACAAAAACTACCCTCAATGTTTGAGCTAATAACAAAAAAACCCAGAAGTTTCTGAAACTTACAAAAATCCACTCGAAGTTTGATCCTGTTTACACTTTACACCATTCATAAGCAAAAACATTTCAAACACCCCCTTACATTTGTGAAAATATTGCAATTTTCCCCTCAAATTTAACACAAAATCTAACCTCAAGGGTTTTATTGTAATTTCCAAACATCTTTGGGTTCTTCTATAATTAACCCAAATCTCAGGGGTAGTTTTTGTAATTGTCCTGCAAAAGAAATTCAATAACAAAAGAAACAAATTTCACAGCCACTTTCAGAGGCTGTGTCACCAATTCTTGTAATAGAGAGAATATACTATATTATATTAGTACTTAAGTTTTTTCTACCTCTTCAGGTGCTGGATTCAAGCTAGGCTCATCTGTCACTGTCCTTTTGATTGAGACTTGATTTGCCTTCTCTTAATGTATCATCACCATCACCATCACCAACGCCATTGCCGCTGGGCTGACAACAGTAAAATAGAAAAAGGAAAAAAATATGGACAATTGCAAAACCTATTCCTAAGGTTTAGCTTAATTACCAAAAAAAAAAAACAATAATCTTTTAATATTATAAACACACCTTAAGGTAAATATCGATAAGTGCAAAGGGACCTCTCACCACATATGGACACGTTACATTGGATCATGCCCTTCTTTTGCCTATGTTCTTAATTTGCCATAATATTTGAGCGAAGGCTATGTTTTTTATTTTCTGTTGACATCACTTAAACGTAATGGAGTTACCAGGTGATACTAGAATGTTGCTAGTTCACCAACGAATTCAATTGTGAAGCTATTTGGGAGCATAAACTGTAGATGTACAAAGCAAAGAAAAAATTCAAAAAATAATAATAACCAGACTCCCACAATATATACTAAACCAAGTCTATGGCAGATTGAAGAAAACTACATAAAGCCATCAAAGAATATAAATGTATTATTGATTGTGAAATTGTCGAATATAGTTGACAAATTCAGGCCTATATATCGTAAAAACTAATTGAGGTGATCGAACGAACAAGTTCAAAGTTTCTACAATTGCAGGTAACATTCAACATGGAAGCATACACACGAACATATGCTGGTAGCTAAAATTTAGCTTAATTGCATCAAGGGGACATACCTCCTCAATGCTGCCATCTCCTATCTCAGTATTGAGAGAGCATGAATTCGTCAAGCATCTCCTCTACATCTTCAATGTATACTTGTTCTGAGCACCAAAAGCACCATATTAAACATCATAGCAACACATATTTTAGAAGTTAAAACATACTTCTTTTAGCACATAGGGTGATGATTTAGTGTTCAAATAACAACACAAAATTTAAACACGTGAATCTTACGTACATTTATCATTAGCCATAAAATCAATACACGCAATTAATTAACATGCAGAGATATGGATGGTTATACACTAAAAGAAATTATGCATATTTAATGCCAGTGCAGCAGCAAATTACAATAAAGAGTTTAAAGATTAAAAATTGGGGTCATTATAATTATTAAAAAAAAAACCTTGATGTTCTCGCTAATTACCAAAAACCTGAGGTTTTTTTTTTGGGAATTTCGGAACTCAGGGTCTTTTTTGTAATTATCCCAAACCTCAGGCTGTTATGTAATTAAGCTCTTAAAAATTAGTAATTCCAATGTGGCAAAGTAAAGTAGTTCAACATTGTTCGGTTGTTCCCTAGTCTGCAGTTCAACGATACTAGTTGATACAAAAGATACTGGGTCAGGGCAGCAACTTGTTGGAACCTATTGATTGCCGTCAACCTCATTGCGGCACCTAACAAAGAATGAAGTACTAACACAAGAATAGCGCAGTACAAGAGAAGATAACTTCTATGAACATAACAAAATATATATTCTTACCTTTAAAGAAAAATTGAGGGGTCTTCAGGCGATTCGATCCAAATGCTTTCAAAAGGATCTTGTTCCTCCCAATCACATAACTTCTTTCAGAGATAATATCTGCCGGCGTCGACAGAATAAATAACACAACGTTAGTTAAAATATTTGATGACGTAAGCAAATTTTGTTAGTTCAAATAACGATTTGGGTAAAAATGTAAGATGAAAACTGTCTTTCTAAGGAGAAATCAGTTCAAAGATTCTTTTTAATTATCCCTAAATTTCACCATTGTGTCTCCAGATCAATAATTAAGTGTTCTAAGGAGAAATGGTGATGCATAAAGTTTCATGTCTCATAGATTGTGAAATTGTCGAATCTAGCTGACAAATTCAGGTCCATATATCGTAAAACTAATTGAGGTGATCAAACGAACAAGTTCTAAGTTTCTATGATTACAGGTAGCATATATAGCATGGAAGTATAACGCACGAACTTAGGCTGATAGCTAAAATTTATCTTAAAATATAGGGATAATTACAAAATCCCCTAAGGTTTCGACTAATTACAAAAAATCCAGAGATGTTACAAAATTACAAAAAGCCCCTCAGGTTTTATTATGTCTTAAATTTAAGGGGTAACTATAATATCCTATATATATATTATAGGGAGGTTTTTGAAATATTTTTGCTTACAAAGAGGGAAATATAAGACGGAATCAATCCTCAAGGGATTTTTGTAATTTTCAAAAACATCTATAGTTTTTGTAATTAGCCCAAACCTCAGGTTTTTTTTTTCGTAATTATCCATAAAATATATCAAGAGGACATACCTCCGCAATGCTTCCATCTCCTATCTCAGTATTGAGAGAAAGCATGTATTCGTCAAGCATATCCTCTACATCATCAATGTATACTTGCTCTCAGCACCAAAAGCAACAAATTAAACTTTACATCACAGCACCAAAAGCATGTATTTTAAACACATGCATCTTACGTACATTCAATATATGCCATAAAATAAATACACCAAATTATGTCCACACAACACGTGCACACACAAAAAAACTTCTACTTCATAACAATGCAAGGAACTAAACAGAAAACCCAAAACAACGTCAAAAATCTCAAAACAAGAAGAATTGATTTCACTCTTATAGACAATAAAATCCGGTACAGCCCGAAAACTTCACCATCCAACTTCCAAGAGAGAAAAAATATTTGAATTAGAACTTTTAATGCCACCAAATCATGGGAGCTATAGAAACATCTCATTCATGCCACCAATGTGTTTCTAAAAAGGAACTGACCTAGAAGAGTGAAATATACCTTTTGGATGGCGTGGGAGATGAATACGTGATATAGAAGTGGATTTCTGCAGAACTCTACTGTTGACCTGCCCATATCAACAAAACTCGATTGTGAAATAATTAGTTAGCCATTAAAAATCATATTCAGGTATTATTCAGATAATATGAAAAATAATTCGATAAAATCTTAGTTACACAATGAAAATCTTCCATATAATACGCGATTAATTCATGAATATATCAATACAAATATTTATAAAGTGATACATCTCATGGAAAAGATTCTTAATAAATTGTTCATCAAATTTGTAATCCAGAACATTATATATAGATGTCCTTTCTAAGTGATGTAGCCATAATTCTGACTCATTTTTGGCTCCTCCCTATCTAGCTAGTTACCATGAAAATGCTCTAGAAACAACACATTTGGGTTCAAATTTAGCATCTAATTATGTTGCACATAAACAGCCAGGATGTATTAATGCGAGATTGTAGTTCAATACTTCAATAGAAAGCTTTTTTTCAAATTAAACAGCTTTGCAAAAATCAGCAAGGACCAAATGGACATTGTCCTTGCAATCTCGTATTTGTTTATACTTAGCACATTCATAATATAGAAGATCATAGTTATTAGCATTTAAAATTTTGAAATAGACTTGGCCACGGTTCAAAACCCGTTGGTTCACAGGTCGGAACCGGCGGAACAAGTGTTGGGACCATGCCTAAATAGTGCAGTTAGAGCCGGCTCGACCTATTGTTGTTGTTTTTTTAAAAATATCTTTTAGTTAAACTTTATTTTTACTAATGCTTAACAATATATGTTAATGATGCAGTCAAAATCTGAGATTGATGCAGTCAAAAATCTGAAAATAAGAGTCTAAGTCAAAGTAGTTAATTATGCATTGGAAAATGAATAGTCTTGTCAATATTCTTTGGATAGTTGAAAGTCTAGTCAGTCTTGAAATTAGTGTTGACTTGAAATTAGTTTTGACTGCATGAAAGTTATAATATGCATTTAATCGAGGTAGTATAAAATCAAATCCGAATCATCATTTGTAATCGCTTTTTAAAAGCAATAAAATTACTAAGTATTCTCCGTAAACTCTCTTAAGGTTTTCCGATTCCCTTAAAGAAATCTCGCTCCAACGGTGTTTGGAATACTTTAATAATTCTTTTCCTTTTGTTGGGAAATTTAGTTTGCTTCAGTTAATTATCTACTATTTCTTCATTGTTATTATGTATCAAAGATAACTATATATGCTAATTTTTTTTATTACTATGTATTTAGATAGATTGTTATCATATATCAATATCTAATTATATATGTTAATTATCAATTACCTTTCTTAATTATTATGTATCTAGACTAACTATAGGTTCTATACATTATTATCTTACCTTAGTTTAGGATATTACATTTCTTAATTTTGTAAATCTTCTTAATTAAGATTATTACCATTTTTTTATTCTAACTAAATGAGTAATTTTAGAAGAATTCTTTAAAGAAGATATCTCAAATTGTGTGAATTGAGCTTAGTTTCTATGTATACCAAGGTATTATCCATGGTACACCAAGTCTATGTATACCTATCGCCTTTTAGAAAAGCTGACGTCGGGGCGATAACAAGACGATAAACCATGGCCATTGGTCTAGGGAAGGCTTTAATAGCTAAGGTAAGATAACAACTTTTGGTGTTGATGATTAGATAAGCATCTAAAATGTTTATAATAACCTTTTTAAAGAGGAAATAGTAACATGAAAATAATAATGGGGCAAAAGTGGCAAACCATATTTGATTGGTTAGCAACTCAAGGATAGATTCCAAGATAATGGGGTGTGGGTTTAGATAAGCAGTCCAAATGATTTAGGGAAAATTTATAAATCGACCTTTTAATTATGGGCTCAAGTCCATGATGCCAAACAATGCATTCATTGTTTTTCCATGTTTTCCTGGATCCCAAATGAGGTTATATATATTATGGGCTCAAATCTATGATGCGAAACAATCCACTTATTTTTTTCCATGTTTTCTTGGATCCCAAAAGAGGCTATATTTATTAGATTAATAATTAGATCCTACCATAATACTTGAGTTATATAATAAAACCACCTCTAGAGCAAGGATGGATAATTATGAATTGTATGATTCATCGAGCCTTATTCAATCATGCTTAATTCAACATTCGCAACTTTTAACCATGCGGTCATACAATGATGTAAACTTAATACGCTTTCCAAAACAAGGTATCACCATTATTCAAGACAAAATCAAACAAGTATTTCATTCTAAGCATGGTTATGATTTGAATAGACCAGATTTAAACCTATACATATCTAAAACAATCTTTTTTTAAACCTAGACATATTTAATTAATCCGTATAATAGAAAATTATAAATCTATAGATACCTACCACAACTTTGACATTACCTTACTTTAGATATTTTCTTTTCTCATTTTATAAATCTCATATTTTAGGATATTGTCGTTTCTTATTTTATAAATCATTTTAATTTAGGATATTATATTTTAATAAGCTCTTGTATTTGGACTAACTTAATGTTCGCTAAATTTATTCATTAAGCCAATGACTTTTTAAATACGAGGTCCATAGTTTTGCAGGACCTTAATTGTGTTGCAAATATAGAAATTCCCTCACTATACTTACACATGTACTATATTTGCAAATTGATTCATGTATTATAACAATACATCCAAAAGGAAAAAATTAGATTCTTTTTTCTCCTTACAAACTGAAATTTATGAGCCAAATAAGGGAGGTATTTAAATTTGAGATATCTTCCTTAAGGAATTCTTCCAAAAATTATTCATTCAGTTAGAAAAATAAAAAGGTAATATTCTAAATTAAGAAGATTTACAAAATTAGAAAATGTAATATCCTAGACAAAGGTCACATAATACTGTGTAGAACCTAAAGTCAGTCCATATACGTAATAATCAAGAAAGGTAATAGATAATTAACATAATAACTAGATGTTGATATATAACAAAAATCTACTCGAAACGAAATAGTAATAAAAATCAAATTAACATATATAGTTATCTTTGATAGTTGATACATAATAACAATGAAAAAATAGTAGCTAATTGACATATATAGTTAAACATTAGTCAAAACAAAGTTAACTAAAAAATGATTTTGAAAAAAACAACAATATGTTGAGCCGGCCCTAACCGCACTATTGAGGCCACGGTCCCGACCTTTGACCCGCCAGCTCCAACCCGTGAACCGACGGGACTTGAACCGTGGCCAAGTCTATTTGAAAATTTTAAATGCTAATAACAATGATCTTCTATATTATGAATGTGAGCGTGAAAACAAATACCAGATTGCAAGGATAATGTCCATTGGTCCTCACAGCCTCACAGATTTTCGCGAAGCTGTTTAATCTGACAAAAAGCTTTCTATTGAAGTATTGAACTACAATCTCACATTAATACAAATACATCCTGGCTGTTTTTGTGCAACATAATTATGCTTAATTAAGATTGTTACCATTTTTTTATTATTCTAACTAAATGAGTAATTTTGGAAGAATTCCTTAAAGAAAATATCTCAAATTGTGTGAATTGAGCTTAGTTTCCATGTATACCAAGGTATTATCCATGCTACACCAGATCTAGTACACTTGGTTCATGGATGAATAACAAGTGTCCCACTTTTTACATGGATGAATGACAAGTGTTTTAATTCATACGAAGTAAGACATTTGTACAGTAGGTAAATCTACACCAAGTGTAGCATCTACAAAACCGTATGCCAATTTTGTTACCTCGCTATTTGGCTCCTAAATTTAGTTTGTGGAGAATGGTGAATCTCGTATTTTTCTTTTAGATTTAATCTTAATTTGAGGGAGATAATGTGCATGTTTAGGAGCACTTCTGCAAAAGTCCATTTAGAAATGGGTTTCTTAATAAGGGGTTTTTCAAAAAGTCTCCAATTATGACTTCTCTAGAATGGATTTTTTTGAGAAGTAAATTAACCACTAAACAAATATTATTCTTTGAAATGAACTTTGAGATCCAAAAGTTCATTTGAAAAATGTTCCCAAACAAGCTGAATATATCAATCAATTTGGAGAAGTCAACTTAGAATATTTGCAAGCATAATAAGGGATTTCTATATTTGCATAACAATTTATTATTTACTATTGCTTATTGGTAAGGTTTGCATGCCAATTTAAATACCTCCCTTATTTGGCTCCTAAATTTCAATTTCTAAGGAGAAAGAAGAATCCAACATTTTCCTTTTATGTATGCTTAATTTAAAGGAGATAATACACGAATCAATTTTCAAAACTCAAACTTAGCATGTGTAAGTATAATAGGGGGGATTTCTATATTTGCAACACAATTAAGGGACTTGCAAAATTTATGGACCTTGAATTTAAAATGCATTGGCTTTAATGAATAAAATCAACACACATTAAGTTACTCCAAATACAAGTTAATAATCAAGAAAAGAATATCCTAAATTAAAAGGATTTATAAAATAAAAAAAGGCAATATCCTAAATAACGGGATTTATAAAATGAGAAAAGAAAATATCCAAATTAAGGTAATATACGCTCGATATTATTATTAGTTGTAAGATTTTTCTGATGAATGAATTCCTTTTGATGGTAAAATATATATATATATATATATATATATATATATATAACAACATTAGTTATAAAAAATGAAAATAAAAAAAGTACATGGAACATCAACCAGCCCTTATGGCCACGAACCGATTAAGGGTCGGATCGATCAGCCAACCTGGGTGATCAAGTAACCGGCCCACGGACAAAGGGCCGGTTACATCATGTTATTTATAGGTCTGGTCTATTTTCAAATCATAATCATGCTCCATATGAAATACTTGCTTGATTTTGTTTTCAGAGTAACAATGAGACCTTGTTTTGGAAAGTTGATTAAGCTAAAATCATTATATAACCATGCATGCTTAAAATTTAAAAGTTGCGAGTGTTGAATTAGGCCATGACTGAATATGGCTCGATGAATAATCATATAAATGATAATTATCTATCCTTGCCCTAGAAGTGGTTTTATTATATAACTCAAGTTTTGGGTAGGATTCAATTATTAATCTAACAAATTTAACCTCTTTTGGGATCTAGGAAAACATTAAAAAACAATAAATGCATTGTTTGGCATCATAGACTTGCGCCCATAATAAATATACTCTCTTTTGGGAACATGGAAAACAGGAAAACAATGAATGCATTGTTTGGAATCATGGACTTGAGTCATAATTAAAAGGTCGATTTATGAATTTTCCCCTAATCATTTAGATTGCTTATCTAGACCCACACCCAATTATCGCAGAATCTATCGAGCTGCTAACCAATCAAAATATGGTTTGCCATTTTTGCTCCATTATTATTTTCATGTTACTTTTTCCTTTTGAAAAAGGTTATTATGGACCTTTCAAATACTTATCCAATCATCAACGGCAAACAAATGTTGTTGTTTTGCATGTGCTTGCTACGTTTTTCTGCGTCATTCTCGTGTGAATTTCTATGTCGGTTGCATGTTTTATGTCTAGTTGTGTCGTTTTAAGTGTATTGTGTTACTTGAGTTTGTTTTTATGTTTTTTTATATAGGATATGGAGAATTTGAGCAAAAATGCTAAAATATAGGAGGGAGAAGGACGACGGTGACGGGAGCTAGTGCACATATCCAAGTGACCATATGGTTTGGACAACAATAAAAGTGTGCTACTGTGCACATCCAAGCGACCCATCAACAAACAATGGCGTGAATGTGCGGTCATGCAAAAAGTGACCAACCGCGGTTTGGATTTTTAGCATAGTGATCGGGCGATGAATTGGACGAGCGCGTGGTTTGTGGCCGATGTAGAACTGACGGCCGCACATGTTTTTCGCGTTTTTATTTTCTATTTCTTTTCTTTTTGGACTCTCCCACCTTGTATAGGATTCAAGGACTTATAAATAAACTTTGTGAGTCTATTTTCGAGCTACACTATTACTTAGAACTTTTAAAACACTAGTTTTCATTGTTCTATCTACATTTAACATTCGGGATAACTTGTTCTTCATCGGAGGATATTACAACTTTATCCAGTGTAATTATTCTTCGTCTTCTTATTTTATATTCAATTATTTGGCGATTACTATTATTTCATGATGATGATTATGATCGTTTCTTCCCTTTATAAGCATGAACTAAATATCATTGTTCCAGAGTTAGGATGAGTTTCGAATAAACAAGCATGAATATTGATTATTGGTTGTGCATTTCCTAATTAAATTCTTTTATCTTATAATCGATTGTCTACTTAGCTATCAATTATCCTTAATAGTTGAGATCGAGAAAATATTGTTACCAGATCAAATTCAATTAGAGGTTAAATATGAAATAACAATGTATTATCTAGCTTGGTTAATTAATTTGGTAAATTAGGTTTTTCCTATACTTGATCTGCGAATACGAGAGTTATCAGATTTAGCTTAAGTTGATATTTGTTTACCTGATTATTTGGTTGCATGATTAATTGATTAATAAGATGCTCAGGGTTTGAGTAGACAATTCCGAACAGGGGCGTAGCCACCGCACTAGTTACCCCTAGCCCAATTTTTTCCCCCTAACCTAACTATTTTTTCCCCTTAAGAAAAATCATATAATTTTTTTATTAAAAAAAATTTCCAGGGAAAAAAAAATTGAGGTGCGCAGAAATCCGCCCCTGATTCCAAAACCCTAGATGTTTCATCCATACGTGTTACATTCATTTAATTGAGCTTTGGTTTATTTAATATGCTTTTAATTTTTAGTTTAGTTAACTCAAATCTCAAAAATTGGATTAGAGTGTTTAGATTTAGTTTATGTCAATTGTGATACATAATAGTTATTTGCCACCTACGTCTTCCTCAAGAGACAACTTTGGTTAACTTGTTGTCCTACAATTGATCTTGTACTCTTGTGAGCATCGATAGATTGATTTAGGTGTTGAGCGGTTGGACAATTATTATCCTACTCAAAAACAAATATTATAATCTTGCATCTCAAACATATTTTTCTTTTCCATTATATTATTAATGAATAATATAATCCTAATAAATCCAAACAATTCTATCAATGCAATCAACAAAGCCAAACAAGACCTTAAGATGACACTGGAGACTTTTGTATATATAGATATATGAATATTTTAAATAAGGGATTAGACTTTTCACATACTATCCTATTATTATCACTCCTTACAAACAAAGATTATCATTTACATTATAACAGTTTCCTACTTTTCAATCATACAACATAAATACAAAACTTTCACATATTAATTAATTCAATCAATATTACCAATCAACAAATCCAAAGGAGGCCTTAAAGAACCTACAACCCACAAAATATTAGACTATTGTGTATGCTTAAGCCGTATGGAATAGGATTCCTTATGCCTCCATGGAGTGGTTTCCACTTTGGAGTTTTGGCATTTTGCCTATTGGAGTCAATTTTCATTTCAAAATTTTCGTGTAGAGAAAACCTCAGAAACCCTTATGCACGATACCTTATACCCACACAAATATGGCTATATATGTACATTACGTTTCAGTATTAAAAGACTAGGAAGCCACTAAAGTTCCCAGCAAAGATATACTAATTAGATGCATAACTCTTATGAAATTACTTAATAGTGATAAAGGTCCGAACTTGACTAGTTGACGTACTTAGTTATACTAGTTTCTTTTGAACGGTATTTGATATCCTGATACTATAACTTATGTAATTATTTGTATTTAATGTTGATTTTGGTGCCTCACACGTCGTAGGTAATGTGTGACTTGAATGGCTATATATGCACACTAGTTTACCATTAAACAACAAGGAGACCAATACGCACGATTACCCCTACAAAAAAAATGAGGTTCGGGCTATTTACAAAAAACTCCAGAGATTTTTGATTTGATTCCGTCTTACATTTTCCTTCTTCATAACCAAAATCAACTCCCCCACCCTCGGATATTTATAGAAATATTATAGTTGCCCTCTTAAATTTAAGAAATAATGAAACTTGAGGGGACTTTTTGTAATTTTGAAACATCTCTAGATTTTTTTGTAATTAGACCAAACCTCAGGGGGCTTTTTGTAATTATGCCCACAATATATGCGCATTATGTTTTACCATTAAACAACTAGGAGACCCGTGCGTACGATTACTCCATACCCACACAAGTATCACAATATGTGCACAGTAGACCAGTACGCACGATTACCCCATACCCACACAAATATCACAATATGTGCACATTAAACGACTAGGAGGCTGCTAAAGTTCTCAACAACAATATAATAACCAGATGCACAAACCAACTGAAATAACCGTATAGTGAAAAAGGTCTGAATTTAACTAATTGACGTGCATAAGGTCCGAATATGACTATAGCCAACGTGCCTAGCTATATAGTAGGTTCTTTTGAACAGTACTTGATATCTTGATACGACTACTGTAATTGTTTGTATTTAATGGATTTTAAAACTTAAATGAAATTGACTTCCCTCACAAAAGAACTTTACGACATGCTTAAAACTTATTAGATTATTACCTATCATATTAATCAATCGTGTCATCTTAATCAAAAAATAAATTTACTATCATATTAAAACCAACAAGGTATAGCCCCAGTATTGAGTCTGAACTTCGATGTACACATCTACACATTTTACACGGCTACAATGTTCATTCAAGTCACATATTACCTATACCGCATACTCAAAATTACTAATTTCAATCCAGTCAAGATATTCAAAAGGCTCTACACATATTTTGGAACCAAAATCACAAAGAGTGACCCTTTACCATGATAGAGCTTTGAATTGTCTCTCAGTGCAAAACCAAACATTGTCCTTGAATGACACAAGCCTCGCCTTTTTTCTCGAGCACTAAAAACCTAAACGATACCTAAAGTGGTAACATTCTTCCTTTTCAGATATCTTTTACTGAAACATCATGCATATTACATACGTTCAAGATATGCAATAAAATCAACACATAAAATCGGTAAAAATGCACAAAGATATGGATATGGTTATATGCTAATAGCGTATTAATCCTCGTGCGGCAAAGAACAATAGCAAGTTCGAACACATCTGCATCTTACATACACTCAACATATGCAATAAAATCAATACACCAAATTAGTAAACATGCAAAGATATGGATGGTTATATGCTAAAAGAAATTATTCGATTTTAATGCATGTGCGTAATCAATTCCAATCTGATTTTAAAGATTAAAATTTAGTAATTCCCTAATGTCCCAAAGTAATGTAGTTCAACATTTTTCCAAGGTCTCATTAAAGATACTTGATTAGTTGATACAAAAGATATAGGGTCGCCGACTACTTGTCGGTTACCTATTAATTGTTGTCAACCTCATAAAGCCACCAAACAAAGTACGATGTCTTCGCACAAGAATTGCACAAACAAGAGAAGATAACTTCTGAACATTTACGAATAAATATTCTTACCTTTGGAGGAAAGATGAGGAGTCTTCGAGGGATTCAATCCAAATGCTCTCAAAAGGATCTTGTTCCTCCCAATCATATAAGCGCTTTGGGGGATAATATCTCGCGTCGGGAGAATAAGTAACACGAGCGTTTCCCATATAATGAAACCTTAGAGAAACAAATATTGCTTCTCATCTTTCCGAGAATATCAGTCATAGCATGGGAAGATAAACAACTCGCAAAAAGTGTCATGCCTCCTAAAGACTCCATCTCCACCCATACGCCATCCATTAGGTTCAACTTATATATGACAGGGTTTACAACAAATAAGCAAGTATATACAACAAAAATATCTCCATCATACTCAGGCCATAAATTTAGCTTGCCAAGAATCGTGGACGAGAAAAAACCGAATGCATCCAGGTGGGCGCACAAGAAGAACAGTCCAAGTGATTTTTTCAGGGTCATACACCCCTAGCGCGCCAGTAACACTCAAACAAACGAAACATCCATTGCAGAAAACTATCTTATTCCAGAAGTTGCTGTAAAATGTCAGATGGCTCTCGTAATTGATGGTAGACCATTGTGTTTCCCCAGGACAGCACGTGCTAACAGAAATAATTGAACCGGTCACATTCTTAACTGTAAAAAGGAGACAGTTAGGACATGTAGGAGCGGCAGAAAAGGCAACTATTTGGTTCGCTGACTGTAATTTAGGCAATTCGATCCTCTCTCGAGTATAAGGGCAAAAGAAGAATATGTCCTCAGTTCCAGGCTTGCAAAGAAGAACCAACCATCCTTGGCATAACAAACTCTAGACCCAAGTCGTGGGCATCTCAACACGATATGTTTTTAGTTGAGAAGGGTCATAGAGTCATACATTTCGCCATATTTAGGAAAAACATAAGCCATGGAGGCGGTTGGCCCTTCTGACAGAGGCGGCGACACGGCTAGCCAACTTCTCGGAAACGGCAGACGCGAATGTTGTCTCTCGGTTTAATTGAGAAAGAATCGGTTCCAAAACCTCGGTCGGAATATCAAACTCCACTTGTTGCTCCCCTGGTTCACTTGAGACTCTTCTCTTGGTCCTCGTTATTTCACCAATCTACAAGCATAAATTTGACCAGGTGAAATATAAAAACCGACTAGCGATGATTAATGCGATAAAAATACTACCAATGATCGGAGATACTACTTGACATATAAGCATTAAATAAAATAAACTGAAAAACCATATGCCAAATGAGTTTTAGAAAGTCGCATTTAAAACATTCACCGATGAGAACCTTTGTTTTTGTCTATTTGGAAAAGCGCACACTTTTGCACATACATCGCACATCACATTTATAGTTCCTTGTTTAATTCTTTGGTATATTTGGATGGAAAGAAATCAATGCGGGCAGGAGAACCTTATATTCTCTCACTTTAGAATTATTAGAAAGGTTTCAAATCACCTTTATCTTCTCTCCAAATCTAAGTTGTTTTGGGTTCAAAGTCGGAAAGGTTTCTTGAACCTTCTGCTACTCTTGGCTCACATTCCTTTTTGCCTAATAGATGGCATCACCTTCCCTTTTATGGAAGACACCTCAACAAGGATGCTTAAAGCTTAATATTGATGGGGCCTTCAATGAACACTCTTCTGGCATTGGGGTCATTCTAAGAAATCATCACGGGGAAACCATTTGGGCATTTTCAGCACCTCTCCACCACTGTGACACCCTTTTCTTGCTGAATACAAGGCTTTGGCTCAGGCTCTTCTTTTATTAACTACATCGGATATTGGCCAATTATGGATTGAGTCGATTCTATTATTCTTTGCTCCACTCTTCTCAAAGGGGTCAGCATTGGTCTTTAAGGCATAGTTTAGTTAATATTAAAAATAGTGACAAAAATTCTCTTTTTTTGTTTCTCATGTATATAGAAAAGGGAATAAGGTGGCTGACCACCTTGCTTTTATAGGTCAAAGTTGTATAGTTTTAATTGAATACTCTCCTTATTCTCTTCCACAGGTTGCTAAAGGGTTCGCTAGAATAGATCAATTAGGCTTACCTTCATTTAGGAACAAATCGAAGAACTCGATTTTGTAACAAACTTTCTCACTATTTCCTTATAATGATGATATAAATAGGTTGGGGATGTGACCTCAATCCCCATCCCACATTTTGGGATGTGGTTTATGCAAAAAAAAATTGACCAGATGAACTCTCAGTTCGTAGGAGTCTTACACTCCCTTTCAGAAAAATACCAATTTGAATCATGAAAAGGAATTCACATTTCATCCAAAAAAAAAAAAGTCCAATTTTTGTACTTTATGTTTATTATTCAAAAGAAAAGGACCTAATCTGTTCATTTTCCATACTAATGAGTTTAATGTCTTAGGGGGACATTTGGATGCAATGTTCAATATAAGACAACTCTAATTTATCGGGACGAACGCATAAGCCGGAATGTGCTATGAAGAAATCTAGACCAATTATTCCCTCACAGCTGTCAGCTTTACCGATAAAAGCCAACTTTCATTTTTTAATGTAGTAGAAGATAGTAAACCAAAATCCGTACCCCTTTCGAAAGCTAGGAGTTTCTAGCTAGTAAACACCCTAGACAGAGTTACTTTATTAAAAATGAAAACCTTGACTCCTAGCATTGTGACTTTTTCCTTTTCTGAATAAAAGATAAACATGAGAACAAAAACACACTTGATGTAACAAGATCGTAAACCAAAATCTCTACCCATTCGGATAGTTAGAAGTAAACACTTTGACCAACTGTTTTTATTACACACAAATGTCTTGATTCCTAAGATGAAATAGTAAAATCAAAACTTACAAAGTGGAAAAAGAAAAGGTGACTCCTTCAAAGTTCGAAAACAAATATCATCAAACACATTTGGAAATCGCAAATTATTATGGTTTTTGAGTTTAATTTGAAAAAATTGTACCTCTTACGGTTGAAGTGAAATGTACTTTAAAGTCAATCACTCGGAAAAAATAAAAAAGAATCGTAAAATGTGTCAGAAACTAAAAAAAGAACCCTATTTGCAGACTTCAAACTGTTATACACTAGGAAGAGCTTGCTAAATTAGATGAAATCCACAACTCATTCTCTTGAGACGCTCACTCACTGAGGTCGAATCACATACATGGTTATTACAAACCCGTAATCCTGTAAATGTTCTTTTCAGTTACAAACAAAAATTTTCCATAAAAAATAATAAAATAAATAAAAACATGCAGACGCCAATTACTGAGTTCAATTGGTTTAAAGACATACTGAGAGCTTGCAAAATCAAATAAGATTCCAATTCGTTAAAAATTAATCTAATCTCATTCTCTTGAGACGCTCAATTCTCACCAGAAACATGATTAAAACCCTTAATCCTGTAAATGTTCCTTTCAGTTACAAATCAAGTAGCTATCAAACAAAAAAGACATGCATACAAATAATTACTGAGTTCAATTGGTTTCAACAAAATAAAGAGAGAATGCTAAATCAGATAAATAAATTCCCAAATCGTAAGAAATTCACCAGATCTCATTCTCTTGAGACGCCATTAACCCTATAAATGTTCCGTTTCGATTCAAGTCGAAACTAGACAAAGATAGAGACATGCGGATACCACCATCGAGTTTAATTGATTTGAAGAAAAACGAAGAATAGAAACTTACGATTTCATTTTCGCCTTTCGTTCTCCTCGGAGCCATGATCAGTGAGAAGATGAGGTTTACGGGGACACACACTAGTTTGTGAATGTGAGTGAAAAAATTGTAAAAATGGAGCAAAAAGGTCTCTTGTCGGAGCGGGTTTTTCAGTGCACTTTTCGTGAAACGGTGGTTTTTTCTTTTTCCCTTAACAAGGGCATTTGACAAATTTTCTTTTTTTAAAGGATAAAATCGCATTAGTTTTTACCAATAAATCGCAAAAACTCATCCGATAGTTGAACAAAAAGTGCATAAATTGGACCAACAATAACTCGATATATTCATCCACCATTACTATGCATATAAGTTTGTTTGACGAGGAGTGATTATAAGTCTTTGCAATTTTCACTTATAAAATTTAGAAAGTCTTTATAGTTACTTTTAGTTATAAAATTTAAAAAGTCGTTATGATCACTTGAATCGTACTGTACCGTTGATTTGTAAATTTTAAAAAATCATTACAATAATCATTTGAACCTATAATTTTAAAAAAGTCGTTATCGTTACTTTGGATCGTTTGAATACTGCTTAGTTATAAATTTTAAAAGTCATTATAGTCGTTAGAATCCTATTGTCCTTCAGTTAATAATAATTTTCAAAATAACTATAATTTGAAATAGGAACCGTTCGGCAGTTTGAGAATTTAAAAAAAAAAACCGCAATAATATCATTCTCCCGTATACAACATAATTATTTAATATTATCAATTTATCACGAGCTCCAACTAAAACTTAGCATATCAATTTTCTTCGAATTTTCTCCATCACAATTTCACTCGTGCAGGCAACCAGGGCTCGTAAGTTCTTGGACTCTAAGAGCATGTTCGTTTAGTGATTGAGAGTGATTGAAGAAATAAGAATTTGATGTAATGCATTGAATAAAGTGTGTATTAATAGAGAACTATATTGGGAAATATAATATAATATTTGGTTAGTGCCTCGGGGAATAAAAGAGATGATTAACTTTATGGAAAAGCCAACCAAATATGCCCTAAAGTGTCTTGTCGTCAGGACCTCAAGTGAGATCCCTTTTCTTCCATTTCCCTCAATATTTGAAAAACAAAAATCTATGTCTTATATATGTTTTTATATTTATAGTTGTTTGATATTATCACATTAATTGCATGCATATTTTACCTATATTTATTGAACGTAGGGTTAATCATGTTATGAATGTTCAATGATGTTATCTATAATTTTCCCTTTCAAATGACGACTTCAATGTAAGAATACTTTCTAGAAATATGTGAATATTCCTGAAAAATCCATTGATCATAGTAAGTCAGGATATTATAAAATTTACCCCTGGCTCGATAACTAAATAACTCTATTATATCGAGAAAAATATATTTGCAGGGCGCAAGTTAATCATTATATGCCATATGACTCATTCGATTATTAACCTTTTTGTTTTAATAGTAACATCCTCGAAATATCATTGTACATTACCCTACATTGTTCAATAAATAAAGTATACCAATGAAGGTTGCATATGTATACACATATTTGTTTGATAAATGGTTTTATCATGATTTTGATGATTTTGATTTTACACCAAAACAATATTTTTAAAGGTTGTCCAAATACTCCTAAATGTTTTTAAAATGGTTTTAATATTTTTCTGAGTATTTCCTCAAGTTTATTTTCGATACAAAATTGGACAATTCATTTATTGTTTTTAAGTCAATGGGTTTTTACATTGAAACTATGTTGTCCTAATACTCCCAATTGATCTAAAATGTTTCTACTATTTTTCTGGAGTATTTATTGGAATTTATATCGGACAACACTTTGTGTGTAAATGTTTTATTTCTTCAAAACTATATTTCTAATGTTGTCCTAAATACTCCCGATCGGTTTAAAATATTTTTACGAATTTTTAGGAGTATTTCTTGAGGTTTATTTTTGATAAAAATCGGACAACTTGTCATTGAGGAGGTCGACCGGTCGGCCGGCGAGCGTACACAGGAACAAGTTTCGTGAAATGAAACTTGAGAACTCTCAAAATTGATCGGTGCAACCGGTCGCACATAGGCTCGACCGATCGAGGTGCCCTTCGACCGCCGCCCTGTGTTAATTTGGTGCTATATGTTTCAAACTTCTATTTTACGTGCGACGGCCGCCCTATGCTTTGACAAAAAAATTCTAACCGTTGTCGTGACAGATGACTTTTCCCTAAATTGTGGGATTGATTTCTAACAGCTATAATCTTGATTTTAATTGCAATTTTTTTGTAGAAATCAGATTCCAAGAGGAGCCTATCAAGTATCAATCATCTCCTATAAATAGAGGAAGAATTGAAGCAACACAACAAGAGAGAAAACTACAACACAACAAGATACACTCAAGAATACACTTGTTCTTACATTGTCTTATTTCTTGTTGTAATTTGCCTAGCTATTCACTTTCACTTTCTTGAGGTCTAGGCTATTCTTGATTACACTTGCACTCAATTGTATTATTCATTATCGAGTTGTAATCTTGAATTTGTGGTCGTCATTCAAACACAAGATATCCTTGTGAGTGTTCTTGTGGTAAGAACACACTTGGGTGAACTAGGTGTTAGGTGTAAGGAGATTGTGGTAATCTTCTTGTTGAGGTGTTGAAGAGTGTGGTGCTCTTCAAGGGTGAAGATTGTGGTAATCTTCACAAGGTGCCGTTTGGAGATTGTGGTAATCTTCAAGTGAGATTGTGGTAATCTCAAAGGTGGTGTTGAAGAAGAGTGTGGTGCTCTTCAAGGTGTTGTAAGTTGAATTTGTATTAATTTTGGTAATTAATAAAATTCTTTTTCTTTCGAAATCCATCCGGATATCTTTGGGGTGGTAGAGGATTAGGCCCTAGGTGGGTTGAACCTCTTTAAATCGACGTGTGTTGTTTACATTCCGCACCTTTATTATTTTGTTTGAGCATTCGATTGTTAAAAGAGGGCGAAATTGAAAAGATGGAGATAATCTATTCACCCCCCCTCTAGATTATCGTAGCCGCTTGGACTTACAAGTGGTATCAAAGCCAAACTCTTTGGCAAGCTCGTTTCACATCGCGAGTGAAGAGAAACGATCGTCGGCTCTGACGAAGCTCATCTTTCCGGCACCTCCACCACCAAGCCACCTCGGTTTGATTCCAAAAATTTTATATTTTGGAAAGAAAGAATGGAATGCTACTTACAAGGTTGCGGGTTCGACATTTGGAACACCGTCATTAATGGAGAATCCATTCCGATGAAAAATACACCACACACCTCAAAAGGCTTCAAAAAGCTCAATGATGAAGAGAAGAAAATCATCTCCTCAAATGGTAAAGCTCTTAATATTTTACATTGTTCACTTACCACTTTGGAATTTGATCATGTTGTAGGTATTCGATCGGCACATGAAGTATGGCAAAAATTAGAAGCCATCTATGAAGTATATGCAAATGAAAGGAGCAACTCAAAAACATCTACTTCACAAATGGATACAACATCAAATTCAACAACATGGGATAAGCCTTCTACAACCTCCCATGATGAACAAGTTGAACAATGCCTCATGGGCATCGAAGAAGAAAACGAGGTAAGTTCTAAACCCTCTACTTCTTATGACAATGAATTGCAAAATGAATATAGTGACTTGCAAAATGATTATGATGAGCTACAAGATGAATTCCAAAACTTACTTGTTAAATACAAAAATTTGAAAAAGGAATTCATTGTTTTAAAGAATGATAAGGATAGTTTATTTACTTCCTATGAATCACTATCATGTGCTCACACCACCACTCTTGACAATGTTAGAAACCTTGAGAAAGAAAATAGTACTCTTGTTGAGGATATAAATTGCTTGAAAAATGATTTATCTAAATCCAACTTGAGTACCGATAAGATGACCAATATTGTTGATTGTTGTGATAATTCGAAACTAGAACTTGATCATAAGCCTAAGGGTGTCAATCACATGAAAAAGAATCAAGTCTCTAAGCACGTTGGTCATTATGCTCCTAGAATTATTACATGTTTTTATTGCGGTAAAAAGGGTCATACGGTAAATACTTGTCGGGCTAGAAATAGCTCCAATTATTGTTGGAGACCTAAAAGTCTCAAGACTAATCCCAAAGGACCCAAACACATAAGGGTACCACAAAACAATGTCATATTAGGTACCCGACGAAATAATGATCGAAGAAAATTTATACCGCCAAGAAGACATCAAATGACCGTTACATGTGATCAAAGAAGGAGAAACTATGTTCGAACAAAGCCAATTTCAAGAAGAGGATATAATCAAAAATGGGAAGAACACAATCCTTGGAAATGGCAAAGACAAGATGATTTTCAAAGAAGAAGAGACCATCAACAATGGGAAGGACAAAAATTTTGGAGATGGAGTAATTGGAGAGATTACTATCAACATGAAGATTTTCAAAAGGGAAAATATCATCAACAATGGAAAAACCCATGGAAACGGCATAATTGGTAAACCGTATCTCCCTAATTAAATATGCATTTTATTTGTCTATTATGCATGTTTTTATTTGTGTCCTACTTGCAAAATGAGTTTTCATGTATTTTAAATTAAGGTCTTCAAAACTTATTTGTTTTTAAAAAGGAAGACCTTATATGATGTTTTTAAAACTCTTGTGCATTTTTGTAGACTAAAGTGTATTATCATCTCTTATGGATTTTTATGGCATGAGCTTACTTGTGATATCTCTTAGCCTACACTTCTATCATTATAATTTGTGCTAGATTTGTTTTAAGAATTGTGTAGGATCTACATATTTTCACAAATGGCCATTTTCATCATTATTTGTCAAGAAAAGGCATAAATTATCGAGGAATCGTTTACTTGTGTATTGCCATATGCCTATGTGCTTGTTTTTCATAGTGTTTCATACAAGTGCCATTAAGAGGATTTTTAGATTTTTTGAAAATGCACTATTCGATATTTGATTGCACATATTTGCTTTGTCAACTCTTGTTCAAATACTTCTTTTAAATAAGGTCTCAACTATATGATATCGGATTTGCAAATTTCAAAAGAGACCTTTTATAGCTTTCTTAAGCTTATTTGAACTTGCATGATTTATTAGACTCTTGATGATATTCTAAAAGCATAGTATGTGTTTCTTGCTTCATGGTCTCTATATATAGTGTCTATTTCTACTATGCAAGATATTTTGTGATTGAGGCATGTTTTTACACCTGGGCTATTTTTTTTCTTGCTTATATAAGCGATGCCGTTAATGAGTTTGTTAAGTTGTGTAGATGAGAAATGAAGTACTCCAAATATTTGGATGTAAATGTTCTATTATGAACACCTTAGATCAATTGGATACCCTATGATGATAGTGATGAAGAAGATAAAAAGGGTATTCGGAACAAACTCGATGAACAAGGCAACATTGGTCGAACTAAGGCGAGGTTAGTAGCTCGAAGGTATTTTCAAGAAGAAGATATGTTTTCTAAGTTGATACTAGGTGAGCTTGAGATGAGAATGATGGGGAGCTCAATTTCTTGCTTGGACTACAAATTATTCAATGCCAAGAAGATGGTTATATAAGAACTCTTGAAGGAGTTAAGCATTGAAGGAAGAAGAACCATCTCAACCTCTATGGCTAAAGATTGACAAAGGTTGAGAAAGGCATATCGGCCGACAAACAAATTCGAGGTATGTCTTCTTGTATTATTCCTATAGACTCGACATTCCATATACCTTATGTCTATATGCTCGACTTCAAAAACTATCCCAACGAATCTCATTAAAGTGCCATTAAAAGAAATTTTCAAATATTTGAAAGGCACTTCTTCTTATGACTTGTTGTATCCAAAGATTTAAAACGTTCTTATTTTTTTTCGGGATAACAAGTTTGGTATCTATTATACGGTTATTCGTATTCAAAATTTGGTTCGTCATAATCGAACTAAACATATTGAGATTCGATATATTTTTTAAGGGATTGTGATTTTTAACAAAAACTTGAGATGTGTTTAATTCTGTCTCAAGGATAACTCGCGGACTTTTTGATCGTTAACCGCCGAGTATTTTACCTCATTTCGAGCTTGATTATGACATAATGTATATTGAATGAGGTCTACGTTTGCATTTTGCACGTTTTAAAACTTAGGGGCGAAAAATCGGATTTTTGGATCAAATTTCGGATTTTCAAAATGAAAAGAACCACTCAATGATCGGGGCAAGGCCGACCGTCGCCCAAGCCGTCGACCGGCGCCCATGCCCGGACCGGTCGCTCGGATGATTTTTGGCTAAAAATAGTTCTCGTTTCCAGGACTTCGCCATTTTGGCTTATTTTGTCCATTTTTCGTCCCCTTCACGAATTGCACACAAATTTCACTCAAAATTTGTCTTATTGCATACATTTTATATTTTGGGGATTATCTAGCTCGGTTATCATCATCATTGCTCGATTTTACCAATTGAATGGTAAGAATTTCACTATCGTTAGCTCAATTGGGTTGAACCCTTGAGTTTGTGGCTTATATGTATTTTTCTTGATGCAATTCATATATATTTGTGATGAGCTTATTGATTGTTGATGAATGATATATGTTATATTGCATTTGGTGATGAAAACTTGGCTTGATTTCATTTACAAGGGCTATATATATCTCTTTCAATTTTTTTACGCCCGCCAAGTGTTCGATAAAACGTTTCAATGAAAAATTCATCACCTACATGATTCTCTCGTTTTCAAAAGGCTTATATATTTATGGAGATCATGTTTTGCTTATCAAATAAGTTTTCATAAACCTCTACAAGTCGTATGATTCGACTTTTTCCTCCTATTTGGTCTATAAGCTTCAATGTTCAAATAGCTCGATACATCGGTTTAGTTGCGCACTTTGATATGAATATATGATGTATTTATCTTGCTAACATTCTTTTTGATGATTACAAAGGGGGAGAAATAGGTTATAATCTCTTTAGCTCAAAGAAGCTAAGAAAAGCTTAACGAAAAAGAAGCTATAAGTTGCGGTTATTGAAAGTCATGTTGTGGCTATTGAAAGTCATATGTTGTGGATCATATTTTGTCCACTCTTGGTATATTGTGGTTGTATATGTTTCTTAGTCCATTAGTTGTAGTATGGACCTATATATGTTTCTAACGATGTCTCTTTGGCAGGGGGAGCTTTTAAGTTTTGATACTTAAGCTCAATATTGAAAAGCTAAGCCTTTAGCTTTTGATTTAGTTGCTTCTTTATAACTCTTGTTGTGCATGTTGATAGGGGGAGCATTTTCTATATGTGTTTAAATATTTCTACTCCCATCCTTGTGTTTTTATTGCATGGAATGTTGTCGCTCACAACGGATAGTTCTCTTTAACCGGTAAAATTATTTTGTTTTCAGAATCGATCTCGTTAAAATTGTTTTGGTTTGTAATCATCAAAAAGGGGGAGATTGTTTGATAAATGGTTTTATCATGATTTTGATGATTTTGATTTTACACCAAAACAATGTTTTTAAAGGTTGTCCAAATACTCCTAAATGTTTTTAAAATGGTTTTAATATTTTTCGGAGTATTTCCTCAAGTTTATTTTCGATACAAAATTGGACAATTCATTTATTGTTTTTAAGTCAATGGGTTTTTACATTGAAACTATGTTGTCCTAATACTCCCAATCGATCTAAAATGTTTCTACTATTTTTCGGAGTATTTATTGGAATTTATATCGGACAACACTTTGTGTGTAAATGTTTTATTTCTTCAAAACTATATTTCTAATGTTGTCCTAAATACTCCCGATCGGTTTAAAATGTTTTTACGAATTTTTAGGAGTATTTCTTGAGGTTTATTTTTGATAAAAATCGGACAACTTGTCATTGAGGAGGTCGACCAGGTCGACCGCGAGCGACCGTACACAGGAACAAGTTTCATGAAACGAAACTTGAGAACTCTCAAAATTGATCAGTGCAACCGAATCGCACATAGGCTCGACCGGTCGAGGTGCCCTCGACCGGTCGCCTGTGTTAATTTGGTGCTATATGTTTCAAACTTCTATTTAAATGCGCATCGGCCGCCCTATGCTTTGACAAAGAAAATTCTAACCGTTGTGCAAACAGATGAACTTTTCCCTAAATTGTGGGATTGATTTCTAACAGCTATAATCTTGATTTTAATTGCAATTTTTTTGTAGAAATCAGATTCCAAGAGGAGCCTATCAAGTATCAATCATCTCCTATAAATAGAGGAAGAATTGAAGCAACACAACAAGAGAGAAAACTACAACACAACAAGATACACTCAAGAATACACTTGTTCTTACATTGTCTTATTTCTTGTTGTAATTTGCCTAGCTATTCACTTTCACTTTCTTGAGGTCTAGGCTATTCTTGATTACACTTGCACTCAATTGTATTATTCATTATCGAGTTGTAATCTTGAATTTGTGGTCGTCATTCAAACACAAGATATCCTTGTGAGTGTTCTTGTGGTAAGAACACACTTGGGTGAACTAGGTATTAGGTGTAAGGAGATTGTGGTAATCTTCTTGTTGAGGTGTTGAAGAGTGTGGTGCTCTTGAGGGTGAAGATTGTGGTAATCTTCACAAGGTGCCGTTGGAGATTGTGGTAATCTTCAAGTGAGATTGTTGTAATCTCAAAGGTGGTGTTGAAGAAGAGTAATTTCATAGATTGCAATGACTTTGGATTTAAAAAATAACGAGCTAATGGAATTTTGACTCAGTCCCGCCATTTTAAAGCTTTACGGTCGCAACATTCCCAAATAAATCCAAAGATGAAAGTTTTGGTAAGCCCAAGACCAACCCTTGGTCTTAGTTCACTGCCATGAGCCCGATGGAAGGCCCAATTGAGGGGTAGGAAGGTGATGCTTAGTCTGTGATGGTGGCTTGTAAGGGTTGAAAGAAGCTGCTTTCTTAACTCATAGATAGATGAGTTAAAAATGTATACCTAGATCTAATTACTTAAGTACAAAAATTGTAAAAATTAATATTGGCATCTATTTCCTTAAAACTCAGACTTCAATTTTTTTCCTTTTTTTCCCGTCAATCATCACTATATTAATCACTGTTCTAAAAATCCCCATCTAACCCCGCCCAGACTCTGTCTATGTGCTAGACTTCAGTCTGTCGCATGTCTAGCGCCTAGCGTTTTTTAGAACACTAATATTAATCATAATTGACTAATGTGCTACAAATACAAAACATCTAACATTAAGCATGCAAATGTAATCAAATTGTATCAACAGGAATGTTTATCTTGAATGATTATCTGAAATGCACACAATAGCTGCGTCAATAATCCTCAAATTTTAAACAAATTACAAGGATATGTCCAACTAATTACTAGTAAAAAATTGTTATAACAAAGTCAATTACACCATACACCACAGAGCCGTGTAGCTCAAGTGATATTGGTCACTCTTTTCAAAGAGTCTTGATTTGGGTTCGAATCTTTCTTTCAATTTCTTCGATTCTCTCCACTCTACTCCTCCAACTTATTGAAGAAGAAAAAGGGTGAATCACAACATGTCCATTCCTGGTAAAGTGGAGGATTTACATTAGTAAAGACTTTATTAACTGGTAACGGGATAGTTACAAAAATTACCCCGAGATTTGAGCTAATAACAAAAAGAACCCTAGAAGCTTTTTAAAATTACAATAATCTACTTGAGTTTGATTATGTCTACACTTTACACTCTTCATGAGCAAAAATATTTCAAACACCCCTTAAGTTTTGATTATGTTTACAAAAACTCAAGGGTTGGTTTTGTAATTTTCAAATATTTTGGGTTCTTTGTTAATTTTTTTTTTTTTTTTTTTTTTTTTTTGGAAGGTTCTTTGTTAATTAACCCAAACCTTAGGGGTAGTTTTTGTAGTTATCCGCAAAAGAAATTCAATAAGAAAAGAAACAAATTTCACAAACGGCCACTTTGTCACCACATTATTTTAATAAAGAAAATTCTTTCAAAAGAAAATTTCATAGTCAATTTGTAGTAAGATGAATAAATGTTGTCTTTGACCTTCCCATTCCTCTCCACATTAAAAATTCCCTCATCGATAATATAAGATTCACGCATATGTCATCGAGGCGGGCCGAGGCACGTGCCGTCCAACATCGATCGCCGGTCTTGAAAAAAGGCGCAAGGCCTTGCCTTTAACAACTATGGCTACAAAATCCTTTCAAAAGGAGTTGTAGTCCATATTCAATACTAAGGACATGAAAATGTTCTCATGAACTTGTAGTAGAAATGTAGAGAAGAATTGGAAACTTCAACAATCTATAATACATATAAAGATTCAAAAATTTCCAATGGTATATTATGTTCAAGAAGCTCATAGGTTCTTTAGCTTCCAAGTTCAACCATTCATAAACTTATAGTTTTGTATAAGGATTAAAAATTCCCAAAGGTAAATTATGTTTAATGAGTTATGAGCTTAAAGTTCCTTTAGCTATTGCATAATTATATACCCATACATTACTATCAATAACAATTAACAAGCACAACAAAGAGAATATGAACTCAAATGTGTGAATATTGATCTACATTACCTAATCTAGGTTCGATCCGCACTAAGGGATAATTGCAAAAACACCCCTAAGGTTTGGGCTAATTACAAAAAAACCCCAAGTTCTTTGAAAATTACATATAAAGATTCAAAAATTTCCAAAAATATTTCAAACACCCCCCTTATATTTGTGAAAATATTATTTTCATGCCCCTTGCTTTTAAGGACTATGGCATATGGTCACCATTGCTACAAAGTGAATGAGAAACATGATACCCCACATACTATGAAAGCAGGAAAAAAACCCTTTTGAATGTCAACTAAAACATATACATTAATCACAAAAACAACCATGAACATGTCGATAAAATAGCTAACAACCATTGATCTTTTCCTTCTTGTATAAGAACTCAAATGTATCCAACATATAATACTTGTCTTTAAAAAATAAGAATGCAAGAAAAATGAGGTCAACATAACCCAAAATCAAACATATTTATGAATAGTAACAGTAGATAACTCAATAGAGCATGCTTGTACATGATAATATGCAACACAAATCTGCCATGACAAAAATATACGAATAACAAGATGCTAATATCCTGAAGACTGCCTTCTATCCCAAATACAAAAGGGGGATGGCTGCAAACAACCTAATTACCTAAGTATCGATACCTACAGTAATACACCTTCCCCGAATACAAAAAGAAGGATGGCAGCAAGCAACCAAACTTGATATGCAGAAGTTAGACTAGTGCCTGCTGAAATACACCTATCCCAAATCCAAGAATTGGGGATGGCAAGACAATTTCAATAGCTATATCTTTGAAACGGAAACAAATCCGGAGGATGAAACTTGAGCATTTGTAGGCGTATAGGATAAATTTAAAAGACTTGGACAAGGTTTGTGCAAAGTCGAGCCTCCCGATTTCTCGCTTGTCCTCTCTGTATTTGGAGAGGTTATAGCGGTATACATCCATAATCATGTGAGGATACAAGGTCTCTCATCCAGAGCTGTCTGTACACGGCAGAAATTACTTTCTCCATCACCACCGGTAAAAGTGATACCACAAGGGACATGCATTTTATACTTGACAGAAGTAAATGGTGTTCGTGGAAAGGAACAACAAACAGAGAGACCCACGGGGGTTTTAATATCGAAAGCGCAAAAAACACTAAAACACAACTCACCCTCAATTACTGAAAAATAATCAGCATTACCAAGAAATTCACTAGCACCAGCAAGGCAGGTTATCCTGTTCTAGCCAACCTTCAGTGTTGGGGGATCTGAGATCAAGAGTAAACATTCCAAACTTATTGTTGACGAACAAGGTACAATCACTGAGGAAAGCAAATGTTTCGATGAAAAAAGAAGAACAAGAAAGCTTAAGATCCTCACCCCACCGGTCGTGTATTCCGGGAAGTTCTTTGCCATAATCTAGTGTGGGGATCATACAACTCAAAATCGATTTGAGCACCGCCATCAAAAGGATCAAACTTAATTAGAGATGGAAAATACAAGAATTCTACCGTCAGGGGTTGGAGTGGAAATATGAGCTTTCTTGGGGTGCAACATCGGAGGGGCGTAGCTTAACATATCTTTCTCCAATTTAAGATTGGTCTTGGTTAAATAATCTGATAAATCAATTGTGGCCACTGACTTAGCCTTAGGATTAATCTCGTTCTTGCCATCACATGCACCACTTGGACTTATTTCAGTATATAAACTGTCGATCCTAAAACACACATATCGTAGGCATTAAAACACTCATGATCAAATCGAAGCATAGGAGCTAAAGGGATGAATCCATCATCAACAGAACTGGATGGAGAAGATAAATCTACCATGTATATACTGAAAGAATCCTCGGACTCAATAGAGTGGGAAACACAAGGAATACAGAGCATTCGTGTTGGTGGAGGTAATTTTTGCCGCTTGGCGATGGGCTCACAATCTGCTCTTCTGATGATGATGAAGCAGGTAACTTATGTAGTGGGGAATCCATGGACATGATTGAATGAGTATATCTATATTTATATCCATGGAGATTGATATGAGATTAGATTACAATCAAATCCTTACACTAACCCTAACCTACACTAACCCTAACCCTAATTTTTGTTGTGAATTGGGGATCAAGTCTTGTGATTGGGGAATTCAATCAAGGCAAGTAGGCAATTGGGCTTTTCTTTCTTACCCAATTTTTAGTATGAGGAAATTACACAATATACCGTATTTTTAGAAAAAGACAAAAATACCCACCCATCACAAAAATACCCCACCCACTCCATCCCATGACAAATATACCCCGCTTTGTCATCGTATCACTCGTCACTACTGAATTAATCCTCCTCGATGGACGAACTTCAGAATTTGGGTGCTTATTTGGTAGGGTTTCGCTTTCCGCAACAAAATCGCGATTGCTTCATTTGCAACTCCGGGAGAGATGGAATTCGACTAATTCGTGGCGGAGATCGGCGGAGATGAGGTGTTGCACCGGGAAATCGACTTTGAGCTACCGATTGGGTGGCGGAACCATCGATTGCGGCGGAGGACATGGCGGGCCGGTGAATTCTAGAAGTAGTGGTTGTTATGATGAGAGGAAAATTAGTTGCGAGATGTTGTTGTGTGTCGAGGAAAATAGAGTCTATGACGTCATTGTTTAGGGAGAAGGAGAGGTCGGCACTCCTTGCGGCGGATGGCGGCGCGCAGGTGGTGAAAGGAAGTTTGTTGCCAAATTAAGTGCAATAATTGAAGAATAAAAGAAAGTTTGAGCCCTTCGGATTGGTCCGGATACCTCCCTCTTGTGAGTTTTTGCGGGGAATGCCCCACCACATGTTTCACGCAGCCTAGGTTGGTGATTTGGCGAGCCCCTCGGTCTCCTCGAGATCAAGTCGAACACGGATGGTTCGTTTGATCGAGACACCTTGATTCTTTGGGAGGGGATTGATTCGAGATCATTCGGACGACTTATGTTGGCTTTTCATTGTTCTCTCCAGGCGGTGTCTAGCTTTCATCTTTGAGCTACTAGCGCTGGAGATGGGGCTACCGCGGCATGCCCGTCGGTTTTCTCTTGATTTGGATCGAGTTGGACCCGGTGGTGGTCACCATGATCACTTCCGTGGTCTTGGCTCTTGGCAGTTCAACACACCCTGATTCGTATTCTAACATCTTTGAGGACCTTGATTCGATTTCCCACATACACAGAGAGGGAATCGACCACAGATCACCTAGCGAGTTGGGAGTCACGCCTTCCCCCGATCACATTGTTGATGAGGGCACGGCTTCTCACCACCTTCTTGCGCTCATTCGGATGGACCAACCGGGATATCCGAGCTTGATTTTCATAGATCATTGGTTCTCCTTTTATTCTTTAGATTTCTCTCTATGATAGTCTTTCTAGATATCGTAGTGATAGGTTATTTGTTCTTTGATTATCTCCCGCCTTGACGGGCATGACATTGTATGACATTTTGATTATTTGATGAAAAAAAAAAAACACCTCAATGGGAAAAAAATATTGCCTTTAAAAAAATTAATATGGATAAAAATTGAGTTTCACTATCCTTTTTGCTTTTTGCTTTTTTCATTTTCTTTTTTTTAGGGAAAAGTTATTTTCTAATTATGTTCAATATGGACATGAGTATGCTTGTAGTGACATGAAAATTTGTGAATGCAAATTTGAATGATTTGTTGATTTTGTGTTCTTTGATGCATGATTTTTCGTGTTCTTTTATTATTTTGTGATTTGAAGTTTTTCGTTTGTTTCGATGTTGTTTCTTTTATGTTTCTTTTGTTCTTTTATGTATTTTCCATTTATTTTTTTATTATTTTTGATTTGTTGTGTTTTCTATCTGACTATGTATCTTTTTTTTATTTCTTTTGTAGTGAATGTGGAATTTTTTGTTGCTTGTTATGTCGTTGTTGTGAAGGCTATGGACGTTGAAGCATTCGAGATAGAGAATGAACAAGCAATACTCAGTAATCTGCTTCACAATCATGCTAAGTTGAAGCTGCAAAATGGTGATGACGATGACAACGACATTGAGTTTCTACCTTCACTTCCTAATGACTTTAGAGAATTGTTGTTACGTAAATTTTAATGATGGTGTAATAAGTTGAAACATGTAAGAAACATAAATGAAACATGTAAGAAACAATTGTGAAACAGGGGATCATGTGATAAAAGTTTGTAGTAAATTGCTTTTAAATTTAGAGAAATAGTGTAGTTTTTTCCCATATACTCTTCAGCTTTTTTTTGTCACTCTTGTAAATGTTGATCTTGCTTCATTTCGATGTCTGCATGCCTAATCTTGAACTAAAGATCTCACATAATCTAGCAAAGTTGTTACTAGTAGGTCTTTTCCCCGCTCTGATTGATGCATTCAATAATTCTACGATGTTGGAAGTCAATACAAAGTATTTTTGGTCGATAGTGAAGTCGTGTCCATTTCTCGTAGCCAATGATGGACAAGTAAGCTCAAATTTTCTGAATTGAATTTGTTGTTCCAAGATTTCGTTTCGGGTGATGAATGTGCAGTCCATTGGAATTCGTATTCTTGTTATTTCAAAGTTGGTATACTCTCTATTTTTTTCCCATTGTCCATTGTGGCATACCACAACCGAGATTTTCACCATGCAACCGTGGAATACAATAAAAAGTTGGCTAAGTGAAACATATAAGAAACATAAATGAAAGGTATGAAACAAAGAAATAACAAACATGTTTGAAACAACAAAGAAACAAAAAAAGAAACCAACGCAAAAATCGTGAAAAATGGGTATTTTTGTCAAAAAAACAAATAAAAATGAGTATTTTTGTCAAAATTCAAATGAGAAATGGTATTTTTGTCCAAAATCGTGAGAACAACATTGTACGAGGGGATTGGGTATGGAAAATGGGGTATTCATGTCCTTTTCCCTTTTAGTATTGTATATATTTCTAGGCCTATGGCAGTATTTTACATTTCTACCTCATATATTCCTTTTTTAAAAAGGAAAAAACTAACTTATGGCTTATATGTATATCTTAATACAATTATAATATACTTGCTAGAACAATATACGTGTGTTGTACGAGATTTGTCGAAATTAATCCTATGGGGCCTTTTTTTTTTCTTGTCACAAACTATTAGAATCAATCATAATTAGTGGTAATATTATCTTCCCTCATATTTGTATGAGAGAGTGAGATGGAACCTAGAAATATCCGAGAAAATGCAAAGAGCTTGTATGGTTATGTTTACATATATCATTTTTAGTTTATAGTGTTGGAAAGTGAATCTTGAGATTTTATCGATTTTGTGTGAAAACCGAAATTATGTTTGGATGAGAGAGTGAGAATTGAATGAGTTTTATGTAAGTTGGGAAATGAGATTGTGCTTGGTTGAGTAGTTTTGAAATAATATTTTATGTATATAATAAGTTGAAAAGTTGATAGTGGTTGAATATTTTAATTAAATATATATTATTATATATATTTGTAAGATTGTAGATGATGGATCCCATTATATATATATAATTAGAAAATAGTAATATTTTAAGACATAAAGTTGGTAATGGAGGGTCCCACATATATAATTGGATTAAAAATGAGAATAGTGATTGATGTGTGATGTAGGGTAGTATATAGGGTTGAGAATTGAAATTATAGGTTTGAGATTTTGTTTTATGTGAAAAATGAAAAGTGAAAATGACGATTTCCATTGAGAATTTTACAAATAAACATGATTACATTTTTATGAATAGTTAGAAGTTGGAAATGGGGTCTTGGAAATATAAGCAAACAAGCCCAAAATTTTCATATTTTAGGAGTTTCATGTTTAATCTTTCGTATTTTTAAGGTTATTAATTAACTTAAATTAAGGTTCAATTCGATGTTTCAAGATCGATTTTAAATTTTGTGTTTCTTGAATCGCAAGAGTGCTATACTTTTATAAAAAAAAACAATGTATTTGCCCAAATGTCTAATTCTAGGATTTTGTGATCATGCTAGTCGAACAAAACACCCTCTAAGGGGAAGGTACACTAGATTTATAATAGGGAGTCGCTTACTTGCACCACGCTTTCTTATAAATACATCTCACTCCCTATTTTCACAAAATTAAAATGACTAGTATATCCTTACTTTTAAAAAAATACACCCGCTACTTTTTTTGAAGTGTGGGACGATCGTGCCTATTTTAATACATGGCATGATCGTGCACACATTAAAATAGGGCACAATCGTGCCTATTCGAACATGGCAAAAAATGCACGATCTTGAAACAAAAAAAATCCAAAAATTGTAACACTATTTCGAACTAACCTATAAAACTTTTAATATATTAAAAATGACACATTTCCGCACTTAATACTACAATTAAAATATCACGATAGCAAAAGTAAAAATTAACAACTAAAACCCTAGGGAAGAAAAAAATTCGGAAAAGAAATTGGGTGTATTTTGATTTTTTTTTACAGCAAGTGCATAATATTCATTTTAAGTCATTTTAATTTTGTGAAAATAGGGAATGAGGTGTATTTATAAGAAATTGAGGTGCAAATAAGCGGCTCCTAGACCTTGATAATGGTGTTGATGATAATGCATGATTGTTTTGATTGAAGGGATTATTATTTTTATTTAACAATCTTTTAACATAGATTTATTAATTATTTTCACTATGATATATTCATAATCTTTAATTATTATACGATCCTTACTCCTTAGCCCATTGCTTCTTCCATGATGTTTCATTTAATCTTTTTAATCAATTCTTTGTAAAGTTTAGTTACTTATCTAACTTGTTCTTTGTCACTACCTCGGAATTTACAAGTGACGCCTTCGAGACCTCAAAACAGGTAAGGAAAAAGGTCATAGAGACCCCGGAATTTACTGGGTGAGTCTTGAGACCTCAAAAATTTCTAAGGAAAAAGGGTCCCAAGAGACCCCGGAATTTACAAGCGGGGTCTTGAGACCTCGAAAACTTGTAAGGAAAAGGGTCCCCAAAAACCCCGAGTTTACAAGTGAGGTCTTGAGACCTCAAAAACTTGTAAGGAAAAAGGATCCGAGAGACCCCGGAATTTACAAGTGAGGTTTTTCGAGACTTCAAAAACTTGTAAGATAAAAAGATCCTCGAGACCCCATAATTTACAAATGAAGTCTTGAGACCTCAAAAACTTGTTAAGGAAAAAAGTCTCTAGAGACCCCGGAATTTACAAATGAGGTCTTCTAGACCTCGAAAACTTGTAAGGAAAAGGGTCCAAGAGACCCCGGACTTTACATATGAGGTTTTGAGACCTCAAAAACTTGAAAAAGATTCTCGAGACCCTAGAATTTACAAGTGAGGTCTTGAGACCTCAAAAACTTATAAAGAAAAAGGGTCCCCAAAGACCCCATAATTTACAAGTGGGGTCTTGAGACCTCAAATACTTGTTAAGAAAAAACGGTCCCCCGAGACCCCGAGAATTTAAAGTGCGGTTTTGAGACTTGAAAACTTGTAAGGAAAAAAAGGGCCCCCATAGACCCCAGAATTTACAAGTGAAGTCTTCAAGACCTCGGAAAGTTATAAGGAAAAAGGGTCCCCAGAGACCCCAAAATTTATAAGTGAGATCTTTGAGACCTCGAAAACTTGTAAGATAAAACAAGGGTCCCAAAAGACCCCTTGTCTTACAAATAAATAAGGTCCCGAGATCTCTTAGCTTTGAAAGTTAATACGAGTTGTTTCAGAGCTCTTTGGACCCCTTGACCTCTTTGTCTTGAAGGCTAACTAATCCAATGTTTTACGAGTGACCTTTTGACTCAAAAACACCTTTGTCTCAACAGGCCAAAGGGTCCCAAGGTGGTTTTCGGACCTTGTGAACCCTTAATACCTTGAAGCTCAGAGTGGGAGAAGAGAAAAAGGATAACCTAAGATCTGAAAAGGTTAAAATAGAATAAGCCTTTGAATGCAATGAAATAAATCTCGAGGTCTACAACCAAATATGGTTAGAAATGTATCATGGACGGAAAGGGAACATTTAGACCATAGGTAAAAGTCTAAATTGTTCATTACAATATAACATGTGGTAAAGAGAGTCTATTGCCCGACCTTTGCACAAAACAAATATGATCCAAGTCAAGTATGGGGCCATGAGGGAAACTATGTCCAACAAGTCATCACCGTCCCCAGTACCTTGACATATTCCTTCCAAAGGGATGACCTCAAAGACTCCATTAAACTCCTACAATAAGAAACCAAACTCATTGTTCTCAAAGTTCTCGTGTTTCTCTTCTCCTTTGAACTCAACTGATCTTTCCACTGCGATCCTATCGAAAATGGGGGAGTTCTTAAAGTCTCATTCACCCCTTTTGCCTAGCTTTATGTAAGGTCTTAATGTACTCAGGGGAATCGAAGACTTAAAAATGATCACTTAAAAATGATCTGGAAATTGAAATATGAGATCATGGGTAACCTATGACCCAAAAAGATAGTGAAAATCATCTGAAAATGCTCTTTAAGATATCTTGTCTAAATGAAAAATTATCGATAAAAGATGAGCATGTACCTCATACTCGATCCGAGAAAGACGAGATCATTATACTCAATTTGAAAATACTCCTTGAAGTGGAAATATCATTTGAATCCAAAAGGAATTATGAAGGTAAAATGGGGCCTAACATCACGACCTCGGAAGAATGAAAAAATCATCTAAGAGCAAACCTGTCTAAGAAAGACAACCTGGGCCAATTGTTCGCCTTATTTAATTTTTTGCTTCACCGCAAGTGAACGTGCGATTAATAGATAAGGTAAGCAAGGTCGATCCCACATAGACTAATAAATATATGCACCGAGTATCGTGATTGTAATATTATTATTTTTATTTAGACGATCGAAAGTTGATTATTGTTTTATAAAACGAAGACAATAGTTTATCATAAAAAGACAAAGCAAAACAGTTCGATTGAAAAGATCAAGTGGATGAATGGATTCTAGGGTTATGGTTTCGATTAATCACTCTCTTATTATCCGATTAATCAAAACCAAAGTTATTATCTATCTTTCCTATAAGACGATCACAAAAGTAGTTTATCCTCTCTCTCGAGACATAATAAAAACGTTGATTGAATTATCTATGCTAGCATCTCTACTCAACATAAGATAAACAACTCCCAAAAGTACAAAAGATCGAATATACTCACAAATACTCACAGACTTCTCAATCATGCAAAATATTCGTGTCAAGCACTCAAGGTCTTGTATTGAAACTCATCTCTCGATGTATGAATCAATACATGGGAAACGAAGAATTCATAAACAAATGTTCATATCCATATCTAACTATATGAAAATAAAAGATACAATGGAGTGAGAAAACTCGGGGATATCGATGATCTCTCGATCAATCTTCAATCCTCAAGCGTGTGGATGTGACCTCGATATTTCTCTCGATTCCTCCATGAAGAGGGGTGCTCTTTTACGTGCTTTCTAGGGTAAAAGTAAGTGTGTCCTATTTTGGGACCGCCTCGTCTCTATTTATACTCCATTTGGACCAAACCTAGATTAGTACGATTTGAAACTCGACTTTCTGCCGCACGGGCGCACGGCCGTGAGCCTATGCACAGGTTGCCCGTCGTCAAGCCGTAGGATGATTCTTTGGTTGAGCAGACGGATGGGCCATGCGCCAATGCACGACCTACCGTGCGTCAATCACGAACCTCGATTCTTGATCATGCACACGCACGGGCCGTGCCTATGCGCCTGTGCCGTGCATGGCCATTTCTCGGTTCATTTGATCTCTTCCCGGTTTAGCTCCACACTTCGCGTATTTGCTCGATTCTTGACGATTCTTTACCGCAATGCTCCAATTTTCCACAAAAGTGCTCCAAATATCATTTAATTCTAGCAAAACGAGCAAAGTGTAATATCTTTTCTATTTTATAAGAACATGACCCATTTCTTGAGTTAATGCATGTTTATCAACCTATTCTATCCATAATTATGCCCAAAATACATGCAAAACTCACACTAATCAAACCCCCAACTTAAAATTTGATCCCCGATCAACGCTTTATAAACAAGACAAAACATAAGTGGGATGAATGAAAAGCAATAACCAAGAACAACACATCAAAACTCATGCTTTGCTTATCCATAGGCATCAAGCGATAAATCAACCAAGCCTCAAACATCTAACATGGAACACATGTCAATAAAACCATGGCAAATGCTTTGAATCACGACTCTCACTAATCAAGTGTATGCTCTCCTCTCAAGTGTATAAGTGACGTGTTTACGCTCAAATCATATCAATGATGAAGAATTACCATAAGCTTGCAAATCTTCTCACATCTCTTGCCACTAGAGTATATGCAATTTATGAATCAAAAGGACTTTTCTTTTGGTTATAATGAAGGCTCTTTGGTTAGGGTAGGGAAACATAGAAAAGTGAGTCAAACTCGAACGTATAGATAGTAAACACATCTTTCATTCGAATCAACTATCTTCATTGAAACCCAATATGCTACTCAAATCACCCCTCGTTTTCATCAACTCTTCATATACCCATTTTCCTTTTCTTCTATAGAACTCAAGATTTCTTTCACCTCACATCACAATATCCAAATTTCTACAAGTTCATTCATAGAAAACTCATCTATAAAGTCGATTTTTTCCGACTCTTTCATGAGTATTCATCATTTCTTTTCCTCTTTTTTTTTTTTCTTTTTTCTTTTTATTCCCATAAACCTACCCTCGCACAATTATCTAAATTCTTGATGTCATCCCATTCAACCTCATTCAATCCCCTTACTCAATGCTATACGCTCAAGTGTAGGGTAACATATATATCAAGTTAAGGCTTGAAATGTGGCTATCAAAAAACTAAGCAACATGCTCAAATTGGCTAACTAGGGAATTCAATATCATTTGGTAGGCAAAAGGCTTAATAAAAATAGCCTTAAATTATTTTCACAAATCACATACAACATGCGGCCTTGACAGATACTAGAGCAAGTTCTAGACATCTAATCAACATGAATGATACACTCAAATCAACAAAACAAGGCGCATATAATGAAATCAATAAAGGCTCAAAATCTCACGAGCTTGCAAATTCGTAAATCAAAGCATAACATCCATGTTTTTCAATATCCGCATGCTCCATATCCTCCATTCTCATCTTGACCAATTCACACTCAACACCCAATCAAAACAACACAAATTTTTTCAACTAATCCCCCAAGTCGCAACGCACACCACAAAAACGGTTTATTCACTCCCTAAAAGCCTACTAAAGCAATAAATATGCTAAAACTATAAACGTGCTTCTAATGCAATGCAACCTAAATGCTCTACATGCAATTATATGGAATGCAATTTTTTCCTCTCCACACCCTTCACATCAAAATAACTATCTCTACCCCAAAACTTGAATGAAATTATGTCGCATGCATGGAAAGATAGAATTTCAATGCAAAAGAAGTGTGGTGACAACCTGACTCATTTGGGACGACGGTGGAGGGTAGTGATCCCAATGTCTACGACATTGTGGTCCACCGATGAGAGATCTTTGTAGCCTTTTTATTCACTTCTCCCCCCCATTTCGACTTGCATAAATTGGTACCCCCTTTAAATGCCTCTATGGGATCGCTTCACGCATATGTCATGTGCCATATTTGCATCATTTTCCCCTAAGAATACGTCTTGCGGTTTCCAAGCAAAGCTTTGAGTTAAGGATTGGGACTGCACGATCCGGGTCATGCAGTTGCTGTGCGTACCGCGCACGCACAACCCGTGCTTGTCTTGTTCTGCTCGGCTTTTCCACGACATCATGCACGGGCTTCCCGTGCATACACACACGGCTTTGTGCTTAGTTCTCCGCAACGATCCTTTCCTAGTTCCTTCTTCACGTCCTTGCCTTTCTCACTTTTAAGTAATTCCTGCACAGGATCTAAAGCACAAACATAATCACTCAAGTTTTGAGAATTATTACGTGAATTAACGACTGATAATGAATTATAGCTCTCTATATGTTCATGTGGCTTCATAGCCTTATAAATAGAAAATAAAACATGCTCATCATTAACCCGTAATGTGAGCTCTCCCTTTGTACGTCTATCAACGCTTTGCGGTGGCTAGGAATGGACTCCCAAGTATCAGAGGGACGTCGCTATCTTCCTCCATGTCAAGCACCAAGAAATCCATGGGGAAAATAAATTTGTCGATTTTGACGAGCACATCTTTTATGATCCCCTTAGGATATGTGAGTGATCTATCTGCAAGTTGCAAGGTGACCGTGGATGGCTTCACCTCTCCCAATCCAAGTTTCCTGAAAATGGACAAGGGCATTAAGTTAATACTTGCTCCTAAATCACATAATGCTTTATCAAAGAAAACACCCCCTATTTTACAAGGGATAGTGAAACTCCCGGATCTTTGAGCTTTTGAGGTAGTTTTCTTTGAATGATGGGCACTGCATTCCTCAGTCAAGTTAATGGTCTCGAACTCTGCCATCTTTCTCTTCTTGGACATCACATCCTTTAAAAACTTCTCATAGTTGGGCATCCTCTCCAATGCGTCTGCAAAGGTATGTTAATATGCGGTTTCTTAAAGATGTCCGAGAATTTAGCAAATTGGGCATCTAACTTTTTCGTTTTAAAACATTGAGAGAAAGGGAGTGGTGTAGAAAGTTTTTGAAAAATCGAGTTAGAGAATGATTTAAGCTTCTCAACCCCATTTTGTTTATCCTAATGTCCCTTGGTTCCTTCCTCGACCTCAACGTCGCCATTTGCTACAATATTTTCATCTCCAAGGGTCAAAATCCGTTGTTCGACACGGCACGGTTATGTCGTACATCGATGCATGGATCGTGCATTTATCATCCTTCTTTTGCTCTTCTATGGCACCACGCGCCAGGTTTGTCCGGTGTGTCGGCCTTGCGGTCCGTGCGTGGTTACTAACTTTCTTATTTTTCCAGAATCTTTGGCCCCTCGTACTATGTACCACTCCTCGAGCGAATGTTGTTACGGTTCCATCGGGTTGACTTGATGTTGCTCGAAAATTGGCCCTTCGATGCTATCCACCGATGATCGTAGCTAACTAGCCAATCGAGTTTCTAAAATTTTCATTTGTGAGCCCACGAGTGTTAGCCAATTGCATGACATGTGCCTCGATCTTGTCTATCTTAGCCTCATCTTTATTCAGTTGGTTCCTCATTTCATTCATAAATGAACTCGTCTGACTCATAAATGAGGTAAGAAGATCCTCCAAAGATGGCTTAGCCTCTGCATTAATGACTCCATTAGTCACACTGAAGCCGGTGGTGGTTGCATCACGTTCTTCGTATCCGCATAAGAGAAATTTTCGTGATTCCTCAAACCCGGATGATAATGCGTGGGAGTCGAATTATTCCAGTAATTGTTGAAATTCCAGTTATTGACAAAGTTAGCTTCCTCCATAGGATCTTGAGGAACTCCCCCATTATGTGCACCCGCGTTTGCCTCTGCCCTTGAGTTAAAACACTCAACTAATTCGTCAACGCGGTCATCTGAGCCGTCAATGCTTTGATTGGGTCCGAATTAGAAACTTCGGCTACCCTATTCATATTTGTCCTCTCGGGGGGCCACTGATGGCTATTCATTGCCATCTCTTCAAGCAAATTGAATGCATCTTGTGGAAATTTTTCTAGTAAAGCTCCCCCTTCTGCGGCATCCACAAAAGATCTTGTCTGTCCCCACAACCCATTGTATAAGAAACAAAGTTGCCGATCCTCTGGAAACCCATGTTGCGTACACCTCCTTAATAAATCCCTGAATCTCTCCCAGGCCTCGTACAGTGGCTCAGAATAGAACTGTCTGAACTGAGTGATCTCTCTCTTAAGCTGCAGTGTTTTGCTTGGTGGAAAGAATTTGAATACGAACTTACGCTCAATTCATCCCAATTATTCACACTCCCCAAGTCAATGTACTAACTAACGATTTCTTGCCTTATCCCTTAAAGAGAAAGGGAATAGGCGCGAGATGTATCGCATCATCGACACCCCATTCATCTTGATCGTATTACAGATTTGCATGAAGTGTGCAAGATGAGAGTTGGGATCCTCAGTTGCAAATCCCCCAAACTCATTTTGTTGAATCATGGAAATTAACACCGGCTTCAACTCAAAGTTTTTAGCATTTATCGGGATATGGGCAATTCCACCATAGTTGCGATTTGTTTGAGGGCCAAAAGTAATCGCGCATTGCTTGTTGCTAGACTCGCGAGCTTACGGCATTGGTAACTCATTATTGATCCTATTGATCCCATTGTTACCTCCGTTGTTGCCTCTTGTTATTACCCTCGTTGTTTTCTTCCACAACCTCCATAATATGATCTTGATGTCTTTACTTTCGTTTAGTAGTAGCACTTATTCACCTGGCGAAAGCTTCAACTTTCGGTATGAACGGTGCTAATTCTCTTTGCTTTGAGCGAGTGTTCATGCACTACCCGAACCAACTAAAGGAAACAAATCAAACACTCAGTAGGAGTGGAATTTAACAAAATAAAAAGAAAATGTTTAAATTAAAAGTAATTCTATTTATCGCAATATTAGTACTAAAAATTTAATTAGTCCCAGTAACGCCAAAAATTGTTCGCCTTATTTTTTGCTTCACCGCAAGTGAACAGGCGTAGTTAATAGATAGGGTAAGCAAGGTCGATCCCACGAGAGACTAATAAACATATGCACTAAATATTGTGATTGTAATATTATTATTTTTATCTAGGCGATCGAAAGTTAATTGTTGTTTTATAAAAGTAAGATAATATTTTATCATAAAAGGACAAAGTAAAAGAGTTCGATTGAAAAAATCAAGTGGATGGATGGATTCCAGGGTTATGGTTTCGATTAATCACTCTCTTGTTATCCAATTAACCAAAACCAAAGTTATTATCTGTCTTCCCTATAAGACGATCATAAAAGTATTTTATCCTCTCTCTCGAGAAACAATAAAAACATTGATTGAATTATCTATGCTAGCATCTCTATTCAACATAAGATAAACTACTTCCAAAAGTACAAAAGATCGGATATTCTCACAAATACTCACAGACTTCTCAATCATGCAAAATATTCGTGTCAAACACTCAAGATCTCGTATTGAAACTCACCTCTCGAATTATGAATCAATACATCAAGCAAGTTAAACCATTGGCCATATGATAAAACAAGAAATAAAAAGAGTACTCGAATAGGGTTCAAAATAATAACAATTCCAATTAAATATCAAACAAGAGTATCAATTAACCTAATCCCAAACCCCGAATCACAAGGTGTTTAGCCGGACATGGGAAACGAAGAATTCATAAACAAATTGTTCATATCCATATCTAACTAAATGAAAATAAAAGATACAATGGAGTGAGAAAACTCGGGGATATCGATGATCTCTCGATCAATCTTCAATCCTCATGAGGATGCGACCTCAATCATTCTCTCGATTCCTCCGGTAGAAGGGTGCTCTTTTATGTGCTTTCTAGGGTAAAAGTAAGCGTGTCCTCGTTTGAGGCCGCCTCATCTCTATTTATACTCCCTTTGGACCAAACCTAGATTAGTACGATTTGAAATCGACTTTCCCGCATAGATGCACGAGGCGTGCGCCTGCGCCACGCACGGCTGCCGATGCATCAAGTTGTAGGATGATTCTTTGGTTGAGCAGACGCGCGCGTGCGTGCGCCAACGCATGACCCTGCCCGTGCGTCAATGCAAACCTTCGATTCTTCCATCATGCACACACACGGGCGTGCCTATACACAAAGCTGCCCATGTGTGGCCATTTCTCGCCTTGTTCATCGATCTCTTCCCGGTTCAGCTCCACACTTGGCGTATTTGCTCGATTCTTAACGGTCCTTTATTGCAATGCTCCGATTTGCCACAAAAGTGTTCCAAATATCGTTTAATTCCAGCAAAACGAGCAAAGCGTAATATCTTTTCCACTTTATAAGAACACGACCCATTTTACCGAGTTAATGCATGTTTATCAACCTATTCTATCCACAATTATGCCCAAAATACATGCAAAACTCACATTAATCACCAGTCGATCGAACGAGGTCATTATACAAGACCAGAGTATGTTTTAAAGATATGGTTTTAGGCTAGTAAATAACCTATAAATGGGGGAGTAATGATGAGAGAAAACCCAAAATCCCTACTTTACCCTTAAAAATAACCCGAATGACCTAACAGGACAAATTTTACGTCTTTCTATACTGATCGACCCAAAGACCTGATTCGACTTTGACCCGGCTCGAGACCATTTATTTCACTATCGATAGTACAAAGGACAAGTCATGATAACCATTGTTCTCCCTGTCAAAGAGTACAATAGGCCCTCCAAGATGATAATACTTGGCATCACCAAAATGCCCACATGTGCCAGAATTGTCTATAAATATGATGCAACAGTAACAAAATGGTAACTCTTTTACACTTCTTACAATACACTTTCATAGTCTCTTCCTTTCTTAGACCTCAATACCTCGACCTGACTTAAGCATCGGCCTCGGCTAGCCTAACGTGTTCTTTCTCTTTGGTCTGCTTTCCCGAACCCATTTCCAAAAATATCCGACCCTATTGTCCGTCATTCGGATGTAATTCTTGACCTACATCAACAGTAACATTGTCATAAATATTTAGGCTTATAAGGGGTTGTGATGATAATTAAAAACTATTAGTTTTCTCCCAAAAAGTATCACTTTTACTCTAAAAAGTATATGTAATTTTTTTGGCTAGTGGCATAGTATCATTAGGACTCATGATTTGTACTATTAGGCGGTGGAATAGTATCACTTTGAACTCAACAAATATCAATTTTTTATCTGGAAAGTATACGTTTTCAATATAATAAAATCGATGTTATGTACTTACAAAGTTATACACAACCTTGTTTAAGTATCACTTATATTATAAAAAGTATCACTTTTTATTAAAAAAAAAAGTATCATTTTTTACTCTAAAAGTTTATGTTTTCAAAGTAACAAACTTATATAAGTAGCTTCTCAAAAGTATTAGTTTTTTCCTCAAAAGTGTTAAGTAGTTATACAAACAAGTATTAGTTTTTGCACGAAAAGTATTAATGACCCCTAAAAATATTTAATTATTTCTCAAATTTCACAACCTAATTCCAAAACTTTTTGCACCTTCTCCGCTTCCCAACCAATTTCTCTCGTAATTTCTCACATCTTTCACACAAACACATACATATAAATACATAACCAAGAATTTCATCTTGTGTGTTTTTCGTGATTAATTTTGTTTTACCAATGAGTCGGTCTCCATGTGTAATTAAATTGGGTTGAAGAAAGGGCCATGAGAAAAGGAAGAAGAAAGAAGGGAGAAAGGAAGGAGAAAGAAGGGAGAAAGGAATGAGAAGCGCGGAAGCGATTGTCTTTTTGGTGAGAGCAAATTGTCGGACTGATTGTGTTTTTTTTGGACAATATATCGTGTTTTCGTGTATTTTCCGGGAGAACATATTGTGTTTTTGTTATTTTTGGTGGAGAAACAGAGCATATCGTGTATTTTTTGGGAGAACATATTATGTTTTTCTATGGGAGAAAAATCGTGTTTTTGGGAGGAGATGGTTGGTTGGGTTTGGATCCGGATTTAGGTGTGGAGAATCCATCTCGTATTTAGATGCGTGAGATCGGCTCACGGAGACTCACTCTTACGGTTTTGTTTTTTAGTACAAATGGGAGGAGATAGGAATCAAACCAATATACATGTCTCAATTTTATATATATGCCTTACCACTAGGCTATCAAGCGATTCCCACTTTTTCATGTACTATATGAATTCAAATAAGATCACATTTTCTAAAATAGATTTTTTTTTTATGTAAATAAATTGATGAAGTAGAACAATAATATAATTACACACACACAAATATTGAGCATTGACATAATTAGAAAAAATCAATTATTGTAAAATTACAAACACCCCCTTAAAGTTTAAACTATTATGTATTTTCTTAAAAATACCTTCTATAGAGGTTGAAATTTTTAAAATAGAAATAAATATCAATTTGAAAATCTTAAAGTTTGATTTTGTTTTTTTATAATTAGACTAAATTTTAAGGATACTATTTTTTATCCGGTCTACTACTACTACTACTACTACTACTACTACTACTACTACTACTACTACAAATAGATGTAGGGGTGGCCACGATTCCGGAATCGACGGTTCCGATTTTGGTTGGAACTCGATTCCTCAACAACTACGACAATGATTTTGACCGAAAACGTTTGATTATCTTTTGATAATTTTTTTAGTTTTTAAAATAGTTTATCAATTTTAGTTCTGAATAAAAGAAGAAAAGAAATAAAAAAACTTGGACTTAATATTCAATTAAGTTTTATACTTAATATTCAATTAAGTTTTGTACTTAATATTCAATTAAGTTTTGTACTTAATATTAATAATAATATCAAATTGTCTATACATACTATTAGAGTATAGAGAAATCAAAGTTTACGTGGTTCACTTGCAATATTTATTTTAAAACGTGCCTCATGTAGTTACGAATATAAAACATCATAGTAAACATTACATTTTCTCTAGCATATTTTTACCGAAAAATAAAAATCGTTGGTTTAACCTTGAAATCGCGGTTATTCCACAATGATTCCACCAATAGTTCTAACTAAAGTTACAACTTACAACCAAGTTCCACGGTTTTGAGACCAAGGAACCGAGAAACGCGGCTACATGGTTCTGATGCGATTTTGGAATAGGTAATCGGTAAACGGTTCGGTTACGAATTAGAGCTCGATTTCGGTTCCATTTAGCCACCCTAGTTAAATGGCCATAAATGTCAAATTAGATATGATACCAATTGAGCCAATTCGATAAATCCCTTTTTCCTAGTTAAACATATATATTAATGTGATGTTAGAACTTAGATCAACATTTGACTTAGATGTGAAACAATTGGAGTTATGAAGACAATTGCTTAGCATTCGGAAAAAGATATTTTTTACGCTCGCCATTTTTCGGACATTTTTATGCTTACGCCATTTCGATTTTTTACGTTATTTTTCCAAGATTGTTTCAAACATATTTCAAATATATTTCATCTAACAAAATTTGAGGTGGTGCATTAGACGGTCTAACGGATCTAAGTCACATTACACGTGTTAGGAAATTTATTTGTTAGATTTTGATGATACCATGTAAAACTTAAACTAGGAAGTTGGCACCCCATTTTCCTTTTAATTTGTATTATAATAGATAGGTGGAAAAGGTGAGTCAAGTCGGCTATGCCAAGGAATACAAGAAGTCAACTTGGACTATGTGAAGACTACTGTTGTGTGTTAGGTTTGAGTAATGCGATGGAGGAAGACAAGGACTCGACTGAAGGAGAGTCAGTTGGGGAACAACTATAAGAAGTGTCAGTCAAGTCAACTCAAGAAGCCAAGTCTCAAGTTGAAGTGACAGTTGAGTTATCCAATGATTGGAGCTGACTCAAGTCACTTAGGGTATAGACAACAGTATAGTCAAGACAACTGACTTAGATCCGTTGATTAAAGTCAAGAATATTACTCAATATAGTAATATGTCAAAGTTGTCAGGTCTAAAGTGTTAGTCCCACAATTATGCAAAAAGGAATGAACCAATGGGAAACACCGCACCTTGTATCGAGGCACTGCAATCTTTGCGAAGACATTTAATACGAGGAAATGACAACATCAAGGATCGGACCAAGACAAGACAAGCCAACAAACACAAAGTGACATTTGAAATTAGCCTATCTCTTTAACGGGCAAAATTTCAAATGTGCACTATAAAAGGCCGAGGAAGTTATTGAGAAAAGGTTACTGAACCATGAAAGAACAAGCAATATTCAAGCATTTAACCTGCAATATTCTCATAAACATTCAAGAAATTCCTCAAGCACGAAACTCGAAGGAAATCAATCTAACACGAGTTGTGAAGGAAAGACAACTTCAAATCTATTGAAGAGGAAACTTTTGAAGAAACTAAAGGGGTCTACTTTCCAAGCCTGGATTGTAGGTGTAGGTCCCAAGGGTGTAAGTGTAAGGTTTAGAAGGGGGGTTGAATAAACCTTACCAAATTTTCGATTTAGTCCTTTTAAATATACGAGTTGATTCTTCACAATTTGTGTCCTTGATGGATGATCGATTTAGTCAATCGGAGAGTTAGTCTCTCAAATGCGGACTCAACCGAGATGTTGATGGAATAACTTAGTCATTGACTCTATAAATTAACTCAACCGTTTGTGGTTTTATTTTAAGCGGAAGACTTAACACCCTTAAGTTTGATTAAGTAAGAGTTTAGTCTTTGGGTTTAGTACTTGTATTATCAAATGGATAGCAAATTTATCGGATATATAAGCGATTAAAAATGCGGGAATTAAAATCTTTGAAATGTAAATGACACGAGTGAAATTTTTATAGAGGTTTGAAGATGGGGTAATTCTTCTACTCCTCTCTTCTCCAACCCCGGAGGAATCCACTAGGTAATGATCGGTTTACAAAGTGGTAACAGATCCCGGATACAAGTCTTGATCACACACTAACTTGATCCTTTGGGACTCGATGCCGAGACGCCTTGATCACTCGGTGGCTTCTCGTGCGACTCGGCTTCTTCACAGGCATTTTGCCTTGCTACTCTGACTCACTTGCTCAAGCTCTTTGGATTTGATCACGAAGCCCTCCAAAAGCTTAAGACTTGGTTCGACCTTGAACCTTCCTACAATCCTTCGTGGAATGTAGACCCCTTTTCTTCAAAAGTTTCCTCTTCAACTGATTGAAGTTCTCTTTCCTTCACGGTTAGTGTTGGATTGATGTACTTCGTAATGTAGGCTTGAGGATTAATCTTGAATGATTTGAGAGTATTTCTGGTTATAATTTAATTGATTTCTTGAATGTTCGTGGTTCAGGTAACCTTCTCTCAGAGTCATTCCTCAGCCTTTTATAGTGATCTTTCAAAAATTTGCCCGTTGAAGAGATTGGCTTATTTTTGAAAATCACTTGCGATCGTTGGCTTGTCTTGTTGCGATCCTTGGAATTGCCATTTCCTCGTATGAATTGTTCTTTTACCTTTTTCGTTTCGACACGGTGTAGTGCTTCCCATTTGTTCATTCCTTTTGCACGCTTAAGGGGTGAGCACTCAGAGAAAGGTGGTATGGAGATATTACTTGTTTAAGTAAATCTCTTGATTTACGTGCAACGGATCTTTTATCGCATTTCTTTGCTTTCCCCAGGTGACTTAGAGTCAGCTTCCAATCATGGATGACTCTTACATCACTTCAACTTGAGACTTGGCTTTTCTCGAGTTGACTTGATCGATACTCCACTTAGCATTTGCATTTCACCGCTTCTTGATAGAGTTCCGTCTACTCTTCTTTGCCATACTCAAATTGTCTCTCACAGAGTCTTCCTTCCGATCTTGATTGTCTTCTTGCATGTTAGGGCGTAGGCGACTTAACTCGGCTTGCGACTCTAATTGTTACAATGCATTTCTGACAAGAATTGGGGTGCCAACTTTCTATTCTAAGTTTTACATGGCATTCATCAAAATCTAAACAATAAAATTCCTAACAATTTCCCCCTTTTTGATGATGCCAAAACTTAAACCATTCAAAAATGCAAATAGCAAAAATACATACGAGATAGTGTATTGACATAGAATGTATGCGCAAATCAATCTTTTTATTGATCATAACATTCTTATTCTTTTACACAACCATTTACAAGGTGTATCGAGCACGTATTTGTCTACAAAAAAATAAAGAATTCTGACTTTATTTGGAAGACTTACATGGTATGTATTTACATTATAAAATACACGAAGGGGTGGACAAACACTTCTCTCTCTTCGTTGTCTCCTTCTTTCATCTTGTTCAAAGATCTTCTTCTCTTCTTCTTTTTTTCTCATCGTCACCGCCTTCTTTTTCTTTTCATATGCCTTCCTGGGCGGCTTCATCTCTTCTTATTCTTTCCTGTCTTTCCTCCCATAGCCGAGTTTGTCTCTTGTTTTCTTCTTCTAATCTTTTTGCATACTCGGCGTTACTTTTAGCCACTTGCAAATTTGCCACTTGGTCAAGCCCACCATAGATCCCTCATTTCTTTCCTGGATCTACGTATTCAATATTCTTGGGCGGAGGCCTAGGTCCAAGCTTCTTCCTCCACCACATGCTTCTTCCTCTATCTCTCGGGCGTATCTTTGTCTTTGGGGTCTTCTTCTTTCCAATGAGTGACCCGGGAGTGACCAAACAGAGCGATCGTGTAGTCTGCTGTCGGCTTCTTCACATAACGTGAGGCCCTTTTCCCGATAAGTCCCAAGCTTGAGCCATAGACATTTTTGCAAAGTATCCTTGATTCGGCGTTTTAAATTCATCAACGATCGTGGCTCTGTCCGACATCCGAAATGGCATAAGTGTGTGCATCTCTTTGGAATGCCTCCATGTTCTTTCAAGATGTTCATAACTCGGGCATCCATTCTTCCTTCCACTTCCTTCATCAACTTGCTTCAATTGTTTTCTCTTTTTCGGCCATAGATACAACAGTGTTGGGTGGCGAGGAGTTCTGAGGAGTTTGTCTGCGATAATGTCACCGTGGATACCCCTGTTGAGGGTTTGTGCAATCATCAAGGTCATATCTTTTGATCCTTCCCCCTCAATTTTTCCTTTCTTCCTGTTTTAACACTTCCTCGATTGATTTTCCCTTCGCAATTTCTCCTTCCTTCTCAACTTGGCGAGATCCCCTTGCGCTTTAGGTATTCATCTTCCCCCTTTTTGGCATCATCAAAGGAGAGAAGAACGTCTGCAAATAGACTTGCAAGTAGGAAGTCGAGCCTGGCGATAGTTGAGTTTTGTCTCGAGTCTGCTGCAGAGTATGCAACACGAAATTCGGATCGAGTAGCGTTGGACTCTGCTTTGAAATCGGCTTCATCTCGGCCATGAGAAGGCTGAATTTTGTATTCATGGTCTCTTCCAAACGTAGATCACTCTTGTTTTGCTCACGCAGAGCTTAACCTCGGCAATGTGAGCTTCATGCATGTGCTCAATATGTTCTCTCGGCTTCGTTTTTGCATCGGCATTTTCGACTCTCCATACCCGGCTTGTTGAACAATGTCACGAAGTATCTCACTTGTTCCACACGCATTGTTTCTTTGTTGTTGCCACCATTCCCCGATCCCGGATCATTATGCCTCTTAAATCGGATGAGATTGGCATCTCTTGTCGATCGCATATCCATAGAGGCACGATGCCTCTCCATCCGTTCAATCTCGTGAATAATGCGCTTGAACACTTCGCGGACTTGGTGATTCTTCCGTTGCGGTGATGGCCATGCGGCGTCAAAGTCATAATCAGTGGAACAATGGTGCCTCGATTGAAAAACGGGAGGCTGATGCGTGGTAGCGTGCTTGTTCATTTTCTCGACTCTTCATGGAGTTCCGGTATCTCCGAGGGAAAAAGGAAAAGATTCTACAAAGGATTCATCACCGCCAACCGGATCATTCGATGATGAGCGGTGCGCGTGAAGTTCTTTTGGGAATCGATCTGCTGCGGCTTGAGGAGCTTGCGCATTGGTCTCTTGTTCACCGGTCTTGTTGTGAAGTGGACACGGCTTGCTGAGCCTCGGTATCTCAACAGCAACCGTTGGTCTCGGTGATTTTTCCATTTGAGTAGGCGGTCCTCGGCCTTATCGAAGCGTCATCGACGATGATGAGATTTCCATTGGTGGCTCATCATCAAAGTTAAAGGTTTGATGAGTAGTCTTGGGATCGAGACTTGCTAGTGCTTGGAACATCCGCACCGAAGAGTCTTTTGGAGTTGGCACGGGGGATGACTCGACTTTCTTCATCGCCCGATCCCGAGAAGGTTACATCGGGGATTATCCTGGGAATCATGAAGTGCGCTTATCTCCTTCTCGGATGGGTCGATGATAGCGGGAGGGATGTTCTCTACTTGACCTCTTTACCCCGAAGTCTCAACCTCCGTGGGCCTTGATACCTCCGGTAGTCTCTCTTGCAATGAGGCATGGTCCTCCCTTTCGACGATGTCATTTGTCTTAGGGTCTTCGTGGTGGCATCCATTGGAGTCTCAACTCCATGGATTGCACTTTCATCGCCAGTGTTAACTCCTAGGGGCTTCCTTCCTCGTGCCTCGACCGCATCGGCGCGTCATTAACGCCCGAGCGGTTGGCACCTCACCGAGACATCTCAACTATCCGAGCTTTGTTGATGGCAACTTCTTTGTTCTTCTTGTGTTTGTATTTTCTCTACTTTGCCTCCTTGATTCGTTGTGGAGTCATCTGCGCATCCTCCAACCTTGCTGCGGTGGAGGGAGTTTCCCCCTCGGTGGCGCACACCGAGGTGAGTGACTTGAATGGGGTCACTCGTCTCCAAACTCCCACTGTTTCGATTGAATGTTCAGCCGTTGGGGCGGTGGTAAAACACCTTCAATAGGGGTTGGCTCGACGGGGTCCCCACTATCCCGTTCATCGCCAGGTCCTTATTGCCTTCTTCCGAGTGAGTGGGAAGTGGTAGCGGCAAACAACAACGATGGCGATTTGTTTGAACCACTCCCATTGGATCAATTTCACCGTGTGTTACGGAGGACTCTCCTGGTCCTCCATCGATCTTTGCTCGTGAAAGATTCTTGATTCGTGCAATGCTTGCTGCATTTGCAACTCTTACGTGGCGGCCCGACATTTTCCCGATCCTCATCAGCTGTCGGAAGACATCAAGGAGAGGATGTGTGTGTTACGTAGTGCGGAGATAGGGCAGATCTTTGGCATTCTCACGTGCCTCGGCTTCCTCTGCATGCTTTTCTTTCTCCTTGTCCTTGTAGATCTGCCCAGAGAATGTACATGCGATTGTCTTCATCGATCTTTGGGAGTACAGATGGTCGATCCAGAAGCTCAACAGTTCCTCTTCTTCTTCTATAAACTCGGCCGTTGGAACTGTTCCTGGATCGACTCAATTTCCATTTCCTCCACTCTCGCAGACGATTTTGGATGTCGGGTAAAGTGGGGATAGGATCATCACATCACTATCCGCTTTATCGGCTTCTTCTTGTGTTTTGTTTGTGTGGACTACAAAATGTGTCTTCCGGTTGCCTCTGTTGATCGCCTTGGCAGACTTGGATGTTTCATCAATTACATCCGGAGACTCTACTTCTCCCGCCGATCTCCGTGTCTGCTCGGTGAGTGGTGACTCGGCCGGTTTCTCAAGCTCGGAGTGCTTGACAATTCTTCTTCGTCTCTAGTTTGTACCGAGGGATTTACGGTTCGAGACGGTTTCTTCGAGTTTTGGGCGGCGGGGGCGTCTTGGTGTCTTTTTCGAGGAGCCGTCTTGGCTTCTCGATTCTCCTCTTTTTGACGATCGGAGAAGGTATTTGGGAGTCCTTCTCGACCGCTAACTGCGAGGCGGGGACACGGCCGGCTTTGAGGGCGGGTGACTCTTTGCGGGCGGGAGCATGTTTGGTTTTCTTTCTTTGCGGGGCGCGATCTTCTTAGCATTGCGGGCGACTTTCTTCTTGGTTGGAGAGGAAATAGGCTTGTATCTTGAGTCACCGATTCCCCCTCACTTGTGTCGACTCTCTTGGCGTAAGCTCTCTTCAGTGCGCCGAGAGATTTGCTCGAACATCCTCTTGTTAACATGGAATGCTTTCCCATGTCTAAGAGGACTCCTTTCACCTCCATTAGCCGCCAATCACTAGGCCATATCCTGAGGGATCCTCCAAATGAGCCATCTTCCTTGAAGGATTTGTTCCCCACGTTACGCGAGTCTGCTGTAGACAAACTCACCCAGATTTATCTTCTTTTTCTGCGATGATTGCAACCATTACAATCGACTTTGCTTTTGATTGGTCAAAGTCAAAGCCAAATTTGATGTCAATACATTTGGCAACTATGTCCAACGACTTGTGATAATCCTCCTTCAAATGATCTCTTGTTTGTTTGTGTACACTATTTTATCGGCAAAGTCGGGCTTGGCTATTTCTTTCCAAGCATCACCAAGTTTACATCGGCCGTTAATCTCGATGCTCCTCTGCCGGTAGTGAGCAATGTTCGGCCAAATCCTTGGCGAGAGATAGTCACCGCTTTCCGTGAATGATGACTTTATTCCTTCATCGTGAATCTCGGCATTCACGTAGAATTGTGCGACCTCCTCCACATATGTCATCGGATATTCTAATGTCGAAAAGCGGTTTTCAGCCGGGGCGTTTCCAACTTTTCAACGATTTTCTTCTTAGGGTGTCGTCGGACCCCTGTTTCACCATTCCATCGAAATCCACCGTAGAGCCGGTGTGGATTTGCTTTTCTAACTTGGTAAAGTCATAAGTTGGTGCCATTTTTCGGGATTATATCGAAGAAAAACTCGAGAAATTGATTTGAAGATAGATAGGGTTTTGAGAGAATTTTTGCCTTTGCTTTTGAGAGAAAGAAATGAACAATTGTAGAAGTGTGAGAGAGAAACGGAGGCGAAAATGGTTTAAATATGGTTTATGAAAGGGCGTGCGGGTGGTTTTGAAATGTGATCGAAATCAACGGCTTAGATCTTGCACACCTATTTAGCATTTAATGTCTCGTATTTAATGCGGCAACATTTATATCCAATCATAAGCTTGGTGTGCGGCTTTATGTCCGTACACATCATCATTATCTTTGACGTATTCCTTAAAACATTCCCGCTTAGTCAAAACGACGCGTTTTTGTCACTTTGCTCATAAGTGACTCAAACTTATCCCTTAGATGATTTAACTCTACTTCTCACGAGTTCTCTTAGTGACTCGGCTATCAGTGACTCGGTGTAGTTGTCTTTCCGACATCTGGTGATTCTTGGTGATTTGTGTGTTCACTCTTTTTCACTTTTTGTGTTCCATTTCTTTTCTTTGAGTCTTCTCAAAGTTAACTCACTCAATTAACCTAACTCATGTTTGAGTTCTTCAAATCTTGACTCACATAATGGTTTTGTGAAGATGTCGGCTAGTTGTTTATCGGTTGAGATATATTCCAGGATGATGTCCTTCTTTTCAACGTGATCTCTTATGAAATGATATCGACATCAATATGCTTTGTTCTTGAGTGCAACACGAGATTTTGAGTGATTGCTATTGCACTTGTGTTATCACACATGATTGGAATTTCTTTTCCTCAACTTCATAGTCTTTACCATTTCTTTGTCTCATCCATAGGACTTGGGCTGGCAACAACTTTGCCGCCGAGTATGTATTCGCCTCACCAGAGGTGGCTATTGAATTTTGCTTCTTGCTAAACCAGAAATCAGCCTGTTTCCTAGCATTTGACATGTGCACGAAGTGCTCTTCCCATCCACTCTGCATCCAAAGATAGTCGAATCAATAGCCAATTAGCTTGAATCCACCTTCCTTTGGATACCATAGGCCTACTTCTTGGCTTCCTTTCAAGTATCTCAAAATTCTCTTAGGCTGCTTTGTCATATGGCTCTCTTTTGGAGCGATTGAAATCTTGCACATACACCTACACAAAGGTGATGTCGGCCCGCTTTGTGAGATAGAGCAATGATCCATAAGTGCTCAGTATCTTGTTTGATCTACGAGGCTTGCCATCCGCATCCATGTCCATTTTGGTGATGTATTCATTGGTATTTTTACGAAAGATTTATCCTCCATACCAAACTTCTTCATTAAATCTCTGGTGTATTTTGTTTGACTTATGAAGGTTCCTTCCTTCACCGTTTGTTTCACTTGAAGTCCAGGAAGAATGTCGGCTCTCCCATCATACTCATTTCAAATTTAGTTTGCATGAGGTTTGAAAATTTTTCACACAACTCTTTGTTTGTAGATCCAAAAATGATATCATCCACATATATTTGAACAAGCAATATACTCTTTTTGTCTTGAATTAAAAAGTGTTCTATCTACTTTTCCTTTTGTGAATCCATTTTCGGTTAGGAATTGTGACAAAGTATCATACCATGCTCACGGTGCCTGTTTCAATCCATATAGAGCTTTCTTGAGTTTGTATACCTTATCTCCAAGAGTCTTCTGCTCAAATCCTGGAGGTTGTTCAACATACACTTCTTCTTCCAATAAACCATTTAGGAATGCACTTTTTACATCCATTTGATATACAATGAAATTCTTGTGAGCTGCATAGGCAAGAAACATCCTTATAGCTTCCAATCTTGCTACAGGGGCAAATGTTTCATCAAAATCTATCCCTTCTTCTTGGCAATATCCTTTGGCTACTAGTCTTGCTTTGTTTCTTACCACAGAACCTTCCTCGTTCATCTTATTTTTGAACACCCATTTGGTGCCAATAACATTTTGATGTATGGGTCTTTGCACTAATTCCCATACTTTATTTCTTTCAAACTGATTCAGCTCTTCTTGCATAGCTTGAATCCAATGTGTGTCATCCAAAGCTTGTGACACGTCTTTGGGCTCTATTTGCGAGATGAAGCATGTGAACATGGCTTCTTGTTGAGTTCGATCTTGTTTTGACACCTTCTCTTATATCTCCAATGACAAGTTACGTGGATGATCTCTCGGCCATCTTACATCGAGGTTGGAGTAATTTAGCCGGATTGATCGACTTGCGTACCGTGTTCTTTGTGGGTCGACTCTCTCGTAATCACTTAGCCAAATTTTCCACTGTTTTTGAGATTCACAATCTCATCTTCTTCTCAATTGATAATCCCGGCTTGACTTGACATAGGGACTCTTACGTATGGTTGGATGATTCGAACTTATCGGACTCTTCAATGTCTTCTCCATTTACATTTGGCTCATCGAATACCACATGAATGGATTCTTACGTAACCATAGTTCTTTTGTTGAGTACTCTGTAGGCTTTGCTTTTCAATGAGTATCTAAGAAGATACCTTCATCGACTTTAGCATCAAAAGCCTTTAGAATGTCTTTGCCATTGTTGTGGATGAAGCATTTACATCCAAATATTCTCAAATATGCAACATTTGGTTTTCATCCAGTCCAAATCTCATAGGAGTCTTTGTCACCGCCCTGCTTTATCATACATCTGTTTTGGGTGTAGCAAGTCGTGTTGATTGCTTGACCCAAAATCTTTTTGTAACTACTGCTTGACTAACATGGTCTTCTTTGCTTCTTTGAGGGTTCTGTTCCTTCTTTCGCAACTCCATTCTGCTTTGTGGAGTCCTTGCTGCGATAGTTCATGACCAATACCATTCTCAATACAATCTTGAGTTATTATTCCATTGACAAACTCGTTCCTCACGATCTTATTTTGATAATGGTTTGACTCTTCTCGTTTTGAATCCTCTTCATCACCGTGGTAGTTTTTGTAGAGTTTCTTTCTTCTTACACATGAATATTGTCCATGTATATCTTGATGATCATCTACTACCACCAGGTGTATTTCTTTCCACTTATCTTTGTTTGGTTCCACCGGGCCAAATAGATCCATATGGAGCGGATGCAATATTCTCGTTGAGGATGGGCATGTCTTTTCTTTGAATGACGACTTGATTTGTTTTCCCTTCGACATGTGTCACATATACTCTCCTTTTTGTATCTTGAGTCAGTAGTCCTTCCACAAGATGACTTCTTGCCGACTTGTTAATTGTTTTGAAATTCGGGTGACTCGGCTTTTGTGCCACGGCCAACTTGATTCAAATTGCTCTTTGCTAGTAGGCAGTCTTTGGGAGTTGCGATTGACCAATCCACTACATACATATTTTTCTGTCTACATCCTTGCAAAGACAACTTCATTTGATTCAATATCTTTGATTTGGCATATACCCATGTTGAATCCAACATTGTAGCCCTTGTCACGCAGTTGGTGATGCTCGATAAGTTGAAGTTGAGTCCTTCAACATATGCAACATCCGTGATTTCTAAACCATTCCTCTTGATGGATCCAATGCCTCTTATTTCACCAGGAGCTTCATTTCCACCAAATATCACTTTTGCTCATTTTACTTCCTTGAATTTTGACAGATTTTTCTTGTTTCTGTCATATGCCTGAATGACCACTATCCATGTACCAGGTTCCTTGGCACTCACTGTTTTTCTTGAACCCGCAATCAAGGAAATTAAGTTTTAGGTACCCATACTTGTGCAGGGTCTGAGGGGTTAGAATTGTAAGATGATCCAACCAACTTATAGCCAAATGATTTGACTCTGGGGTTGCCATCTATCGATGCCATAATCATAATTAATCCTGGCAAATTGCTTGGGGATTTTAGGTTCATACAATTTCTCTTTTGTCGTATGCTGCATATGTGTTTTAGCAATTGCCTTCCTTGGATAATTGTGGTGTCTTTGAGTGTAGTGCCTAGGTGCATATGTGTGATGATGAAAGCTCTTATGCTTTTGGAATGACCTTTCTTTGAGTTCTAGGCCTTTGCCATTTGGGCTTATATTCCATAAGTATATCTTTGATAGTTTACATTATTCCAATCGGCTTGGCTTGGATATTTTCTACCATTCCCATCATATGTATTTCTCTTATAGATTTTAAGGGTTTTTGGTAGCTCTGCTTCTTCTTTACTGAGTAATTTTTGTTTGGAGTTTCTTTGAGGAACTCGGTGAATCTCTTCTCACTTGTCCTTTCAGCGCACTCAATCGTCGTTTTTTCCTTTTCCTTTATAACCAAGGCCGCTTTGCTTGTTCTTGTGTTTTGGAGTGAATGTGTGTGCATCATTTAGAGTTTTGGATTTTTAGACTCTTCATGACTTGAAGATCCTTTTTCCAAAATTACTTTTGAGGTTTGACATGGCACATGGAGTTAAATCCTAAGCCTGTCTTGTCTCCACATTCTCTTTGACTCATAATAAGATCATCCAATGATTTAGATGCCTTAGTGAATGAGGCAATAACATTCTTGAGGTCATTCTCCCTCTTTTCTATAGCGAAATCTCTGCTATTAATTTAGCATTTTCACCTTTAAACTTTCATTCTCAATGACTATTTGATTTAGAGTACTCGGCTCCTTAGTCGGCTTTGAGTTTTGATTCTTAGTAGGTCTGTTTTCCTCATTCAATAGTGTGTGTGAGGATTTAATGTGTTCAAAATCTTTCATCATTTTGCCTAATGAATCATAAAGATCGAGTGGGTGATGAAGTGTGTGTGTCACAGTCACTATCACTAGTGTCCGAGTTTGATGAGTTAGAGTGTACCTCATCTTCTTGGTCGAGTTGATCTTGTTCCTTGGCCATCAAGCGGTCGGGGCTTCTTCTTCTTCGAGTCGGTTGAATAGTCGGCTTCACTGCTCTCTGAGTCACCGTCTCTCTTGACTTAGTTGTCTCGGCGATCTCTGCACCATCATTGCCTTTTCCTTTTCTTGTCTTCTTTCTCAAAGACCTTTCTTTCTTCTTCATTCCTGTATTTGTTGACTACGAGGATATGAGCAATCAATGGCATAGTGACCTGGTTGTCTGATTCCAACATAGATATTGACCTTTTGATCGATTCTTTCCATTCTTGGATTGTCGGCCCTTTGATACTCAACTTTTTGATGATCTGTTCTCTTGGTTGGCCTATCTTCCCTTGATTTGGAGGGAGTCGAGTGTCTTCTGGAAGATTCACCCTTTTCTCTCTTGTAGTTCTTATTAAAGAACTTGTTGAATCTTTTAACCATCGGGGCTATTTCTTAAGGGGGTCAATGACTTCTTTGACCTCGGCTCTCTTCACATCTTTAACAATTAGAGCAAATTTGTTTTGGGTACAATTTGTCTCTTCCTGGTCTTTTCTTCTCGGCTTAAACTCGTAGGCTTTGAGGTCCGAGAATAATTCATGGTTGGATGTCTTTGATAGGTCCATGGAATGTCTCGATGCCATGACCTTCATTTCCCATTCAATGGAAGACTTTTTAGGATCTTCATACACATTTCCTTCGTGTATATTCCTTTCCAAGTGCGACAACTCATTTGTGATTTACGTGAACCGAGCATCCATTGATCCAGGTTCTCTCCTCGAGATCATTTTGAAGTTCTCAAATTTCGTACGACGATAATTTGTTTTCTTTGATTTGCTCGAGCCTTCACAAATCAATGTTAGCTTGTCCCATTTCTTTAGCCGTTTTGCATGATTTGACTTTATTGAACATGGCGTTGTCCAAGGTTTTGTAAAGGATATCCTTGGCTACATTGTCCAGTTGTATCTTTTTCTCATCATCATTTGTCCACTCGATTCTTGGTTTTTCAACCATGACTCGTCCGGGAGCAACATCTTCTTCTCCTTCACCGCACTCTTCGTGCATTTGTGTTCACCTTTTAAGATTTGCGAGAGGCCCATCTTCTATCACTATCCACATCTCATCATGTAATCTTTGATAGATGAGCACGCATCGAATTTTCCAATCATCAAATTCTTCAATAGTGAACATAGGGATGCGTGTCAAATTTGCTTCCATGATAATAACTTTTAATGATAAAAAGAGTTTCGAGAGTTTAAGTACTAAAGCGGACTTTGAAAAGTTTGGAGATCTAGTTCAAGAACCGGTGCGGAGGGTTCAATGAACCAACCGCTCCGATACCACTTGTAGGTCCCAAGGGGTGTAAGTGTAAGGTTTAGAAGGGGGTTGAATAAACCTTACCAAATTTTCGATTTAGTCCTTTTAAATATACTGAGTTGATTCTTCACAAATTGTGTCCTTGATGGACAATCGATTTAGTCAATCAAGTAGAGTTAGTCTCTCAAATGCACTCAATCGAGCTTGTTGATGGAATAACTTAGTCCGTTGACTCTAAATTAACTCAACGTGGTTTTGTTTTTCATTGGAAGACTTAACACCCTTAAGTTTGATTAAGTAAGAGTTTAGTCTTTGGGTTTAGTACTTGTATTATCAAATGGATAGCAAATTTATCAGATATATAAGCGATTAAAAATGCGGGAATTAAAATCTTTGAAATGTAAATGACACAGTGAAATTTTTATAGAGGTTCGAAGATGGGGTAATTCTTCTACTCCTCTCTTCTCCAACCCCTGGAGGAATCCACTAGGTAATGATCGGTTTACAAAGTGGTAGCAGTTCGGATACAAGTCTTGATCACACGGCTAACTTGATCCTTTGGGACTCGATCTGAGACGCCTTGATCACTCACTGGCTTCTCGTACGACTCGGCTTCTTCACGCAGGGCAGTCTGCCTTGCTACTACTCGCTCACTTGCTCAAGCTCTTTGGATTTGATCACGAAGCCCTCCAAAAGCTTAAGACTTGGTTCGACCTTGAACCTTCCTACAATCCTTCGTGGAATGTAGACCCCTTTTCTTCAAAAGTTTCCTCTTCAACTGATTGAAGTTCTCTTTCCTTCACAAAAGTTAGTGTTGGATTGATGTACTTCGTAATGTAGGCTTGAGGATTAATCTTGAATGATTTGAGAGTATTTCTCAGTTATAATTTAATTGATTTCTTGAATGTTCGTGGTTGAGTAACCTTCTCTCGAGTCATTCCTCGGCATTTTATAGTGATCTTTCAAAAATTTGCCCGTTGAAGAGATAGGCTTATTTTTGAAAATCACTTGCGATCGTTGGCTTGTCTTGTTGCGATCCTTGGAATTGCCATTTCCTCGTATGAATTGTTCTTTCACCTTTTTCGAGTTCGACACGGTGTAGTGCTTCCCATTTGTTCATTCCTTTTGCACGCTTCGGGACCGAGCACTCAGAGAAAGGTGGTATGGAGATATTACTTGTTTAAGTAAATCTCTTGATTTACGTGCAACGGATCTTTTCTTCATTATCTCGACTTGACGCATTTCTTTGCTTTCCCCCAGGTGACTTAGAGTCACTTCCAATCATGGATGACTCTTCACACTTCAACTTGAGACTTGGCTTTTCTCGAGTTGACTTGACTGATACTCCACTTAGCCGCATTTCATTTGCTTCTTCAATGAGAGTTCCCGTCTACTCTTCTTTGCCATACTCAAATTTGTCTCACAAGTAGAGTCTTCCTTCCGATCTTCGATTGTCTTCTTGCATGTTAGGGCGTAGGCGACTTAACTCGGCTTGGCCACTCTAATTGTTACAATGCATTTCTGACAAGAATTTGGGTGCCAACTTTCTATTCTAAGTTTTACATGGCATTCATCAAAATCTAAACAATAAAATTCCTAACAAAGAGGAAGGTTCAAGGTCGAACCATTATCATGTTTCTTGGAGGGCTTCATGATCAAATCCAAGAACTTGAGAAGTGAGTGAAGTAGTGAGGCATCTCGCCTGTGAAGAAGCCGTCGCGGAGAAGCCACCGTGTGTGATTAAGGCTATCTCGGATCGTTCGCTTTGTAAACGATCTGTTACATAGTGGATTCCTCCGGAGTTGGAGAAGAGAGGATTAGAAGAATTACCCCATCTTCGAACCTCTATAAAATATTTGTGTCATTTACTTTCAAAGAAATTTATTTTCCTGCATATTTATATTATATCTTTGTTAGTATCATATTTGATATCCAACGATAAATAACTAAGTGCTAAGAATCAAGTGTTAAAAATTTTAAAACAAATCAAAGGGTGTTAAGTCTTCCATTTGTTAAAAAAAAACCAAATCAGCCAAGTTAAGTATTTGAGTTAAGCAGTAGAGTTATACTATCAACAACTCTATCGAGTCCGTTGAGTGAGTAACTCAGTTGAATAGCCAACTTAGTTGTCCTCAAGGACACAGTTGTTTGAGTCAACTCTGTTGAATTGTTTAAAGGACTTAAAAATTGAAATTTGGTAAGGTTTATTCAACCCCCTTCTAATCCTTACACCACACCCCTTGGGACCTACAAGTGGTATCGGAGCGGTTGGTTCATTGAGCCTTCCGCATGATGTTCTTGAACTAGATCTTAATCTTTTCAAAAAAATTAACATTTGTGTTTTCAAAGTCTTTCAACTTAAGTAAAGTTATTATCATGGAAGCAAATCTATCACGTATTCTTATGTTCACCGTTGTTGAAGAATTTGATGATTGGAAAATACGTATGTAGGCTCATCTATCTCGCATTACGATGAAATGTGGCTTGTGGTAGAGGATGGGCGCTGTAAATACTCAAAGTCAACACCGATGTACGAAGAGCAAGAGCAACAAGCAGAAGGAGAAGAACCTTTATTCTTTGAAGCAAGACCAACATTGGTTGAAAAACCAAGAACCGAATGGACAAATGAAGATAGAAAAAGATATAACTTGGACAATGTGGCCAAGGATATACTCTACAAAACATTGGACAAAGCCATGTTCAATAAAGCAAATCTTGTAAATCTGCGAGAAGAGATCTGGGAAAAGTTGACCTTGATTTGTGAAGGATCGAGAACAAATTAAGGAAAATAAATTAAGCTGTTCTTTGTGCAAAAATTTGAAAATTTCAAAATGCTATGCGGTGAAACTATGGATCACCGATGCTAGATTACTTGAGATTACAAATGAGCTTTCGACTCTTAGGAAAGAATATACACAAAAGGAAATGTGTATGAAGATTAAGAAAGCCTCCCAAATTAATGGAAAATGAACATTATGGCCCTGAGACATTTTATGGACCTCTCAAGAACATCTAACCATGAGCTATTCTCAGACCTCAAAGCATATGAGTTTGAGCCGAGAAGGAAAGAGCAAGAGAAACAAGCGTGCCCAAGACAAATCTGCATTGATGGTCAGCGAAGGAAAGAGAGCTGAACCCAGGGAGACCATAGACCAGGAGGAGATAACCCTAATGGTTAAGAGATTAAACAAGTTCTTCAATAAGAACTATAAAAGAAACAAGGGTGAAACCTCCATAAGAAATTCAACACCTTCCAAGTCAAGGGAGGATAGGCCACCTAAGAAAGCTGAACATCAGAAGGTTGATTATCAGAGAGCTGATAATCAAAGAAATGACAGAGCTGATCAGAAAGCTGAGAACCTGTGCTGGAATTGCAGACATCCAGGACACTTCGCAGTTGACTGTTCCTATCCACCACTCAACAAGTATAGGAATGAGGAAGAAAGAAAATGTTAGGAAATTTATTAAGTAGATTTTGATGATACCATGTAAAACTTAAACTAGGAAGTTGTCACCCCATTTTCCTTGTAATTTGTATTGTAATAGATAGGGCTGGAAAAGCTGAGTCAAGTCAGCTAAGCCGAGGAATATAAGAAGTCAACTGCGGACTGGATTGAAGACTCTGTTGTGTGTCAGCTGAGTATGGCCAAGAAGGAAGTGAAGGACTCGACTGAAGGAGTGTAAGCTGGGGAACAGTTGTGAGAAGGATCAGTCAACTTAAGAAGCCAAGTCTCAAAGTTGAACTGACAATTGAGTCATCCAACGACTGGAAGCTACTTTTGAAATTAGCCTAACTCTTCAACGGGCAAAATTTCAAAAGGACACTATAAAAGGCTGAGGAATTTACTGAGAAAAGGTTACATGAACCACAAACAAGCAAGCAATATTCAAGCAATAATTTGCAATATTCACATTAATATTCAAGCAAATCCCCAAGCACGAAACTCGAAGAAATCAATCCAACACACGCTGTGAAGGAAAGACAACTTCAAATCTATTGAAGAGGAAACTTTTGAAGAATCAAAAGGGTCTAATTTCCAAGCCTGGATTGTAGGAAGGTTCAAGTCGAACCAATTATCAAGTTTGTTGGAGGGCTTCGTGATCAAATCCAAGAACTTGAGAAGTGAGTGAAGTAGCAAGACAACCGTCCCGTGAAGAAGGTGAGTCGCAAGAGAAGCCAACCGTGTGATCAAGGTTGTCTCGGACTGTTCACCACTTTGTAAACTGATCTGTTACATTTTAGTGGATTCCTCCGGGGAGTTGGAGAAGAGAGTATTAGAAGAATTACCCCATCTTCGAACCTCTATAAAAACAATTGTGTTATTTACTTTCAAAGACATTTACATTCCAAAGACATTTATTTCATATCTACTGATACAATCCCATTTGCTATCCAACGATAATTAACTAAGTGTTATAATCAAGTGTTTTAAAACAAACCTAACAAATCAAAGGGTGTTAAGTCTTCCGATAAAACCAAACCAAAGTTAAGTTTGGGTTAAACAGCCCAAGTTATTCGATCAACGACTCTATCGAGTCATTTGAGTGCCTAACTTAGCTGAATAACCAACTTAGTTGTCCCTCAAGGACACAACTGTTTGAGTCAATTCTGTAATAATTTTGAAAGGACTAAAATCGAATATTTGGTAAGGTTTATTCAACCCTCCCTTCTAAACCTTACTTCACACCCCTTGGGACCTACAGAAAAGTCTTCAGGAAAAGAAGACAGGAAAAGAGAAAAGTCATGTTAGCTGCGGAGATCACGAGACAAGACAAAAATCCAAAGTAATGTGAGACTCTGAGGACATGGTAGTAGCGGACTACTCAAGTGATTCTAAGGAAGAGGCTTTGATTTGCCTCATGGCTAAAGAATAAGAACAACGGGATCAAGAAGATGAGGTACACTCTAACTCATCTCGTTACGATTCTAGTGATAGTGATCGTGATACACACACTTCATCACCAATAGATCTTTATGATTCATTAGGAAAAATGATGAAAGATTTTGAACATATTAAGTCCTCACACACACTTCTAAATGAGGAAAACAGCCAAATTAAAAGCGAAACTCACAAATGACTAAAGAGCCGAAAGTACTCTAAGTCACTTAGCCGATGAGAACATTAAGTCAAGGCTGAAAAAGCAAAGATCATAGCGAGTTTGTCACACTGAGAAAGTGGGAAAAAATCTTAAAAATGTGATTTCCTCATTTACAAAGGCATCCAAATCATTGGATGATCTAATTATGAGTCAAACGGAATGTGGAGATAAGCGGCATAAGATTCAATTCCTTTGCGCATAACCATAATCCAAGGAAAAATAATCTTCAAGCAATGAAGCATCCCAAAACCCAAAACACCAAATGTGCACCCACATTCACTCCAAAGCACAATCACACTGGCCTTGGATATAAAGGAAAGGAAAACAACCATTGAGTATACGAGAGGACACTAAGAAGAACTCGGCCGGTTCCTCAAAGAAACTCAAACAAAAAATACTCCATGAAAAGCAAATAGAGCTACCGAAACCCCGTAAATTTCATCTAAAAATACACATGATGGGAATGGTAGAAACTACCTAAACTAAGCTGGTTGGTACAATGTGAAATATCGGAAAGACCAATGGAATACAAGCCTAAATGGTAAAGACCTAAACCTCAAGAAAGGTCATTCTAAAGGCAAAAGAGCTTTCATCAAGACACATATGTACCCAAGCACTACACTTAGAGATATATCACAACTACCCCAAGAAAACTATTGCTAAAACACACACACGGGAATACGAACAAAATAGACAGTTGTATGAACCTAAAACCCCAAGCAATTTGCAAAAGTGCACTATGATTATGGCACGGATAGATGGCAACCACTTAGAGTCGACCATTTTGGCTATAGGTTGGTTGGAGCATCTTACAACACTAACCCCTAGGACCCAAACAAGTTTGGGTACCTAAAAACGATTTCCTTGATTGCAGGTTCAAAGAAAAGCTGAGTGCCAAGGAACCTGGTACATGGATAGTGGTTGTTCCGGACATATGACAGGAAACAAGAAAAACCTGTCAAAATTCAAGGAGATTAAAGGTGCAAAAGTTATATTTGGAGGAAATGAAGCTCGGGGAGATTAAAGGCACAAGATCCATCAAGAATAATGGATGGAAATCAAAGATGTTGCTTATGTTGAAGGTCTCAACTTCAACTTTGTTGAGCATCGACCAACTTTGTGACAAGGGATACAATGTTGGATTCAATATGGGATTGTTCCAGATTAAAGATGTTGAATCAAATGAAATAGTGTTGCAAGGATCAAGACAAAAGAACATGTATGTGGTAGATTGGTCTACTGCTACACCAAGCACTTGTCTGTTAGCAAAGAGCACAACCGAATCAAGTTGGTTGTGGCACAAGAAGTTCGAGTCATCTGAATTTCAAGACAATCAACAAGCTTGTAAGAAGTCACCTTGTAGAAGGATTGCGGACTCGAGATACAAGAAAGAAAGCATTTGTTAGGCATGCCGGATGGGAAAGCAAATCAAATCATCATTCAGGATAAGCCAAGTCCTCATCAACAAGAATATTACACTTGTTGCATATGGATTTATTTGGTCCAGTGGAGCCACTATTATAAATGGAAAGAAATACACTCTTGTAGTGGTGGATGACTATTCAAGATATACATGGATAATTTTCATGTGTAAAAAGAAGAAATACTTGCGAAATTACCTCAACTAATGAAGAGAGTTCAAAATGAGAAGAGTCAAACCATTATAAAGATAAGGTATGATAAGCGGAACCGAGTTTGTCAATGGGATTATAACTCGATGTGCATTGAAAATGGTATTGCTCATGAGTTATCGGCAAACAAGGACTCCACAAATGGAGAATGGAGTAGAAAGAAGAAAGCAAAACAGAACTCTCAAGGAAGCTTCAAGGACAATGTTAGGCTGAAGTTGTATTGCTAAGAGGTTTTGGGGTTTGAAGCTATAAGCACAACATGTTATACTCAAAATAGATGCATGATAAACAAGCAATTGACCAAGACTCCTATGCAATCGGGACAGGGAGGAAGCCAAATGTTGGGTTTTTCAAGATATTTGGATGAAAATGCTTCATCCATAACAATGGCAAAGATAATGTGAAGGCTTTTGATGCTAAAGTCGATGAAGGTATCTTTTTGGGATACTCAACTGAGAGCAAAGCCTACAGAGTACTAAACAAAAGGACAATGGTCACACAAGAGTCTATCCATATGGTTTTTGATGAACATAATGTGAATGGAGAAAACATTGAAGAGTTAGCTGATAAGCTAAATCAGCCAACCATGCGAGAAAAGTCCTTATGTTGAAGTCAAGTAAGAGCACTCAACCCGATGAAGATGAGATAGTTGAATCTCAAAGACAATGGAAGGTTTGTTGAATGAAGACGAAAGAGTCATTCAAGACAATTTAGGCATGAGACAGTTTGAACCCAACTAACTTACTCCAACTTTGATGTGAGATGGTGAGAGACCATCCACTAGAGTTAGTAATTGGAGATGTAAGAGATGGCATAAGAACCAGATCTAGAGCACAACAAGAGGCTATGTTCACTTGTTTCATATCCCGAGATAGAGCCTAAAGATGTGTCTCGGGCATTGGATGACACACATTGGATTCAGGCCATGAAAGGAACATAAGAAGTGCTTAGGATCGGTTTGAAAGGAACAAAGTATGGGAGTTAGTTCAAAGGCCAACCCATCAAAATGTTATTAGCACAAAATGGGTTTTCAGAAACAATATGAATGAGGAAGGATCTGTTGTAAGGAACAAAGCAAGGTTGGTAGCCAAAGGATATTGCCAAGAAGAAGGCATAGATTTTGATGAAATCTTTGCCCCTGTTGCAAGATTGGAAGCAATAAGGATGTTTCTTGCCTATGCTGCACATAAGAACTTCACTGTGTATCAAATGGATGTGAAGAGTGCATTTCTAAATGGATTGCTAGAGGAAGAAGTCTATGTTGAACAACCTCCAGGTTTTGAGCAGAAAACCATTGGAGATAAAGTCTACAAGCTCAAGAAAGCACTGTATGGATTGAAACAAGCACCAAGAGCATGGTATGATACATTGTCTCATTTTCTAATTGAAATGGATTCATCAAAGGCAAAGTTGACAGAACACTCTTCAGAATTCAAGATGGAGAGAAATTACTGCTTGTTAAAATATATGTGGATGACATCATCTTTGGATCCACAAATAAAGAGTTGTGTCACAAATTCTCAAACCTCATGCAAGGCAAATTTGAAATGAGCATATTGGGAGAGCTGACTTTCTTTCTAGGACTTCAAGTCAAACAATTGAAGGATGGAACCTTCATAAGCCAAACAAAGTACACCAGAGATTTGATGAAGAAATTTGGTATGGAAGAGAAGTCTTCTGTGAAAATTCCAATGAACACATCAGTCAAGATGGACATGGATGCAGATGGCAAAGCTGTTGATCAAACCAGATATAGAGCACTCATTGGATCTTTGCTCTATTTGATAGACAACAGGCCAGATATTACCTTTGCAGTAGGGGTATGCACAAGATTTCAATCTGCACCAAAGGAGAGCCACATGACTGCATACTAAGAGAATACTAAGATATTTGCAAGGATGCCAGGAAGTTGGCTTATGGTATCCCAAGAAAGGTGGATTCAAGCTGATTAGATATTCAAACTCAGACTATGTTTGATGCAGAGTTGATAGGAAGAGTACCTCAGGTACATGTCAAATGCTTGGAAATAGATTGGTTTCTTGGTTCAGCAAGAAATAAAATTCGACAGCTACATCCACAAATGAAGTTGAAGCGAGTACATAGGCATGGGCGCTTGTTGTGCCCAAGTCTTATGAATGAGACAACAACAGAGACTATGATGTTGAAGAAAAAGAAATTCCAATTATGTGTGATAACACTGGTGCTATTGCAATCACTCGAAATCTAGTGTTGCATTCAATAACAAAGCACATTGATGTCGATATCATTTTATTAGAGACCATGTTGAAAAGAAAGACATCACTTTGGAATACATCTCAACCGATAAACAAGTTAGGGCCGACATATTCACAAAGCCATTATGTGAATCAAGATTTGAAGAACTCAAAAATGAGTTAGGGTTAATTGAGTGAGTTAGGAAACTCGGCAGACTAAATCAATGAGAGAAAGAAGATGATAAAATAAAAAAGGGAAGTTTCACATTTCACCAAGTGAAACGGCCTTATCGGGAAGTCAATCAGATCGAGTTAGGCAGCGGTGAGTTACTTCATGAAAAGAGAGAATCGAGTTGAGTTCACATTGGATTTAAGCTAAACCATTTATGAGCTAAGTGATAAAAATGCGATCGTTTTAATGAAGCGGGAATGTTTTTAAGGATGACATGTAATAATGACAAACCATAAAAGAAAAAGCCGCACAATGAAGCCATATGATTGGATATAAATCTTTCGCATTTAATGCGAGAAATTAAATGCGGTTTTGAAGCTCAAATCTCAGCCATTGATCTCGATCAAAATTTTGAAATCCAAAAACATCCTTTCACGTTCTTTATATACGAAACTTAAACTTTCTCTCTCCTCATGCGAACTATTCATCTTCAAGTAAAAGAAGTGTTCTCTCTAAAACCTTGTGAGAACCCCAGGTTCTTCTCAAGCAAGTTTTCTCATTTCAATCGGTAGAAAAGTCTCAAAATGGCTCCAAAATACGATTTCGTGAAGCTCTCAAAGAAAATCCACACCGGTGCCTTAGTGGATTTTGAAAGGATGATCAAACAGGTGTCGATGAAACCATGGTTCAAGATTGCTGAAAAATTTGAGAAGTCCTGGTCAAGGACTTTCTCACGATCTGATTGATCATACATACCGGAAGAGATAGCCATGTTTTTATGTGATTCTGATGCAAGACGATGAAATCAAATCTTTGCGTCCATAGTAAGGTCATCAAACTCACTGCCAAAGACCTTGCCGAAGCATCGTTTGTTACCCACTTTAGGATTGAAGGACATCTCTCAGGCAAATGTCGACTTAGCTGCGGCTTGGAAAGAGGTTGCCAAGCCGGAGTGTGTTGCGAAAGTGGTCTTCACTGCTAAAAATGAATCATTGAAGGACGACTATCACAAGTTGATGGACGTCGTCTCGAATTGCATTGACATGAAATTTGGAAGCTTCAATCAACTGTCCAAGACTAAGCTGATCATGATGGCTGCGATCATGCAAGAAAAGAAAGTCAATCTGAAGCTGAGTTTGTTTCAATGAGACTCACAAAATATGTTGAACAAGACTTTTAAGGAGGATGGGACATTTGCATGCTCTCTGGGTTATGGCCTGGTAATTGGCCATCTACTGGAAGTAAAGGGTACTGCTCTCCGCCATGGCAAGCCCTTCCATGTCAACAAGAAGATGTTCAGGGCAAATCTCTCCTGTGCCCGGAAGAAAGATCATGCGCGAAAAGGTGACACGATGAAGGGGAATCACCACCCCAAGATAAAGTGAGACCCCTCAAAGAAAAAAGAAAGAGAGATCGGTATCTAAGCTGCTCTTGCCACTGCAGACAAGGCAAAGAAAGCCCTGCTCCCGTAGCAAAGTCAAAGCCCCTGCCCCGTGCGGTAAATGTCACTGCCCATGCGGCCGAGACTCCTACCCCGCAGAGACGAGAAGAACCCCAAATACCTTCTCCAATCCACGAAAAAGAGGAGGACTGTCAAGTCCGTAAAGCCGACTACCCCCAAGAAGAAATCTATGGAAACACAGGCCTACCCGAGGAAGAGCACGAAGAAGTGGAGGAACACGAGATTCAACTGGTTCCAACTAAACATAGTATTCGAGCACTCTAAGCTATAGAAGACAGTGAATCCGGTTTAGCCGGAGAAAGAAACTAAGACCGTGATGCACAAGAAGAGCAATTTAGGAAGTTATTGATGAATCGGAGAAAACTGGCGATGATGATCAACAAAGATCCGCCAAGACCCAGTGTGAGGAAGACATCTCGTAAGCGAAGCGGCCAAGACAAGCGAGCGAAATTGAAAAAGTTGTCTCCCCTCCTCGAGGCGGATCTTTGCTTTGAAATTGAGAAGAAACAAGGCTCGTTAGCCCCATCCACGAGGCGAAGAGGAAGATGATGATGACTTAATTATGTACTCTCCCATTTACCCCGACATTCGAGAGAAGACTAAGAGAATGGAGGGCTTGGAAGTTGGACTATTCAAGGAGTCGGTTCGCTCATCTGAGAATTCATAGAGGATGAGGAGGAACTTCTTAGGTTTCTTGGATATGCCTTTGTCCGAGATGCTTCGATGAAAAGAGTTGTATGGAAACTCTCCGTCTTATTAAGGAAGAAGAGAAGGAGAAAGCTAAGGAGCGAGCCCGCGCCTTTAGAAAAGTCAAAGATGTGCGCCTTCACCGGTACTCATGAGCACACCCATAAGTATCTTCCCGAGTACGCGACGGTGATGATGAAGACATGGATCCAGTGCTGCTGCGTGAGAAGGCAAATATGCAACGAGCTTTGAAGAAATCGAGCCATGCACGAACAACGTCTATTGGAAGGTCCATGAGAGTCCTCCCAAACTCTTACGGGGCGATCCTCTCTAGGAGTGGCACAATAAATGCGATGGACATTGCTGCGCCACCGTCCCCCCGTGCACTCAATCGATGGCTCGCGGGCGTTGGCGATGAAAGCGGGAATTTGGGCACCCAAGCCAAGCCAACCCTGCTGAAGGTGTTCACACACTGCCTGCGCGGCTCAACACTCGGAGGGAAATGTAGCGCATCTTAGGAGCGGAGTTACCTCACTCCACCCATTCAAAATGGTGCGCCACTAAGGGAAACTCTCTCCACCATAGCTAGGTTGGAGGTTGCTTTGTGGGAGACACACAATTGCGATTAGGAGGTGAAGGTACGAAACCGAAAAATAGTAGAGTGACATTAACAAAGCTCGGACGATTGAGTGTCTCATCACCAGATGTCAATCGCCTTGAAGGCCGATGACGTTCTTTGCCGCATCCGAGGCAAAGGATGGTGAAGCCTCGGGAGTTAACACTGGGGCTCAAAGTGCAATCCAAGGGGTTGCGACTCCTCTAGATGCCAATGTCCAAGACCCTAAGACAGTTGAGTCATCGAAGGGATAATTAAAGACCCTAAGACAGTTGAGACTGTCGAAGGGAACATAGAAGGCCCCGCAATAGTGGAGAGACTGCCGAGGCTACGAAGGCCTTGGGAGGTTGAGACTTCCAGGTAAGGGTATAGATGCTCGGAACATTCCTCAGTTGAGCAACATGCGAGAAAAGGAGATAAGCGCTCTTCACGACTCCCAAGAGAATATAGATACATCATTTTTGGGATCGAAGATGAAGCCGAGTCCACTCCACTCGCAAAACCCACGGACACGAGCAGAGGCTCGATCGGCTTGGCAAACCATTTCAACTTGCCCAGTGGAATCGAGTCATCTATGCAGCTCCCACAATCTGCAGCGATCGACTCATGCTCTATAGCTCGATCCACAGCTCCCACAAATGTGACACATGCCAATGAAAGGCTGCAACGAGAGGCACAAAGAGTCGACTCATCGCGAGCACCTCCACAACAAGATATTCCATACGTGCGCAATTATGCATTTCAAGACCTGTTCACCGTCTCTAAAAATTTGCACGAATTAGAGGAAGAAACAAGCTGGCGAAGAAAGGAAATTCACGATGAGGAAGATCTAGTCATTCCTACGTGACACGATCATTCCAACGGACTTCAACTTTGACACAGAGTGGCCCACAAAATCAATCCAACGAACAAGCTGAGTTCCGTGAAGTCTTCAAGAAAATATGCGAAGAGATTGAGAAGATGGAACATCATCGAGGCCTCTCTGGAGTTACGCCTGGGACAATCGAGATGCCACTCTCACTCTTTTGATCCGAGAGGCATAGTAGTGAGAACAAATGAATGGGATCAACAATGATTGCCATGCGAATAAAACAAGTCCGATATTTCAAGGCTCTATATGAAAGGATGCTCGTATGGAGTGCGAGATAATTCCATGTATAGGTAGAGGATGAAGGAGTACATTGAGAGGATTAACCAGTCCCATAAGTCGAATATGGAGCTGCTACAGCATTTCCACAAAAATGAGATTGCCAGGCTCAAAACAGCATGAATGAGAAATTTAGTCTTCTCATGGTTGAAATGAAGCTAGTCTCACTGAGTCCAAGGCAACATGCTCGGGAATTTGAGCGGGGTATGATGCGGCGGACTCCAAGCACAACTCAACCATCACCGACCGGACTTTATCCTTGGTGCGATTTTCCCAGGATACCTCTCTTTTTCTTGATGATGCCAAAAAGGGGGAAGGAATCCCTCAAGGGATTGAAGGAGGAGTCCTTATGATTGAAGAAAGGAGGCGAAGCGGTAAGGGGAAGGAAGCTCGAAAGATTTGAAGCTGATGTTTGCTGAAACCCCTCTGTTAGGTCAAGTCACAGCCAATATTCTCAGCAAGCTACCCGTGAGCTTACCCATCAAAAATGTTGCGATGGCCATGGCGGAGATAACGAAAGGTCATTGAAGCTGAATTTGAGAAGTTAGGCTGAGAAACAAGAAGCCCGCGTTCACGAAATAAGAAAGCATTATGGTGGTCCTCCAATTGGAAAGGACTACGCTGCGATTTAACCCCCAAGAGAACTTACGATGCCGATGATGGATCGAGCCCAAATCGATGGAGGAGTTTAAACTCGGATCATAAGGCTATTTTAAAGGAATGACTCTACCGCAAACCACAGGATCTGTATTGGGAGAAAGGATTAGACTTGGTTAAATCAGTGGCAATGAGACTTCAGCATCACTCACTCACCGAGCGAAGACTCCGTACAATACACTTGAGAGGAGGAAAAGCTGAGTCGGGGAAGGGGAAAAAGTGGTGGTGTTGGAAGAGGTTCCCAACCTCGACCAAAACCAAAAGACGTGTCGTCGTAGATCCCGAAAAAGAAAGGTATAATCTATTGGGCTAGATATGATCACCTTGCCAACCTAGAGGTTTGAAAGGAAGAACACCGAGGTTTGTAAGAAGGCAAGAAGAGAAAAATCAAAGGCAAACAAGAGAATGGCTCGAGAGGAAGCAAAGGATGACCCTACTGTTTGTGCCTATGAAAAGAAGCAAAGAGAAGAAGAGAAAAGGAAGAAGAAGAGAACTGATCTTGTGAAGAAGAGATAAAGAAGAGAGAAGAAGGAAGCAACAAAGGCCTTGAAGTGTTGCAAAATCCTTCATGTATTTTGGTATAAATACATTCATTTAAGTCTTCGTAATAAGCTTAGAGAATTTCCTGTAACTTTCACTCTGTATGTATCTTAGCTTACATATATTGTGTATTGACATGTATATATTTAGATAGCTCGATACCAAATTGTAAACAATTTGTGTAAAGGACAAGAATGCTATGATCAATAAAATGATTCTTTCAAGAATGCATTCTTTATTCTTGCATTGTCTATATGTATCTTTGTTGTTTACTTACTTTAAATGCTTTTAAGTTTTGACATCATCAAAAAGGGGAAATTGTTAGGAGATTTATTTGTTAGATATTGATGATACCATGTAAAACTTAAACTAGGAAGTTGGCACCCCATTTTCCTTGTAATTTGTATTGTAATAGATAGGGCTGGAAAAGCTGAGTCAAGTCAGCTATGCCAAGGAATACAAGAAGTCAACTGCAGACTATGTAAAGACTAGAGATGGCAATGGGTCGGGTCGGGCCAGCCCAGCCCGAGCCCAATGGGCTTTTGGAAAAAAATTGGATCGGGTAGGGCAAGCCCGATTTTCATCGGCACTTGATTTTCCTGCCCACTCAACTGACCTCGGGCCACGGGCCATCGGGCCAAACTAGCCCGAAATTAAATATTAAAAAAAAACTATTTTTTTTTCCAAAACAAAAAAATAACTATTAAAAACACAAAGTCCAACCTCTAAAAGCTAACATTGGGTGTGTTAATAACGTACATAATTTATCTCGCATTACAAAATGACAAAAGTTATCTCTTACCAAGATACTTTTCATATTTTCTAAAAGCTATTAATTATTAAAAACACTCCTCCATACAAACTACATTATTAAAAAGAAAAAGCTATTAAAAAAGCTAAAAGTAATTATACTAGTAATCAAACCCATCACTATCATCTTGTAGGCATGTGGATGTGTGTGTTACATTATCTCGATTTGTTTAACCAACCGTATAAAAACATTTTCTACATATTTTTAATTCAATATTTTGGGCTTGGGCCAGCCCAAAAAAATGGGCTTTTTTGGCCCAAGCCCAATTGGCCCGACGGGCCTATTGGATCGGGCCATTTAGGCCCGATTTTTTTCGGGCCTTAAAAAACAAGGCCCAGCCCAGCCCTACATATGGGCTGGGCCAATTTTGCAAGCTCTAGTGAAGACTCTGTTGTGTGTTAGCTGAGTAATGCCATGGAGGAAGACAAGGACTCGACTGAAGGAGAGTCAGCTGGGGAACAACTGTAAGAAGTGGCAGTCAAGTCAACTCAAGAAGCCAAGTCTCAAGTTGAAGTGACAGTTGAGTTATCCAATGATTGGAGCTGACTCAAGTCACCTGAGGTATAAACAACAGTCTAGTCAAGACAACTGACTTAGATCCATTGATTAAAGTCAAGAATATTACTCAATATAATAATATGTCAAAGCTGTTAGGTCTAAAGTGTTAGTCCCAGAATTATGCAAAAAGAAATGAACCAATGGGAAATATTACACCTTGTATCAGGCACCTGCAATGTTGCGAAGACATTTAATACAAGGAAAGGTCAACATCAAGGACTGCAGACCAAGACAAGACAAGCCAACGAACACAAAGTGACATTTGAAATTAGCCCATCTCTTCAACGGGCAAAATTTCAAATGTGCACTATATAAGGTTGAGGAAGTTATTGAGAAAAGGTTACCTGAACCACGAAAGAACAAGCAATATTCAAGCATTTAACCTGCAATATTCTCATAAACATCCAAGAAATTTCTCAAGCCTGAAACTCGAAGGAAATCGATCCAACACAAGTTGTGAAGGAAAGACAACTTCAAATCTGTTGAAGAGAAAACTTTTGAAGAAACTAAAGGGGTCTACTTTCCAAGCCTGGATTGTAGGAAGGTTCAAGGTCGAACCATTATCAAGTTTGTTGGAGGGCTTCGTGATCAAATCCAAGAACTTAAGAAGTGAGCTAAAGTAGCAAGGTAGCTGCCCTGTGAAGAAGCTGAGTCGCAAGAGAAGCCAACTATGTGATCAAGGCTGTCTCCAGACTGTTCACCGCTTTTTAAATTGATCTGTTACATAGTGGATTCCTCTAGGTATTGGAGAATAGAGGATTAGAAGAATTACCCCATCTTCGAACCTCTATAAAATATTTGTGTCATTTACTTTCAGCAAATTTACTTTCCTGCATATTTATATTATATCTGTTGTTAGTATCATATTTGCTATCCAACTGATAAATAAATAAAGTGCTAAGAATCACGTGTTAAAAACAAGTTTAAAACAAATCAAAGGGTGTTAAGTCTTCCGCTATTAAAAAAAACAAATCAGCCAAGTTAAGTATTTGAGTTAAACAGCCGAGTTATACTATCAACACTCTATCGAAATCAGTGCTGGTGAGTAGTAACTCATTGAATAGCCAACTTGGTTGTCCCTCAAGAACACAATCTGTTTGAGTCAACTCATTGAATTGTTTAAAAGACTTAAAAAGTGAAATTTGGTAAGGTTTATTTAATCCCCTCCTCTTTCTAAACCTTACACCACACCCCCTTAGGACCTACACACGATCCCCAACACCTAATCCGGATCTTTTCAAAAAAACAAAACGATATATGCTCCAAGTCTCTTTCCTTCTTTCTCATTTTCTCGTGTGTTTATCTCTCCTCTTAAAAGTCTTCCAATTTCATTCTTTTTCTTCTATCAAAATTGGGAATCTTCATTATCAATTAGTTCTCTGCTATCTTCAAATTCACCGTCTGTCCAAATTGTTTTTTTGTCTTCTGGAATTTTGAAGAAAACTCAATAATTATTGTGTATTAGTCAACAAATGAGTACCTAAAGAAGCCCATTTAAATGCATTTTCTTAGAAGAATTCTTATAGATGGGGGCTAAGGAAAATTTCATTTAAGTTGCTTCTTTCTCATCACTTTATTTCTTTTTGCGATAGACCAAGTTCAACTAATACTTTACTGGTAAAACTGCTAATACCTTTTAGAGAGAATACTTAAATTTTCCAAAAGAAAAACTAATAATTTTTTGGATGACCGCTAAATAATTTAGATTACCAATAATTTTCATAGAAAAAACTAATACTTTTCAAAGAGACTACTAATACTTTTCGGAAATACTAGTACTTTTAAGGTAGAAAATAATCGAAAAAGTTAGCAACCATATTTTTTACTAATGTCCATGACCTAGAAGCTCCGCAATTTTCTCTCGAGAATTCTCACTCTTTTCGAATTTAAATCGTCTTCATCACATATGTTTCTAATCCTCGATCATGGATTTAAATTTGTTGTTGTTCCCGAAATTAATCCAACTATTAGTTTTGTTAAACATGGATCTTGCGCACATGAATCTAGATTCTCCAATCCGATATAGGTGTCTTGAACAAGACATGGATCTCGTTCATCCCCTTTACGAGGCATGCGGAGTCTCGATCGATTCACAACAAACAGGCATGGTTGCGAGAGAACACACACGTTTGTTTGGTTGAGAACTCTCGATCGTCCCCCTTCTCCTAGGGTTCCTGGTAAGGTTTCTCCAAACCCTAGTTTAAACCCTAAATCTTCCAACTTCAAGAACGTGCATGGTATAGATTATGTTCAACAGTCAGATGGTTCTACTGTGCAACAACATGGTTTTATCAACACGATTGATTTAAATTCCTCTCAACAAATTCAAGGGACTCCAACTAATGGTTTCCGTAATCAAGGTCCAATGAACTCGGGTAAGGCTCCAACGTTTACTCAAATCCTATCACCTGGGGATAGTTCATAACCCGTAAAAAAAGGAGAATATTTCTCTGTCACCATGGATGAAGAAATATATCAACAACGCACTACGCAACTTCACAATTCTTTGATTGACCGGTTATTTATTCCTAAAGGTATGAAACCTAATTCTCTCGAAGATCTTAAGAAAGCAATTGACAGAAGTTTAGAGAGTTAATACCAGTCGGCGTCTCATACCTCTTGGAAAAGGATATTATAATATAAAATTTTCTAATTTAGTGATCGTAATAGGGTTTTCTTAAACCATCTTGGAATTTAAAATTGGGTTCCATTCATCTTATGAACTGGATTCCGATTCAACCCTTATTGGATTAATTCTTCCAAGGCTCAAGTTTGGGTTAGGATATATGAATTGAGCATGAAATATTGACATCCCGGCTTTAATTATGAAGGCGGCGATAGACACTTGGAACACCAATTTAGATTGACGGACGTTCTCTAATGGGGAGGTTGGTCATTTTGTCGAGTTCTTGTTGAAATGGATTTAAATTCCCTTTTCCAAGAGTTTATTATGGTAGAAAGGGTTTGTTGGGAAATTTATTGTTTAGATTTTGATGAATGCCATGTAAAACTTAGAATAGGAAGTTGGCACCCCAATGTTTGTTGTAAAATCGCATTGTAATAAATAGAAATGGTCAAGGTGAGTTAAGTCGACTATGCCCAAACATGCAAGAAGACAATGGAGACTAGAAGGAAGACTCATTGCAAGACAATTGAGTATGGCAAAGAAGAGAAGACGGGAACTCTATCAAGGAGCAAATGAGATACGGTGAGTGGAGTATCGATCCAAGTCAACTCAAAAAGCCAAGTCTCAAGTTGAAGTGACGAAAGAGTCATCCAATGATTGGAAGTGACTCTAAGTCACCTGGGAAAGCAAGGAAATGCGATCAAGTCGAGATAATCAAAAAGATCCGTTGCATAGAAATCAAGAGAATTACCTAAACAAGTAATATCTCCATGCTACCTTTCTCGAAGTGCTCGGTCGAGAAGCGTGCAAAGGAATAAACCAATGGGAAGCACTACACCGTGTCGAACTCGAAAAGGTGAAGAACAATTCATACGAGGAAGTGGCAATTCCAAGGACTCGCAACAAGACAAGCCAACGACCACAAGTGACTTTCAAAAATAAGCTATCTCTTCAACGGGCGATTTTTGACAGATCACTATAAAAGGCCGAGGAATGACTCGAGAGTAAGGTGACGAAACCACAAACATTCAAGCAATTATTAGAATCAGAACACTGAAATATTCTCAAGTTATTAAACGCTCAATCCTCAAGCCTACACTACGAAGAACATCAATCCAACACTCACCTGTGAAGGAAAGATAACTTCAATCGGTTGAAGAGGAAATTACCAGAAGCAAGGGGTCTACATTCCACGAAGGATTGTAGGAAGGTTCAAGTCGAACTAAGTCTTGAGCTTTTGGAGGGCTTCGTGATCAAATCCAAAGAGCTTGAGCAAGTGGGTTGTAGTAGCAAGCGATTGCCCTGTGAAGAAGCCGAGTCGATGAGAAGCCACCGAGTGATCAAGGCGCCTCAGGATCGAGTCCCAAAGGATCAAGTCACCGTGTGATCAAGACTTGTATCTGGGATTACATTACCACTTTGTATATCGATCAATACCTAGTGGATTCCTCCGGGAGTTGGAGAAGAGAGAGTAGAAGAATTACCCCATCTTGAACCTCTATAAAAATCTTATTGTGTCATTTACATTTCAACACTTTAATTCTTGCATCATATTTGTTTAATTCTCACGACATATTTGCTATCCATTAGATAATCTCTAAGTACTAAATCAAGCTCTAAATCTCTACTTAACCAAACTTAAGGGTGTTAAGTCTTCCAAAAAAACAAACCACGTTGAGTTAATTTAGACTTAACAATTGAGTTATTCCATCAACAAAATCGATTGAGTCCATTGAGAGACTAACTCTACTTGATTAACTAAATTGGTCATCCACCAAGGACACAGGTTGTGTAGTATCAACTCGAATATTTAAAAGGACTAAATCAAAAATTTGGTAAGGTTTATTCAACCCCCTTCTAAACCTTACACTTACACCCCTTTGGGACCTACAAGTGGTATCGAGCGATTGGTTCATTGAGCCTTCCGCACTGGTTCTTGAACTAGATCTCAAACTTTTCAAAGTCTCGCTTTAGTACTTAAACTTTCAAAACTCTTTTTATCATTAAAATTTATTATCATGGAAGCAAATTTGACACGCATCCCTATGTTCACAATTGAAGAATTTGATGATTGGAAAATTCGTATGCAGGCTCATATATCAAAGCATTACATGATGAGATGTGGATAGTGATAGAGGATGGGCCACCGCAAATCTTAAAGGTGAACACAAACCGTAAGAAGAGTCTGCGGTGAAGGTGAAGAGGATGTTGCTCCCGGACCGGCCATGGTTGAAAAACCAAGAACCGAATGGACAAATGATGACGAGAAAAAGATACAACCCGGACAATGTAGCCAAGGACATCCTTTACAAAACCTTGACAAAGCCATGTTCAATAAAGTCAAATCATGCAAAATGGCTAAAGAAATGGGACAAGCTAACATTGATTTGTGAAGGCTCGAGCAAATCAAAGAAAACAAATTATCGGTGGGTGTCACTGAAATTTGAGAACTTCAAAATTATCTCGGAGAAAACCTGGATCAACCGGATGCTCGGTTCACGTAAATCACCAACGAGCTATCTCGCACTTGGAAAGGAATATACACGAAAGAAATGTGTATGAAGATCCTAAAAGTCCTCCACCTGAATGGGAAATGAAAGTCATGGCACTAAGACATTCCATGGACCTATCAAAGACATCCGACCATGAACTATTCTCGGACCTCAAAGCCTACGAGTTTGAGCCGAGAAGAAAAGACCAGGAAGAGACAGTTGTACCCAAAACAATTTTCTAATTGTTAAAGATGGGAAGAGAGCCGAGGTCAAAGAAGTCATTGACCCGGAAGAAATAGCCCTACTAGTAAAAAAGGTTCAACAAGTTTTTCAATAAGAACTACAAGAGAGGCAAGGGCGAATCCTTTAGAAAACACTCGGCTCCCTCCAAATCAAGGGAAGATAGGCCAACCAAGAGAACAGATCATCAAAAAGTCAATATCAAAGGGTGACAATCCAAGAATGGAAAGAGTCGATCAAAAGGTTGAATATCTATCTTTGAACTCAGAAAAACCAGGTCACTATGCCATTGATTTGCCCATATCCTGTAGTCAACAAATACATGAATGAAGAAGAAAGAAAGGTCTTCGAGAGAAAGAAGACAAGAAAAGAAAAAGGCAATGTTGGCAAAAAATGCTTTAGTCAAAAGACACAAATGATTGAGAGCAATGGTTCACTACTCAAGTGACTCAAGAAGAAGCCCGATCGATCCTGTTTGATGGCCATGGAACAAGATCAACTTGACCAAGAAGATGAGGTAAACTCAACTCATCAAACTCGTATTCTAGTGATAGTGACCGAGACACACACACCTCATCACCCACTCGATCTTTATGACTCATTAGGCAAAATGATGAAAGATTTTGAACACATTAAATCCTCACACACACTACTAAATGAGGAAAACAGCCTACTTTACTAAGAGCTTAAACTCACAAATGACTAAGGAGCCGAGTACTCTAAGTCAAATAGCTGATGAGAATGAAAGTTTAAAGGCTGAAAAAGCCAAGCTAATAGCGAAATTGCTGCCATAGAAAAGAGGGAGAATGACCTCAAAAATGTTATTGCCTCATTCACTAAGGCATCTAAATCATTGGATGATCTTATTATGAGTCAAAGAGAATGTGGAGACAAGACAGGCCTAGGATTTAACTCCTCCGTGATATGTCAAACTTCAAAAGTAATTTTGGAAAAAGGATCTTCAAGCAATGAAGAGTCAAAAATCCAAAACTCTAAATGTTGCACACACATTCACTCCAAAGCACAATAACAAGCAAACTGGCCTTGGTTATAAAGAAAAAGGAAAACAACTATTGAGTGCGCCAAAGGACAAATTGAGAAGAGATTGATCGAGTTCCTCATCAAACTCCAAACAGAAAATACTCAGAAAGAAGAAGCGAGCTACCAAAAACCCTTAAAATCTATAAAAGAAATACATATGATGGGAATGGTAGAAAATATCCAAGTCAAGTCCGATTGGAATGATGTGAAATATCAAAGATAGACTTATGGAATATAAGCCCAAATGGCAAAGGCCTAGAACTCAAGAAAGGCCATTCCAAAAGTATAAGAGCTTTCATCAAAGACACATATGCACCTAGGCACTACACTCGAGACACCACAATTACCCAAAGAAGCGATTGCCAAAACACATATACAGCATACTGAGACAAAAGAGACAATTTGTATGAACCTAGAATCCCCAAGCAATTTGCCAAGATTAATTATGATTATGGCACGATAGATGGTAATCCCTTAGAGTCAAATCATTTGGCTATAAGTTGGTTGGATCATCTTACAATTCTAACCCCTCGGGACCTGCACAAGTATGGGTACCTAAAACTTAATTTCCTTGATTGCGGGTTCAAGGAACAAATGAGTGCCAAGGAACCTGGTATATGGATAGTGGTCATTCCCGGACATATGACAGAAATAAGAAAAATCATCAAAATTCAAGGAAGTTAAAGGAGCAAAAGTCATATTTGGAGGAAATGAAGCTCCGGTGAAATAAGAGGCATTGGATCCATCAAGAGAATGGATTAGAAATCACGGATGTTGCATATGTTGAAGGACTCAACTTCAACTTGCTAAGCATCATCAACTCGTGACAAGGGCTATAATGTTGGATTTAACATCGGTATATGCCAAATCAAGGAGGCTGAATCGAATGAAGTTGTGTTGCAAGGATGCGGACAAAAGAACATGTATGTAGTAGATTGGTCAACCGCTACACCCAAGACTGTCTACTAGCAAAAAGACACTGAATCAAGTTGGATGTGGCACAAAAAGTCATGCCACCAATTTCAAAACGATTAACAAGCTTGCGAAGTAGTCTTGTGGAAGGACTTCCGGACTCGAGATACGAAAAGGAGAGTATATGTGACGCATGTCGAAGGGAAAACAAATCAAATCATGATTCAAAGAAAAGACATGCCCATCTTCGACAAGAATATTGCATCTGCTACATATGGATCTATTTGGCCCAAAGTGGAACCAACTAGCATAAGTGGAAACAAATACACCTTGGTGGTAGTAGATGACTACTCAAGATATACATGGACAATATTCATGTGTAAGAAGAAAAGAAACTCTACGAAACTACCACAAATGATGAAGAGGATTCAAAATGAGAAGAGCCAAACCATTATCAAAATAAGATCGTAGAATGAGGAACCGAGTTTGTCAATGGAATAATAACTCAATGTTGTATTGAAAATGGTATTGGTCATGAACTATCTCATGAAAGAACTCCACAAAGAAATGGAGTTGCGAGAAAGAAGGAATAGAACTCTCAAAGAAGCGAAAGAAGGACCATGTTAGTCAAGCAGGTTACCAAAAAGATTTTGGGTCAAGCAATCAACACAACTTGCTACACTCAAAACAGATGTATGATAAAACAGGAACCGTGACAAAGACTCCCTATGAGATTTGGGATCGAAGAAAACCAAATGTTGCATATTTTAGAATATTTGGATGTAAATGCTTCATCCACAACAATGGCAAAGACAATCTAAAGGCCTTCGATGCTAAAGGTGATGAAGGTATCTTCTTGGATACTCACGGTGAAAGCAAAGCCTACGGAATACTCAACAAAAGGACTATGGTTGCGGAAGAATCCATTCATGTGGTATTCGATGAGCCAAATGTAAATGGAGAAGACATTGAAAAGTCAACCGATAAGTCAATCATCCAACCATACGTAAGAGTCCTATCTTTGAAGTCGGGCTAGAATTATAAACTCGAAAGAAGATGAGATAGCCGAATCTCAAAAACAACTGGAAAATTTGCAGCTAAGTGACTACGAGAGAGCCGATCAAAGCAACACACAAATACTAGACGATCAATCCACCAACTTACTCCAACCTCGATGTAAGATGGCCGAGAGACCATCCACCGAACTTATCATTGGAGATATAAGAGAAGGTGTCAAAACAAGATCCAAACTCAACAAGAAGCTATGTTCACATGCTTTATCTCGCAAATAGAGCCCAAAGATGTGTTACAAGCATTGGATGACACACATTGGATTCAAGCTATGCAAGAAGAGTGAATCGGTTTGAAAGAAATAAAGTATGGAAATTAGTTCAAAGACCCACCCATCAAAACGTTATTGGTACTAAATGGGTGTTCGAAACAAGATGAACGAGGAAGGTTACGTGGTAAGAAACAAAGCAAGACTAGTAGCCAAAGGATATTGCCAAGAAGAAGGAATATATTTTGATGAAACATTTGCTCTTGTAGCAAGATTGGAAGCTATAAGGATGTTTCTTGCCTATGCACGACTCACAAGAATTTTCTTTGTATATCGATGGATGTAAAAAGCACATTCCTAAATGGTTTATTGGAAGAAGAAGTGTATGTTGAACAACCTCCAGGATTTGAGCAGAAGACTCTTGGAGATAAGGTATACAAACTCAAGAAAGCTCACGTATGGATTAAAACAGCACCCGAGCATGGTATGACACCTTGTCACAATTCCTAACGAGAATGGATTCACAAAAGGAAAAGTAGATAGAACACTTTTCGAGAATTCAAGACAAGAAGAGTATCTTTGCTTGTTCAAATATATGTGGATGACATTATTTTTGGATCCACAAACAAAGAGCTATGTGAAAAATTTTCAAACCTCATGCAAAGTAAATTTGAAAAGATCATGATGGAGGGACCAGGAGAGTCCTCCAAAACACAAATGAAATTGATCCAATGGGAGTGGTTGACAAATCGCCACCGTTGTTCTTGCCACCACTTCCCAGCTCACTCGGAAGAAGGAATTAAAGAACGCTGGCGATGAAACGGGTTAGTGGGGACCCCGGTTGGGCCAACCCCTAATGAAGGTGTCTTACCACCGCCCCAACGGCTGAACACTCGAGAGATACAAAATGGCCGGGAGTTTGGAGACGAGTGACCCCATTCCAAGTCACTCACCGGGTGCGCCACCGAGGGGAAACTCCCTCCACCGCAGCGGAAGGTCGGAGAAAGTGCGGATGACTCCACGACGAATCTAGAAGGCGAAGAGGAGAAGGAACAACCACAAAGTACACAACAAGTTGTCATCAACGAAGCTCGACAGTTGAGATTGTCTCACCGAGGTGCCAACCGCTTTGGAAGGCTAATGACGCTCTGATGCGATCGAGGCACGAGGAAGGAACAGCCCTGGGAGTTAACACTGGCGATGAAAGTGCAATCCATGGGGTTGAGACTCCAATGGATGCCACCACGAAGACCCTAAGACACCGACACTGTCGAAAGGGAGGTTCAAGGCCTCACTCAGTTGAGACTGTAGGAGGTAATGAAGGCCCACGGGAGGTTGAGACTTCCGGGGTAAAGAAGTCAAGTAGAAAACATCCCTCCTGCTATCATTGATCCATCCGAAAAGGAGATAAGCGCTTCATGATTCCCAGATAATCCCGATGTAACCTTTTTGGGATCGGAAAAGCGACGGAAGCCGAGTCATCCCCCGTGATCGATCCAAAAGACTCACGGATGTTCCCGGACGAGCAAGTCCGATCTCAAGACTACTCAAACTTTCAATTTTGATGATGAGCCACCAATGGAAATCTCATCATCGTCCGATGACGCTCGATAAGGCCGAGGACCAATCCACTCAATTGGAGAAACCAACAGAGACCAACGAAGCTGTTGAGACAAATTGAGGCTCGGCAAGTCGGGTCCACTTCACAAAAGACCCCAAATGAAACAGTCCACCGCACAGGCTCCTCAAGCCGCAAAGGAGTTCGACTCAAAAGGAACTTCACGTGCACCTCTTATCATTGAACAAATCCCGATTGGCCGTGATGATTCCTTTATAGAATCATTTCTTTCTCCCTGGAGGTACCCGACCTCCCAAGAGTCGAGAGAATGAGCTCGCACGCTTCCGCACCAGCTCCTCATTCCGTCGTACCATCGTTCAAATGACTATGACTTTGACGCATGGCCATCACCGCAACGGAAACAAAGCATTGAGTTCGGGAGGTGTTCAAGGCATTATTTGCTGAAATTGAACGGATGGAGAGGCACCAGGCCTCTATGGACATGCGATCGACAACAGAGATGCCAACCTTATCGCCGACTTGAGAGGCATAACATCGAGATCGTGAATGGTGGCAACAAAGAAGAAACAATGCGTGTGGAACAAGTTAGATACTTCCGGACATTGTTCAACAAGTCATTGTATGGAGAGAATCTTTGATGCAAAAACGAAATTGAGAGAACACATTGAGCACATGCATGAAGCTCACACTCGCCGAGATAAAGTCGCTTTGCATGAGCAAAATAAGAGTGATCTCCAGTATGGAAGAAAACATGGATAGAAAATTCAGCCTTCTCATGGCCGAGATGAAGAAGCTAATTTCAGAGAGACCAATGCTACTCGCTCAAATTCCGTCGCATACACCGCAGCCACTCGAGGCGAACTTCGCTATCGCCAGTGCTCGACTTCCGCTTGCCAAGATATGTTTCAGTGTTCCTCTCTCCTTTGATGATGCCAAAAGGGGGAAGAGGAATACTTTAAAGCGCTAAAGAGATCCGTCGGGGAAAAGGAGGAAGCAAACAGTAAAGGGAAAGACAAGTGAGGAAGTGTCAAAACAAAAGAAAGGAAAGTCCGTTGAGGAGGAAGGATCGAAAGATGTGACCTTGATGATTGCACAAACCCCCAACAAGGTCTTGTCACAACCGTGACATTATCGCTGACAAAACTCCCAAAGGACTCGCCACTCCAACACTCTTCTATATCTATGGCTAAAAAGAGAAAGACAATTGAAGCGGGGATGGAGGAAGTGGAAGGAAGAATGGATGCCCGAGTTATGAACATCTTGAAACAACATGGAGGCATTCCAAGAGACAAAGACACTTATGCCATCTCGGATGTTGGGACCGAGCCACGATCGCCTTGATGAATTTAAAACGCCGCATCTAAAGGATACTTTGCAAAAATGTCTATGGCTCAAGCTTGGGACTTGTCTTGGGAAAAGGGTCTCATGTTATGTGAAGAAGGCGACAGCAAATGCAGATTACCTGGTCACTCTGCTGGTCACTCCGCCTGGTCACTCACCGGTGGAAAAGAAGAAGACAACAAGACAATACACGCCCGCAGGTAGAGGAAGAAGCGATGGTGGAGGAAGAGGTTTCGACCCAGGCCTCCGCCCAAAAACATTGAGTACGTAGATCCAGGCAAGAAAGGAGGGATCTCTTGGGCTGGTCTTGACCAAGTAGCCAATTTGCAAGTGGCTAAAAGTAATGCTTGAGTATGCGAAAAGAATAGAAGAATAAAATAAGAGACAAACTCAGCTATGGGAGGAAAGACAAGAGAGATTAAGAAGAGATGAAGCCGCCAGAAGGCATATGAAAAGAAGAAGAAGGCGGTGACGATGAGAAAAAGAGAAGAGCAGAAGATCTTGAACAAGATGAAAGAAGGAGACAATGAAGGAGATGAAGTGTTGCTTTGTCCACCCCTTCATGTATTTTACTATGTAAATACATACTATGTAAGTCTTCCGCAATAAAGCTATAAATTCTTTATTTTTTTCTCCGTGTAGACAAATGTTTGCTCGATACACCTTGTAAACAATGTGATTGTGTAAAAGAACAAGAATGTTATGATCAATAAAAGGATTGATTCTACGCATACATTCTATGTGAATACACTATCCGTATGTATCTTTGCTATTTACATTTTTGAATGGTTTAAGTTTTGGCATCATCAAAAAGGGGGAAATTGTTGGGAAATTTATTGTTTAGATTTTGATGAATGCCATGTAAAACTTAGAATAGGAAGTTGGCACCCCAATTTTGTTGTAAACTCGCATTGTAATAAATAGGGCTGGTCAAGCGAGTTAAGTCACTATGCCCAAACATGCAAGAAGACAACTCGGAGACTAGAAGGAAGACTCATTGCAAGACACCGAGTATGGCAAAGAAGAGAAGACGGAACTCTATCAAGGAGCAAACGAGATACAAATACGGTGAGTGGAGTATCGGTCAAGTCAACTCAAGAAAAGCCAAGTCTCAAGTTGAAGTGACGAAGAGTCATCCAATGATTGGAAGTTGACTCTAAGTCACCTGGGAAAGCAAGGAAATGCAAAATCAAGTCGAGATAATCGAAAAGATCCGTTTCCGTAAATCAAGAGAATTACCTAAACAAGTAATATCTCCATGCTACCTTTCTCGAAGTGCTCAGTCCCTTGCGTGCAAAAGGAATAAACCAATGGGAAGCACTACACCGTGTCGAACTCCGAAAAGGTGAAGAACAATTCATACGAGGAAATGGCAATTCCAAGGATCGCAACAAGACAAGCCAACGACCACAAGTGACTTTCAAATATAAGCCTATCTCTTCAACGGGCAGATTTTTGAAAGATCACTATAAAAGGCCGAGGAATGACTCGAGAGTAAGGTGACGAGAACCACAAACATTCAAGCAATTATTAGAATCAGAACCAAAATATTCTCGAGTTATTAAACGCTCAATCCTCAAGCCTACACTACGAAGAACATCAATCCAACACTCTCCCGTGAAGGAAAGATAACTTCAATCGGTTGAAGAGGAAATTATCAAGAATCAAGGGGTCTACATTCCACGAAGGATTGTAGGAAGGTTCAAGGTCGAACCAAGTCTTGAGCTTTTGGAGGGCTTCGTGATCAAATCCAAAGAGCTTGAGCAAGTGGGTCAGTAGTAGCAAGGCAAAGGCTACCCCGTGAAGAAGCCGAGTCGTGCGAGAAGCCACTTGGTGAGTGATCAAAGCGTCTCCCATCGAGTCCCAAAGGATCAAGTCACCGTGTGTGATCAAGACTTGTATCCGGACCTTACCACTTTGTATACTTGATCAATACCTAGTGGATTCCTCCAGAGTTGGAGAAGAGATGAGTAGAAGAATTACCCCATCTTCGAACCTCTATAAAAATCTTATTGTGTCATTTACATTTCAGACTTTAATTCTTGCATCATATTTGTTTAATTCTCACGACATATTTGCTATCCATTAGATAATCTCTAAGTACTAAATCAAGCTCTAAATCTCTACTTAACCAAACTTAAGGGTGTTAAGTCTTCCAAAAAACAAACCACAACTTGAGTTAATTTAGACTTAACAAAATTGAGTTATTCCATCAACAACGGCTCGATTGAGTCTGTTGAGAGACTAACTCTCTGATTAACTAAATTGGTTGTCCACCAAGGACACAAATGTAGTATCAACTCAATATTTAAAAGGACTAAATCAAAAATTTGGTAAGGTTTATTCAACCCCCTCTTCTAAACCTTACACTTACACCCCTCTTGGGACCTATAGGGTTGGACATTGCTCTTCCGTATCTCTTAGCTACGAAACCCGCCGAATTTGGTGCGCATTGTCAAATTGTGGGCCATTCTATTACTAAATGTAGACAAACCTCCACTCATGAGGCAAAGAAAACCGTTGATAATTGTTCGCCTTATTTTTAGCTTCACCGCAAGTGTACGGTGTAGTTTATAGAATAGGGTAAGCAAGGTCGTATCCACAGAGACTAATAAATTTATGCGCTAAGTATTGAACTAAGATAGTCTTATTTTTATTTAGACGATCAAATTTTGATAATTGTTGTGGAAGTAAAGACAAGATTAACCACAAAAACACAAGATACTAAGAATAGTGGAATTATCAAGGGAATGAAATGGATTCCCGGGTTATGGTTTCAATTAGTATTCCTCTTGTTGTCCGATTTAATCAAAGTCAAAGTTATTATCACTACACCTATAAGACGATCACAACGGTATTTTATCCTCCATCTCGAGATGTATATAAAGTGTAGATTGAAATATCTATGCTAGTATCTCTACTCAACATAAGATACACAACTCCCAAATGCACAAAAGATCAAATATCCTCACAAATATTCACAAACCTCTCGATTATGCAAATATTCATGTCAAGTACTCAAGATCTAATATTGAAACTCATCTCTCGAATTATGAATCAATATATCAAACATGCTAAATCATTGGCCAAATGATAAAACAAGAATAAGAACAAAGTACTCAAATAGGCTTCAAGACAATAACTTCAATTAAGATTAATACATTCAACAAGAGTTCAATTAATCTACTTCCAAAACCCGAAAATCACAAGAAATTTAGCTACCCATTATAAATAAACAACTCATAGACAAATTGTTCATCTTCATAAGAAACTAAAATGAAAGATTAAAGCACAAAGAATGAGAAAACTTAGGGAAATGGATAATCTCTCGATTAATCTTCAATCCTCAAGCTCCGATTCGACCCGATTCTTCCCTTGATTTTTCCTTGATGAAATTGATGTGTTTCTTGTGTTCTTGGGTGTATTCCCAACCTTTCCTCCATACCCTAGATCAAGCCTCCCATTTATCTATTTATAACCCCTCAAAAGTTCAAGAAAAAGGTGGAGAAACATAGTAATTTCCGCCCCGGGGCGCTGCGGCGCCCGGGACGTGAATTCTGGAGTGAATTTGCTGTCTTGGGCGCTGCAGCGCCCGTGGACGGGCGCTGCAGCGCCCGCCCGAGTTTTTCACCCACCAAATGTTGGAATTTGCTTTTGAGCCCTTCTTCAAAGTTGTAGCTCTATCTCTTAGCTTTCCATAGCCACTTGAATCATCTCAATATCAATTTTGTAGAGAGAGTTATGGCCAAAATACGAAACGCTGCCAGTGATGGAAATTTCAGACGCGTTTGGACGTTTCTTCAAATCAATCTCTCTTTGTTTGTTCGTTTGTACTTCTTTTGATACACGATTCATTACTATGACTATAAACTCAATATAATTGGCTCTCAACATGTCTTGGCTACTCAAATGACTCAAAATACTCAAAAACAACACAAAACTCAAGTCTTGGAAGCCCAAATCAATGGTATAAAACCAAGTGAACAATAATGATCAGGTTCCCGGGTCCGATTGGAGAAACAAATTCGGGGATTTCAATCAGAAATTCTTTTGATGTCTTGGAAACTAATGTGGAGGCTATGCACGATCAGGTTGATGGACCAAAGGAATCACATGTCGTAGGTGACAAAATGGGGAAGTAGCAGGATCAAGTCCATGAGGACTCGCATAGTCATGGACAAGTTAACATTAACAAGGACTGTATTATAGTTCTTTACAAGCCAGGTTCGTATGGGGCTGAAATGGATGATCAGAATATGGTAGTTTCTACTAAATCTGGATGCAAGAGTGTTGCAGACAAGTGAACCCTTGGACACTTTTAAGGCGATGGCCGCAACGGCAAGAAAAATATGGTCGAATATGGCCGACGAAGAAGAACAAGACAAATTAGAAGCTTTAAAGACCAAGCTAGGCCACTCTTCAATTTCTCCGCTTGTCTTCCACTCATGTGCTTCCTCAGAAGCTATGAACACTATGGCAATTGTGGCTCGTGGATCTTGGGCCGATATTACACAGGATAGATCATCAAGATGATTCTCGAGCACATGCTAAAAAAACAAATAGCAATGTCATTCAAAAATCCTCTAGAAACAGACGTCCATCATTTAGATTGCGATATTAAACTATTTTTGTTGTTTCTTTTATGGGATACTCTTTTTCCTATCAAAGTTTTTTCCCACTGGGTTTTACTTTGATAGGTTTTCACGAGACCCTATTTAAAGCTAGTTGCTTGGCTTGTGAGCAATGCACTTCATTTTCCTTTTAATTATATTTCGCATTTATTCAAAAAAAAAAAAAAAAAGTACTTTTAAGGTAAAATAATAATACTTTACAAGCAATTACTAAAATACCTTTAAGGGGAAAACCTAATATTTTCCAAGTGACTACTAATACATTTTAGGGGGAATACTATTATTTGTGAGCATAAAGACAAATAATTTTTCTGTAGGACTACTAAAAAAACTATTGATACTTCTCAGAGAAATTAGTAATACTTTTCAGAGAAAAAACTAATATTTTTTTGAGCGCAGTGACACTATGACATTGCCCTGAAATATTAAAAAATGCCACCAGTTTGGGTTTAGGATCCGTCTGACGGATTTTAACCCGTCAGATGGTCTGGCACAAGTTTTTGTCATTTCAGTGAGAACAATATCTCTCCCATTTAATAGTTAATTTTATACTCGAAATCTTAACAATCAGGAAATATACACATAAAATAAAACATATTAAAAAAATAAATTGAAAATAATATAGAAACAACACATGAATAAAAAAATACAATTCGATTTTTGTCCCGATGCATTGAAAATACCAAAAACATGGAAACGATCAAGAAGAATAAAACAACATTGAATATTATATAAAAACAACCCAGAATAATAAAAATAATATAAAAATACCACATGAACAAAAATATCTTAAAAATAGATAAAAATTGCAGTAAAATATTAAAAACTACATGGAAACAACAAAGAAACACCATAACAACATTAAAAACAAAAGATAGAAATAATTAAACAATATAAAAACACCACATCAACAACAAAAAAACTTAAAAATGGGTAAAACATGCATTGAGACATTGAAAACTACATGGAAACAACAAAGAAACATCGAACAATATTAAAAATATTATAGAAAATAACCTTAAAACAAGAGAAACAATATATAAAACAACACATGAATGTAAAAGAACATAAAAAATAGGTAAACAGTGTATTGAAACATTGAAACAACATAGAAACAATTAAGAAACAAATAAAAAAAATATTGAAACAACATAAATAAATCAATGCAGGAACAATTTTTTTTTGAGAAAAGCGTTAAAATGACCAACAAATATACAAGAGCGTAAAAAAGGTCAATTGTGAGCGTAAAAAGTCAGTTGCGCGTAAATAATATTTTCCCCCAAAAGTTGGTATTTTCGGCAATTTCTCATATAATCATGTGTCATGCGTTTTAATATATCTAATAGTGTGTGGGCCTTTAATGTGCAGAGACCTAATGAGTTATTTCTATTTTAATGATGAGTTAAAATAGAATACTCAATATTACACAGTTATATAAGGGTTGTGGTCACTAGGTCACACGTTTAAGACATTCTATCATATTATTCCATTGTCAGATAGAAACATACAGAGAAAATTAAAGGATTCTTTGAAGAAGTTTGAGAGATGTAGATCTAGAAGGTCAAATCTCAAGAGGTACGCTTCTGCAATCTAATCTATAATTCTTGATAATTCGATATGAACGGTTCTCGATTAAAATGATGTTATTTACTAAAGTAATTCCAAGAAAGTGGTATCAGAGCCAATTCATATTGATTTATTGAGAATCGAATTAATTTTTTGATGCAATTTTATTTGGATTTGTGAATATATGGATGGATTTGATTTTACTTCGGCTTTTGTTTTAGTTTATGCCTTTGATGAATAATCTGGAACTTCGTCTTCAATTGCGTTTACTATTGATAGTTTAAATTTTTTTTCAAATTTTTTGCATGTTTTGATTAACTGAATATTGTTGAATACAATATATGAATTTGGTGCCCGAGCTTGTAGCTCAAGTGGTATCGCTCACCCTTTGTAAGGGTGTTGACCAGGGTTTGAACCCTATATCTTTCGGTTTCTTAGAAATTTATTCCCTCCCATCCAACCACTGCTTCCAACTTATTAAACAAAAATATATATGAATTTGGTTTCTTGAATTTCAATTCGATTCACGATTCTTGCTTCAGAATTTAGAAGCTTTGGGTAATCCCTTTCATTTTGTAAGGTTTGAAATTAAGACCTGCCATTAAAAAAAAGATAACTGAAACCCAGATTTGTTTTGTTCTCTTTCCCCTCGACAAACACCATGACCCATCTCTGCAAGGCCGATATCTGAAACGGAGGGATGCGGGTGAGTGTCTCCCATCATCGCACAGCCCAGACAACAACTTGTAGCTTGAATCAACGACTGGTTGTCACGAAGATGAGCATCCAACTTCGTCATTGCCGGATTTGTGAGGGTGACGAGGTTGTTGCGACGATGGTGACACAGGTGAGCTACGGGCTTTATGGTTCTTGTCGCTGGTGTACGAGATCTTCTCAAAGGGCAAATTCCAGTGGTCGGTTATCTGCGCTAAGTTAATGCAAGGTGAATTCGAGATGAGCATGATGGGGAGCTCAACTTCTTCCTTGGACTTGATTAAGCAATTCCAACAAGGTATCTATATTTCACAATCAAAATATACAAAAACCTTTTGAAGAAGTTCGACATTAAAGAAGGAAGAACCATCTCTACTCCTATGGCAACCAATATCAAGATTGACAAAGATGAAAAAGGCAAGTCAGTTGATGAATCAAAATATCGAGGTATGATTGGTAGTTTACTTTATTTAACCGCAAGTAGACCGGACATTCTTCATGTCGTATGCCTATGTGCTCATTTTCAAAGCAATTCCAAAGAATCTCATATGAGTCGTTAAAAGGATTTTTCGTTATTTGAAAGACACTATTCAATATGGTTTATTTTAACCAAAGAATGAAAAAATTTCTCTTAAAGGTTATAGTGATTCGGATTATGCGGTAATATTGATTATCATAAAAGTACTTTCGGATCATTTCAATTTTTAGGCGATTGCCTAGTTTCTTGTTTTTTAAAGAAACAAAATTGTGTTTCACTTTCAATGGCGGCGAATATATTTCCATGACTTTTGTTGTACTCAACTTCTTTGGATGAAACAAACTTTAGCGGATTACAAATGTTCTTTTGAAAATGTTCCTATCTTTTGTGATAACATATCCGCTATTAATATTGCACAAAACCCAGTTCACCATAATCGTACCAAACATATCGAGATTCGACATCATTTTCTAAGTAATTGTGTCTCAAAACGAAAAATTGAGATATCTTTTGTACCATCTCAAGATCAATTAGCGGACATCTTTACAAAACCGCTATCTTCTGAGACTTTTGCTTCAATATGAGCTCGGTTAGGCATAATACATATTGAATGAGGTCTATGTTTGCAATTTGCTTGTTTTTAAAACTTAGGGGCAAAAAATCGGATTTTTGGATTAAATTTTGGAATTTCTCTAAAACAGACTGATCCAGTGGCCAACTGCGTTGAGGTCGACCGGTTGGCCTCTCCGTGGATCGGTCGCCCTCAACCCAGACCGGTCGCCCTAAGGGTTTTTTTTGGTTAAAATGCCCTATGTTTCCAGACTTAGCCATTTTGGCTCTTCCCCTCCATTTTTCGACCCCTATGCTATTTTCACACACAATTCACTCCAAATGAATTTTGTTGTATAATTTCTATATCTTGGGGTTTATATTGTTCGTTTATCATCATTGTTGCCCATCTTTACCGATTAAATGGTAAGAATTCTTCTCCTTAATCTCAATTGGGTAGAACCTTGAGAATTTGGCTTGAATGTTAATTTCTTGATGCTTGTTATATATGTTTGTGATGAGCTTATTTATTATGGTTGATTGGATGTTGTATAACTGGATTTGGTGATGAAACTTTTGGCTTGATTACATTTACAAGGGTTATATACATATTTTTCAATTTTTAACGCCCGCCAAGTGTTCGATGAATTGTTTCAAAACAAATTCATCAATTACATGACTCTCTCAATTTCAATAGTCTTACATACTTATAGAGATCATGTTTTGTCAATCCAACGAGCTTTTGCATATCAAATGATCGTTTTCTCCCTTTTTAGTTGGATTTTAAGCTTCTATTTTCAAAAAGTTCGATAAATCAACAATTTTGCGCACTTTGATATGAATGAATGATGTTTTTATCGTGCTAGTATTCTTTTTTATGATTCCAAAGGTGGAGAAACAGGTAATAAGCTCATTAGCTCAAAGAAGCTAAAATAAGCTCGCAAAAGAAGCTATAAGCTATGGCTCTTTAAAGCCAAAAGCTATGAAGAATACTTAGTCCATTGGATGTATTATGGACTTATATGCCTGTTTAATGATTGTTTTTGATAGGGGGAGCTCCTAAGTTCAGGATATTCTTGCTTCAATTGTAAAAGATGAACTTTTAGCTTTTGAATAATTGCTTCTATATTTATCTTGATGTGCATGTCTATAGGGGAGATTTTGTAAAATATTTTTGAAAACCTTTACTCCCATCCTTGTGGCTATTATGCATGGATTGTTGTTGCTCTAAACGGATAGTTTATTTTTGATCGAAAATTTGTTTCGTTTTCAAAATCGTCCTCTTAAAATTGTTTTGGTTTGTAATCGACAAAGAGGGGGAGTTTGTTAGATAAATATTTTTATCATGATTTTGATGATTCATTAAACCATTTTTACACCAAAACAATGTTTCTAAATGTTGGCCAAATACTCTCGATCGATCTAAAATGTTTTTACTAATTTTTCTGAGTATTTCTTGAGTTTATTTCGACAAAAATTGGACAACAATTAAATCTCGTGTTGGGCGGTCGCCCCATAGGGCAACCTCGTGTCAGAATTGAGTTGTAAAATAGAAAACGGGACAGAGGGAAATTTGAGGGGCGACCGCCGACCCGTAGGTCGACCGGTTTGGGCGATCGATCGACCTTAGGGCGGCCGTGCCTCGAACTTTGGTCTAATTACGAACATCTTGTAATGCCTTTTTGAGGACCCCAACCGGTCGACTAGGGGTAGACCGGTCTAACCCCATGGTGACCGGTCCCCCTATGTATTTTCGTGTGAAAATCTTCAAACCCCTTGTTTCTATTCGACCGGTCGCTATAGATTTTCGACAGAAACTATCCGTTGGTTTTGCTGATAACTTTTCCTCGGTTTAGGGGTTGATTTCTAATCGCTATAATCTTGATTTTAATTGCATTTTTTTGTAGAATTCACTCTCCAAGAAGGAGCCAATGTTTGGAAATCAATACAAGACCTCTCCTATAAATAGAGGAAGCATTCAAGCAACAAGATACAACACAACATACAAGCAAAAGCATACAAGCAAACACTTTGTCAAAACTCTTGTTGTATTAGCCTAAATACTTACGCTTGCACATCTTGAGGTCTAGGCTTTTCATTCTTGATTACACTTGCACTCAATATTTGTATATTCATTATCGAGTTGTAATCTTGAATTTTGCCAATCATACAAAACAAGATAACCTTGTTGTTGTTCTTGTGGTAAAGAGCACACTTGGGTGATCTTAGGTGTTGAAGAGTGTGGTTCTCTTCATAGGTGTTGAAGGAAGATTGTGGTAATCTCCTTGAAGGTGTTGTAAGAAGATTGTGGTAATCTTCAAAGGTGGTGGTGTAATAGTTTTGGTGACTATTATTAAAATTTCTTTTTCTTTTTGAAATCCATCCGGAGATATCTTGTGGTGGTAGATGATTAGGCCCTAGAGGGTGTTGTTTATTATAAATCCATCCCGGTGACTATTATTATAAATCGACGTGTGTTGTTTATTTTCCTGCACCTTTATTCTTGTCTTTGCTTGATCATTCGAAAAAGAGGGTGAATCGTGAAAAATCGGCATAATCTATTCACCCCCTTCTAGATTATCGTAGCCACTTGACTAACAAGTGGTATCAAAGCCAAACTCTTTGGCTAGCTCGTTCGACATCGCGAGTAAAGAGGAAAGATCCATGGCTACGAACGAAGCTTACCTCACCATCGGCGCCTCCACCAACAAGCCACCGCTATTCAACGCCAACAACTACGCATTTTGGAAAGACCGAATGGAGTGTTTTCTACAAGGGTGCGGATTTGATATTTGGAATGCGGTCATTGAAGGGATTGATCAACCAACCAATAAATTGGAGGACGGCACCTCGGTTCTCAAAACTAACAAAGAATTTGATGACAATGATAAGAAGTCATTCTCCCTCAACGGTAAGGTTTTAAATATTTTGTATTGTTCTCTTACCGCCACCGAGTATAATCGCATAAGAGGCATAAGGTCAGCACATGAAGTTTGGGAAAAATTGGAGACAATCTATGAAGGAACAAAGAAGGTCAAACAAGCAAGAAAAATCATGCTTGTTAAGGACTTTGAAAACTTCAATATGCATGATGATGAAACCATATCGAAGATGGTGGAAAAGCTTGACAATGTTGTCAATCCTCTTGTGGCACTTGGGAAAGTCATCTCCGAAGAAGACAAGGTGACTAAGGTATTGCATGATCTTCCCCGGCTCGTGGTGCGAAAAGGTGACAAAGCAATCACGGAAGCACAAAATCTTGAAACACTCAAGTTTGATGAGCTCATTGGGAACCTCCTCATATATGAAGTCTATCTCATTGAGAGGAAAAATTCCAAACCATCCACCTCTCAATCGGTACGCAAAATATTATTAAAGGCTTAGCATCTTCTTCTAATAATGTATATTATGCTAGCGATGAAGATGATGAGGAGATGGCCGCACTTGTCCGGAAATTTACAAAATTTATGAATAAAAATAAGCAAAAAAATCGAGAGACAACTCATGTTTCAAATGCAGAAAATCCGGGCACTACATAGCCGATTGCCAGAAACTAGTGGGGGAGGAGCAAAAGAAGAAAAAGTTGTTTCCGAAAAAGAAGGCTTTAAATACGGATGTCAAAACTTGGGATGAACTACTCGCCACATCCGACAAGGAAGAAGAGAAGCCGAACATGGTCTTATGGCCATAGACGATGAAAATAATGAGGTACGCTCTAATGCTTCATCCTCTTCTATAATTGATGAATTGCAATGTGATTTTGATGAATTGCAAAATGAGTTTCAAAATTTGATTGTTAAATACAAGAGTTTGAAAAAGGAGCATAAAAAGCTTAAAATTGAAAAGGATAAATTATTTACTTCTTATGAATCTCTTGATCATGCTCATGTTATTACTCTTACAAAAGTTCAAACTCTTGAAACCGAAAAACAAATGATCACAAATGATATTGAAAATTGAAAAAGGATGTGCATCGTTTTAATTTAAGCACGGATAAAGTCACAAAAATTTTAGATGTACAAAGAGGTGAGCATTCAAAATTAGGACTTGGTTATAAATCATTTCAAAATGCTTTCAAGAAAAATGACCAAGGTCCGACTTTCGTACGTGCTAGTAGTTCTCATAATCTTATTTATTTTTATTGTGGCAAAGTTGGACATTATGCTAATAATTGCAAGTTGAGAAATAGTTTTAGTCGTGTTTGGAGACCCAAAGGTCTCAAAACTAACCCCATGGACCCCAAAATTATAGGGTACCTAAAAGTACTTCATTTGTAGGCAATAGGGGCTATAACAACCATGGAGGACTCAAAATAGCTCGTGGACAGGCGGGTGTTCGCGCCATATGACCGAAAAGAGATAACTTTTTACCAAAGATCAAGCTTCAAGAAGAGAGTATGGTCATGTTCGGGAACGGCAAAGGAAAAATTCTTGAAAATGGAGAAATTGGTAATTCTTCTTTCTCTCTTAGTAATGTTCTTTTAGTAGAAGGGCTTAAGTTCAATTTGATAAGTATTAGCCAACTTTCCGATTCAAATTATAATGTTGTTTTCAATAAAGAAAAATGTCTTATTCTTAAAAATGATAAAATTATTTGTGAAGCAAATAGAAAGGCAATCTTTATAAAATTTGTACAAGTGATTTGGTTAGTCAAAATATTTCTTGTCTTGTCGCCAATAATGATTTAACTAGTTTATGGCATAGGCAATTTGGACATGTTGGATACAAGAATTTGAAAAATATTTACAAAAACCAACATGTAAAAGGACTAACCAAATTGAATTTTGAAAATATTGGCTTATGTGACACTTGTCAAAAGAACAAATTAGTTAAGAGTAGTTTTAAGCCCAAAAATGAAATTTCCACAACCAAGCCTCTACAACTTCTTCATTTAGATTTGTATGGGGATATTGGTATGGCTAGTCTAAGTGGAAAGCATTACACTTTTCGTTATTGTCGATGATTTTTCTAGATATACTTGGGCTATTTTTCTTGCAAATAAAAGCGATATCATTAATGAGTTTGTTAAGTTGTGTAGACTTATTGAGAATGACTATTAAGTCTATTCAAGTGATCGATGTAGAGAATTTGATGGAGAATTTAGAGTTTTTGTGAAACCAAGGGATATGCTCACAATTTTTCAGCTCCAAGGACACCTCAACAAAATGGAGTAGCCGAAAGAATGAATAGGACACTTCAAGAGACGAGTCGGTCGATGCTCAATGAATTTTCACTGCCAAAATATTTTTATGCCGAAGTCGTAAGTACCGCTTGCTATGTCATTAATCGAGTTTATCTTCGTCCTAAAATGAATAAAACTCCATATGAGCTTTGGAAAGGAAGAGCTCAAATATTAGTTATTTCAAAATATTTGGATGTAAGTGTTTTATTTTGAATACTAAGGATCAATTGGACAAACTTGATCCTAAGGCCGATGAAGGGATATTTATGGGGTACTCTATCAAAAGCAAAGCATATCGGGTTTACAATAAAACTAGTATGGTTGTGAAAGAATCCATCCATGTCAAATTTAACAAGCCTCGGTGTTGATAGCATACACAATGATGAAAGTGATGAAGAGGATATTAATGAACCCATTGTTCAAGATGATGCTCAAAATGATCAACCATCTACTTCAAATGATCAACCGTCAACATCAAATGATCCTCAAGAAGACAAAGATGATACTTTGGATCTTCCGTGGCATTGAATTTTAAGGAGATCACCCAAAAGAGCTCATTATTGGTGATCCCCTTGATAAAGTGATGACTCGAAGAAAATTTTCCGAGAAAGCTCTTATATCTCAAAAAGAGCCTAAAAATGCTAAGGAAGCTATTGAAGATGAGGATTGGTTCTTAGAAATGCAAGAGGAGTTGAATCAATTTGAAAGAAATGATGTATGGGAATTGGTACCTTGTCCTCCATCACAAACTATTATTGGTACAAAATGGGTATTTGAACAAACTTGATGATCAAGGTAATATTGTTCAAACAAGGCAAGGTTAGTCGCTCAAGGGTATTGTCAAGAAGAAGGTATTGATTATGATGAAACATTTGCACCCGTAAAGACGTTTAGAAGCTATTAAGTATTTTACTTGCCTCTTCCTGCTTTAAAAATTTCAAAATTAACCAAATGGATGTTAAATCCGCCTTTTTAAATGGCTTTATTCAAGAAGAAGTCTATGTAAAACAACCTCCGGGTTTGAAAATTTTTCTAGGCCAAATGATGTTTATAAACTTAAAAAGGCCTTGTATAGTTTAAAACAAGCATCCCGTGTATGGTATGATACACTTAGCTCTTTTCTTTTGCAAAATAGTTTTACAAGAGGTAAAGTTGATACTACTCTCTTTGTTTTTGAAAAAGGGCAAGATTGTTTACTTGTGCAAATTTATGTTGATGATATTATTTTGGTGCTACTAATGAATCCTTGTGCAAGAAATTTTCTAAGTTAATGCAAGGTGAATTCGAGATGAGCATGATGGGGAGCTCAACTTCTTCCTTGGACTTCAAATTAAGCAATGCCAAGAATGTATTTATATTTCACAATCAAAATATACAAAAGAACTTTTGAAGAAGTTCGGCATTGAAGAAGGAAGAACGGCCCTACTCCTATGGCAACCAATATCAAGATTGACAAAGATGAAAAAGGCAAGTCGGTTGATGAATCCAAATATCGAGTATGATTGGTAGTTTACTTTATTTAACCGCCGTAGACCAGGACATTCTTCATCTTTGTATGCCTATGTGCTTGTTTTCAAAGCAATTCCAAAGAATCTCATATGAGTGATGTTAAAAGGATTTTTGTTATTTGAAAGGCACTATTCAATATGGTTTAAAGAATGAAAATTTTTCTCTTAAAGGTTATAGTGATTCGGATTATACGGGTAATATTGATGATCGTAAAAATACTTCCTGGATCATGTCAATTTTAGCGATTGCCTAGTTTCTTGGTTTTTAAAGAAACAAAATTGTGTTTCACTTTCAACGGCCGGCGAATATATTTCCGAAGCTTTTTGTTGTAATCAACTTCTTTGGATGAAACAAACTTTAACGGATTACAAATGTTCTTTTGAAAATGTTCCTATCTTTTGTGATAACATATCCGCTATTAATATTGCTCAAAACCCGGTTCACCATAACCGTACCAAACATATCGAGATTCGACATCATTTTCTAAGGGATCGTGTCTCAAAATGAAAAATTGAGATATCTTTTGTACCATCTCAAGATCAATTAGCGGACATCTTTACAAAACCGCTATCTTCTGAGACTTTTGCTTCAATATGAGCTCGGTTAGGCATAATGCATATTGAATGAGGTCTATGTTTGCAATTTGCTCGTTTTTAAAACTTAGGGGCGAAAAATTAGATTTTTGGATTAAATTTCGGAATTTCTCTAAAACAGACTGATCCAGTGGCCAACTGCGTTGAGGTCGACCGGTCGGCCTCTCCGTGGACCGGTCGGCCTCAACCCGGACCGATCGCCCTAAGGGGTTTTTTTGGTTAAAATGCCCTTTGTTTCCAGACTTAGCCATTTTGGCTCTTCCTCCATTTTTCGACCCTATGCTATTTTCACACACAATTCACTCCAAATGAATTTTGTTGTATAATTTCTATATCTTGGGGTTTATATTGTTCGTTTATCATCATTTTTGCTCATCTTTACCAATTAAATGGTAAGAATTCTTCTCCTTAATCTCAATTGGGTTGAACCATGAGAATTTAGCTTAAATGTTAATTTCTTGATGCTTGTATATATGTTTGTGATGAGCTTATTTATTATGGTTGATTGGATGTTTTTTTTTTTTGAGGAATTGTTTCAAAACAAATTTCATCAATTACATGACTCTCTCGATTTCAATAGTCTTACATACTTATAGAGATCATGTTTTGTCAATCCAACGAGCTTTTGCATATCAAATGATCGTTTTCTCCTTTTTAGTTGGATTTTAAGATTCTATTTTCAAAAGCTCAATAAATCGACAATTTTGCGCTTTGATATGAACGAATGATGTTTTTATCGTGCTAACATTCTTTTTGATGATTCCAAATGGGGAGAGACATGTAATAAGCTCATTAGCTCAAAGCGCTAATATAAGCTCGCGAAAAAAATAAAGCTATAAGCTATGGCTCTTTCTGACCAAAAGTTGTGAAGAATACTTAGTCCATGTTAGATAAATGTTTTTTTCATGATTTTGATGATTTTGTTCATATGAGTTTTATACCAAAACAATGTCCCTAAATGTTGTCCCAACACTTCCGATCGATCTAAAATGTTTTTACTATTTTTTTGGAGTATTTCTTGAAGTGTATATTCGATTTAAAATTGGACAACACTTTTGTTTCAGTTCTCGACCGCGCCCTATAGGGCAACCCGTACTGAGTTGAGTTTTGAAACAGAAAATGGGGCGTAAGAGAAAATGGGGAGCGGCCGATCGGTCGACTGTGGTGGGCGACCGGTGAGGGCGACCGGTCGACCACCGGCGGCCGTGCACTGGAGTGCCCTCTCAAATGCGACTTCTCTGTTTTGATTTTCTATCAACCCCAACCGGTCAAGACCAAGGCGCGACTAGGTCGAACCCCTTCGACCGGTCCCCCCGTGTAAAAAAATCGCAGAATTCAATTTCAATCTTATCTCTGTGCGGCCAAGTCGAACCCCTGTTTATCGAAGAAACTATCCGTTGCATTTTGAATGACTTTTCCCTATTTTGTGGGATTGATTTCTAACAGCTATATTGATGATTTTAAATGGTTTCTTTTGCGACAAATCACTCCCCAAGGAGGAGCAAATGTCCGGAAATCAATGCCAAGACCTCTCCTATAAATAGAGGCTTCATTCAAACAACAAGACACAACACTCCATACAAGCAAAGAGCAAACAAAGCAAACACTTTCATATATCTTGTTGTATTAGCCTTAGCACTTTCACTTGCACAAATTTGAGGTCTAGGCTTTCAATTCTTGATTACACTTGTACTCATATTGTATCAATCATTATTGAGTTGTAATCTTGATTTTGGTCATCATTCAACACAAGACATCCTCATGAGTATTCTTGTGGTAAGAATACACTTGGGTGATCTAGGTGATAGGTGTTTGAAGGTTGTGGTAATCTTCAAAGGTGTTGTAAGAGGATTGTGGTAATCCTCAAGGTGGTGTAAGAGGGTTGTGGTAATCCTCAAGGTGTTGTATTAATTTTTGGTAAATTAATAATATCTTTTTCTTTTTGAAATCCATCCCGATATCTTGGGGTGGTAGAGGATTAGGCCCTGGTGGGTTGAACCTCTTTAAATCGGCGAGTGTTGTTTAATTTCCGCATTTACATTCTCGTCTTTGTTTGATTATTCGAAAAAGAGGGCATAATCAAAAACCGAGATAATCTATTCACCCCCTCTAGATTAGCGTAGCCACTTGGACTAACAAGTGGTATCAAAGCCAAACTCTTTGGCTAGCTCGTTCCGAGTAAAGAGGAAAGATCCATGGCTACGAATGACGCTTATCTCACCACCGGCGCCTCCACCAACAAGCCACCATTGTTCGACGCCAACAACTACGCATTTTGGAAAGACCGTATGGAGTGCTTTCTACAAGTGCGGGTTTGACATATGGAATGTGGTTATTGAAGGAGTTGATCAACCAACGAAAAAAATGGAGGATGGCACCTCGGCTCCTAAACCTTTCAAGGAGTTCGATGAAAATGATAAGAAGGCTTTCTCTCTAAGCGGTAAGGCCTTAAATATTTTGCATTGCTCACTTACCGCCACCGAGTACAATCGCATACGAGGCATAAGGTCGGCACATGAGGTTTGGGAAAAATTGGAGACTATATATGAAGGGACAAAGAAGGTCAAGCAAGCTAGAAAGACCATGCTTGTTAAAGACTTTGAAAACTTTAACATGTATGATGGTGAAAGCATATCCAAGATGGTGGAACGGCTTGACAACATTGTCAATCCTCTTGTGGCCCTCGGTAAAGTCATCTCCGAAGAAGACAAAGTGACTAAGGTATTGAATGCTCTTCCCGCTCATGGTCCGAAAAGGTGACGGCAATCACGGAAGCACAAAATCTTGAGACACTCAAGTTTGACGAGCTCATCGGGAACCTCCTCATCTATGAAGTCTATCTCAAGGAAAGGAAAAATACCAAACCAACCATCAATCAATCGGGTATGCAAAATATTCCTAAAGGTCTTGCTTCCTCTTCTAATAATGCATACTATGATAATGATGATGATGATGAGGAGACGGCCGCACTTGTTCGAAAATTTGCAAAATTTGTGAATAAAAATAAAGCAAGAAAACCAAGAGATAATGCTTGCTTTAAGTGAAAAACCCGGGCACTTCATAGCCGATTGCCCAAAACTCAATGAGGAGGAACAAAAGAAAAAGAAGCCTTTTCCAAAAAAGAAGGCTCTAAATGCGGATGTCAAAACTTGGGATGAGCTACTCGAGACATCCGACGAGGAAGGTGAAACCGAACATGGTCTTATGGCTATAGACGATGAAAATAATGAGTGCGCTCTAACTCCTCTACCTCCTCCGTAGTTGATGAATTGCAATGTGATTTTGATGAGTTGCAAAATGAATTTCAAAAATTGATTGTTAAATACAAGAGTTTAAAGAAGGAGCATAAAGAGCTTAAAATAGAAAAGGATAAATTATTTACATCTTATGAGACTCTTGATCATGTTCATGCTATTACCCTTACTCAAATTCAAACTCTTGAAACCGAGAAACAAATGCTCACTAATGATATTGATAATTTGAAAAAGGATGTGCATCGTTTTAATTTAAGCACGGATAAGGTTACTAAAATTTTAGATGCACAAAGAGGTGAGCATTCAAAACAAGGACTTGGTTACAAACCATTTCAAAAAGTCTTTAAGAAAAATGACCAAGGTCCGATTTTGTACGTCTAAAAGTGCCCATAATATTATTTGCTTTTATTGTGGTAAAGTTGGTCACTATGTTAGCAATTGTAAATTGAAGAACAATTTTAGCTTTGTTTGGAGACCCAAAGGTCTCAAGGCTAACCCCATGGACCCCAAAACTATAGGGTACCTAAAAATGGTTCGTTTGTAGGTAATAGCGCTATAACAACCATGGAGGATTCGAAATGGCTCGTGGACAGCGGATGTTCACGCCATATGACCGGAAAGAGAGAACTTTTTACCAACATCAAGTTCCAAGAAGAGGGTATGGTCATGTTCGGCAATGGCAAAGGAAGAATTCTTGGAAATGGAGAAATTGGTAACTCTTCTTTCTCTCTTAATAATGTTCTTTTAGTAGAAGGGCTTAAATTTAATTTGATAAGTGTTAGCCAACTTTGTGATTCAAATTATAATGTTGTTTTCAATAAAGAAAAATGCCTTATTCGTAAAAATGATGAAATTATTTGTGAAGCAAATAGAAAAGGCAATCTTTACAAAATTTCTACTAGTGATTTGGTTAGTCAAAATGTTTCTTGTCTTGTCGCCAACAATGATTTAACGAGTTTATGGCATAGGCGACTTGGACATGTTGGATATAAAAGTTTGAAAAATATTTACAAAAACCAACATGTAAAAGGACTACCCAAATTGAATTTTGAAAATCTTGGCTTATGTGACACTTGTCAAAAGAACAAATTAGTTAAGAGTAGTTTTAAGCCCAAAAATGAAATTTCCACAACCAAGCCTCTACAACTTCTTCACCTAGATTTGTATGGGGATATTGGTACGGCTAGTCTAAGTGGAAAACATTACACTTTTGTTATTGTTGATGATTTTTCTAGATACACTTGGGCTCTTTTTCTTGCAAATAAAAGCGATGCCGTTAATGAGTTTGTTAAGTTGTGTAGACGCATTGAGAATGAAAAGGAAGATACTATTAAAACTATTCGAAGTGATCGAGGCGGAGAATTTGATGGTGAGTTTAGAGTCTTTTGTGAAACCAAGGGATATACACACAATTTTTCGGCTCCAAGGACACCTCAACAAAATGGTGTAGCCGAAAGGAAGAATCGGACGCTACAAGAAATGAGTCGGTCCATGCTCAATGAATTTTCTCTTCCAAAATACTTTTGGGCCGAAAGCCGTAAGTACCGCTTGCTATGTCATTAATCGAGTTTATATTCGTCTAAAATGAATAAAACTCCATATGAGCTTTGGAAAGGAAGAACTCCAAATATTAGTTATTTCAAAATATTTGGATGTAAGTGCTTTATTTTGAATACTAAGGATCAATTGGACAAACTTGATCCTAAGGCCAATGAAGGAATATTTATGGGATATTCAACCAAGAGCAAAGCATATCGGGTTTACAATAAGACTATCATGGTTGTTGAAGAATCTATTCATGTCAAATTTAATGAAGCCTCGGGTGTTGAAAGAATACCCAATGACGATAGTGATGAAGAGGATATTGTTGAACCTATTGTTCAAAGTGATGCTCATAATGATAAATCTTCTATTTCAAATGATCAACCTTCAAGTTCAAATGTTCCTCAAGAAGATAGGGGTGATACTTGAATCTTCCCGTAGCATTGAAATTTAAGGAGATCACCCAAAAGATCTTATTATTGGTGATCCCCTTGATAAAGTAATGACTCGAAGAAATTTTGCCGAAAGCTCTTATATCTCAAAAAGAGCCTAAAAATGCTAAGGAAGCTATTGAGGATGAAGATTGGTTTTTAGAAATGCAAGAGGAGTTGAATCAATTTGAAAGAAATGATGTATGGGAATTAGTACCTTGTCCTCCATCTCAAACAATTATTGGTACAAAATGGGTATTCCGAACAAACTTGATGATCAAGGCAACATTGTTCGTAATAAGGCAAGGTTAGTAGCTCAAGGGTATTGTCAAGAAGAAGGTATTGATTATGATGAAACATTTGCACCCGTAAAGACGTTTAGAAGCTATTCGCATTTTACTTGCCTATTCTTGTTTTAAAAATTTCAAGCTTTACCAAATGGATGTTAAATCCGCTTTCTTAAATGGTTTTATTCAAGAAGAAGTCTATGTAAAACAACCTCCGGGTTTGAAAATTTTTCTAGGCCTAATGATGTTTTTAAACTTAAAAGGCCTTGTATGGTTTGAAACAAGCACCTCGTGCATGGTATGATAGACTTAGCTCTTTTCTTTTTGCAAAATGGTTTTACAAGAGGTAAAGTTGATACTACTCTCTTTGTTTTTGAAAAAGGGCAAGATTGTTTACTTGTGCAAATTTATGTTGATGATATTATCTTTGGTGCTACTAATGAATCTTTGTGCAAGAAATTTTCTAAGTTAATGCAAGGTGAATTTGAAATGAGCATGATGGGAGAGCTTAATTTCTTTCTTGGACTTCAAATCAAGCAATGCCAAGAAGGTATCTATATTTCACAATCAAAATATACAAAGGAACTTTTGAAAAAGTTCGGCATTGAAGAAGGAAGAACCGCCGTCTCGACTCCTATGGCAACCAATGTCAAAATTGACAAAGATGAAAAAGGCAAGTCGGTTGATGAATCCAAGTATCGAGTATGATTGGTAGTTTACTTTACTTAACCGCTAGTAGACCGGACATTCTTCATGCCGTATGCCTATGCGCGTTTTTTTCAAAGCAATCCCAAAGAATCTCATATGAGTGCCGTTAAAAGGATTTTTCGATATTTGAAAGGCACTATTCAATATGGTTTATTTTATCCAAAGAATGAAAATTTTTCTCTTAAAGGTTATAGTGATTCGACTATGCGGGAAATATTGATGATCGGAAAAGTACTTCCGGATCATGTCAATTTTTTAGCGATTGCCTAGTTTCTTGGTTTGGTTTTCAAAGAAATAAAATTGTGTTTCACTTTCAACGGCCGAAGCCGAATATATTTTTCGCCGCTTTTTGTTGTACTCAACTTCTTTGGATGAAACAAACCTTAGCGGATTACAAATGTTCTTTTGAAAATGTTCCTATCTTTTGTGATAACATATCCGCTATAAGTATTGCTCAAAACCCGGTTCATCACAACCGAACTAAACATATTGAGATTCGACATCATTTTCTAAGGGATTGTGTCTCAAAACGAAAAATTGAGATATCTTTTGTGCCATCTCAAGATCAATTAGCGGACATCTTTACAAAACCGCTAACTTCCGAGACTTTTTAAGCGTCGATCGAGCTCGGTTAGGCATAATGCATATTGAATGAGGTCTACGTTTGCATTTTGCATGTTTTTAAAACTTAGGGGCGAAAAAAATCGGATTTTTGGTTGAAAATTCGGATTTTAAAAAATTTGACAAAACAATGGGCTGAAGAGGTTGAGGGCAGCCGCCCTCAACGTCGACCGGCCGCCCTCAACCACGACCGGTACGCCCTAGGCCAAATTTTGGTTTAAGTTAGTTCTGTCTTGACATTTGTTATTTTCACTTCTTTTTGCCATTTTTCGTCCCCTTTGCCAAATGCACACAATTTTCACTCAAAATTGATTTTCATGCATTCAATTCATATCTTGGACCTTATATAGCATGTTTATCATCATCATTGCTCATTTTTTTCCGATCAAATGGTAAGAATTTTCCTTACTTTGCTCAATTGGGTTGAACCATTGAGTTTATGGCTTTCTTGTATATTTCTTGATATTTTTGCTTATGATCTTGATGAGCTTAGTTATTATGTTGTATTGTATGATGTTTGATGTGAATTGGTGATGCAATTTTTTGGCTTGGATCATTTACAAGGGCTATATACAACTCTTTTTATTTTTCACGCCCACAATGTGTTCGATGAAATGTCACAATGAAAATTTCAACTTCTACATGATTCTCTCGCTTCCAAAAGTCTTCAATACTCATTGAGATCATGTTTTGGCAAATAAAATGAGCGTATGAACTCTTCATGATACATTTCTCCCATTTTCCTTGGTTTTTAAGCCTAAATTGCTCAATGGTTGATAAACCATTTCTTTGGCGCACTTTGATATACTTCTATGATGTTTTTTATCATCCTAACATTTTTTTTTGATGATTCCAAAGGGGAGAAACAGAAATTGGCTCGTTAGCTCAAAGAAGCTAATAAAAGCTCATGATAGAAGCTATAAGCTATGGCTTATTAAGGCCATAAGTTGTGAAGAAAACTCAGTCCAATGTTTGTTTTATGAACTTGTTTGCATGGATAATAAGTATTTGTGACAGGGGAGCTTCTAAGCTAATGGAGTTGTTGTTTATTTTGTAAAAGCTTGTGCTTCTAGCTTATGCAATATTTCTTATTAATGTGCTTATTGATAGGGGAGCTTTTGTAAAATGTTTTTAAACGGATAGTTTACTCATAAACCGGAAAATTATTTTGTTTTTCAAATCGTCCTCTTGAAAATTGTTTTGGTTTGTAATCATCAAAAAGGGGAGTTTGTTAGATAAATGTTTTTTTCATGATTTTGATGATTTTGTTCATATGAGTTTTATACCAAAACAATGTCCCTAAATGTTGTCCCAACACTTCCGATCGATCTAAAATGTTTTTACTATTTTTCTGAGTATTTCTTGAAGTGTATATTCGATTTAAAATTGGACAACACTTTTGTTTCGAGTTCGACCGTCGCCGCCTATAGGGCAACCCGTACTGAGTTGAGTTTTGAAACAGAAAATGGGGCGTAAGAGAAAATGGGGAGAGCGACCGGTCGACCAGGTGGGCGACCTGGCCGACTCGACCAGTGGGGCGACCGTGAGGCGGCGTGTCGACCACCGGGCGACGCCGTGCACAGGAGTGCCCTCTCAAATGCGGGACTTCTCTTTTGATTTTCTATCAACCCCAACCGGTCAAGACCAAGGGCGACCGGTCGAACCCCCTTCGACCCGGTCCCCCCTGTAAAAATTCGCAGAATTCAATTTCAATCTTATCTCTCGCGACCGGTCGAACCCCTGTTTATCGAAAACTATCATTGCATTTTTAGAACATGACTTTTCCCTATTTTGTGGGATTGATTTCTAACAGACTATATTGATGATTTTAAATGGTTTCTTTTTGCGACAAATCACTCCCCGAGGAGGAGCAAATGTCCGGAAATCAAAGACAAGACCTCTCCTATAAATAGAGGCTTCATTCAAACAACAAGACACAACACTCCATACAAGCAAAGAGCAAACAAAGCAAACACTTTCATATATCTTGTTGTATTAGCCTTAGCACTTTCACTTGCAAAAATTTGAGGTCTAGGCTTTCAATTCTTGATTACACTTGTACTCATATTGTATCAATCATTATTGAGTTGTAATCTTGATTTTGGTCATCATTCAACACAAGACATCCTTGTGAGTATTCTTGTGGTAAGAATACACTTGGGTGATCTAGGTGATAGGTGTTTGAAGGTTGTGGTAATCTTCAAAGGTGTTGTAAGAGGATTGTGGTAATCCTCAAGGTGGTGTAAGAGAGTTGTGGTAATCCTCAAGGTGTTGTATTAATTTTTGGTAAATTAATAATATCTTTTTCTTTTTGAAATCCATCCCTGATATCTTTGGGGTGGTAGAGGATTAGGCCCTAGGTGGGTTGAACCTCTTTAAATCGACGTTGTTGTTTAATTTCCGCATTTACATTCTCGTCTTTGTTTGATTATTCAAAAAGAGGGCATAATCTGAAAAACCGAGATAATCTATTCACCCCCTCTAGATTATCGTAGCCACTTGGACTAACGATCCATTGGATGTATTATGGACTTATATGCCTGTTTAATGATTGTTTTTGACGGGGAGCTCCTAAGCTCATGATATTCTTGCTTCAATTATAAAAGTGAGCTTTTAGCTTTTGATTAATTGCTTCTATATTTATCTTTATGTGCATGTTGATAGGGGAGCTTGTAAAATATTTTTGAAAACCTTTACTCCCATCCTTGTGGCTATTATGCATGGATTGTTGTCGCTCTAAACAGATAGTTTATTTTTGACCGGAAAATTTGTTTCGTTTTCAAAATTGTCATCTTAAAATTGTTTTAGTTTGTAATCATCAAAAAGGGGGAGTTTGTTAGATAAATGTTTTTATCGTGATTTTCATGATTTTGTTAAACCGTGTTTTTACACCAAAATAATGTTTCTAAATGTTGTCCAAATACTCCCAATCGATCTAAAATATTTTTACTAATTTTTCTGAGTATTTCTTGAGTTTATTTTCGATAAAAATTGGAAAACATTTCTGTCTCGTGTTGTGCTTGGTCGCCCTATAGGGCAACCTTGTGTCTGAATTGAGTGTAAAATAGAAAACGGACGGAGGGAAATTTGAGGGGGCGGCCAGGTCAACCTTAGGGCGGCCGTGCACAGAACTTTAGTCTAATTACGAACATCTTGTAATGCCTTTTTGAGCCCAACCGGTCGACTAGGGGTGGACCGGTCCAACCCCATGGTGACCAGTCCCCTATGTATTTTCATGTGAAAATCTTCAAACCCCTTGTTTCTATTCGACCGATCGCTATAGGTTTTTGACAAACTATCCGTTGGTTTTACTGAGACATCTTTTCCTCGGTTTAAGGGTTAATTTCTAACACTATAATCTTGATTTTAATTGCATTTTTTTTTGTAGAATTCACTCTCCAAGAAGGAGCCAATGTCTGGAAATCAATACAAGACCTCTCCTATAAATAGAGGAAGTATTCAGGCAACAAGATACAACACAACATACAAGCAAAAGCATACAAGCAAACACTTTGTCAAAACTTTTGTTGTATTAGCCTAAGTACTTACACTTGCACATCTTGAGGTCTAGGCTTTTCATTCTTGATTACACTTGCACTCAATATTTGTATATTCATTATCGAGTTGTAATCTTGAATTTTGCCAATCATCCAAAACAAGATATCCTTGTTGTTGTTCTTGTGGTAAGAGCACACTTGGGTGATCTTAGGTGTTGAAGAGTGTGGTGCTCTTCATAGGTGTTGAAGGGCGATTGTGGTAATCTCATTGAAGGTGTTGTAAGAAGATTATGGTAATCTTCAAAGGTGGTGGTGTAATAGTTTTGGTGACTATTAATAAAATTTCTTTTTCTTTTTGAAATCCATCCCGAAGATCTTTGGGGTGGTAGAGGATTAGGCCCTAGGTGAGTTGAACCTCTATAAATCGACGTGTGTTGTTTATTTTCCCGCACCTTTATTCTTGTCTTTGCTTGATCATTCAAAAAAGAGGGCAAATCGTGAAAAATCGGCATAATCTATTCACCTCACCTCTAGATTATTGTAGCCACTTGGACTAACAAGAATAACTTATGGGAATATTAATCGCCCAAATGAAGGTAAATAATTATCATAGTTGTGTGTGCACGTGTGACAATAAACAAATGATAATTATTAGATTTTACATATAAACAATAAATCGCCCAAAGGAATATTTATTGTTTGATATGTTCTTATTATCAGTATTTAATTCTACACCCAAATATCAATTACAAGTTAATATTTTTTCCAAAGATAAAATATAATGAAGTGTCGGTATCTTGAGATAAGATTTACCATTATCTAAATTTATTATTGTTATTTTGACATTTATGCAAGCATGATTTGTTTATTGTTATTTTTAGAACTTGATTTTTGTTATTTCTTCTAATATTCTTACCATCATCAATATAGTTTTTATTCTAAAATGGCATTAATTTCAAGTTATGACAAGAGGGCCTTTTAAAGGTTCTTCCGAGTCATTGAACTTCGCCCTTGTGATAAAGAGTGATTATCCTATCTCTATCTCTCACGGATAAAAATACTTCAGATGGAAAGAGAGACATGGAAGTGTGAAGAAATTGGATCACAAGTGTACAATTATATCATTATTAAAGCATGAATATTGTTTGTCTTGATTCATTTTTCCAATCAAATCTTTTAGTTGAACTCGAACCTCATTTTTCTTATAGTACAATGAAATATATAACTTGCTCAATTGCTAAACTCTTATAAAATATTATGCTACCAAATGAATGCTACTAAATTCTGAGATTACTTCTTCTAAAGTAATTGGTCCAAGTGTAAGGGTAATTCCAAGAGTCAAGATACTCATCGCAAAGAACTAGCCCACAATATGAACAGAGCAGTTATAAGGGCCCCAGAGATTATTCCGTGGAAGTCCATCTAATGCCTAAGTCAAAGATAGTTTTGTAGTTCGAATATAGTCCAAAGCATTGAGTAATTTATAAATCAATTGAGATTACTTACAAATGAATGGAGAGATTATTTATACTCGGCGGTTGAACCTCATTGACATTGTTTAGTAGTGGCATCGTGGGCCCTTTTGGCTCATAAGATTTGCTTAGTAGAATGAACTTTGTGAGTCACCCATTTCAGAACAATTATGAATTAACCCCATTAATAAAAAATTTGGGCTAATAAAATTTGGCATATAATTTGTCAAAATGTTCTTAGGGATCTCGATTCTATCACAAAATCGGAGATATAAATTTTTGATTCATTTTGGAGAGTGGTCATGCCAAAGACAAGTGCACAACTGGACTAATTGGGGTTCTGCTCTGGAGTGCTAGGGCTCTAGATTGTGTTTGGCTCTCCCGAGTAGCCTTAGACTCCTTGATTGAGATATAGTTGGAAGTCTATGATTACCTGTGTCAAATCTTCTACCAGTTTCTTCTATCATGACTTCTTGGATTCGGGAATGTTAGTCTCGTTCACTCATTCTACTCTACTAGGTTGGGATCATTCATGGATTGTGGAGCTCGATGAGGTACTCTTGTATCATAGGTAGTAGTATAATGATTTACTGACGTTCCTTACAACTTCTTCCAATAAGGATATCCTCTTTTTTGTAGTACTCCTCATGTTAAAGAAAGGTCTCGAGTAGGTCTCCTGAGAGTTATGTCCTCCTGTAAAGGGGTGGTTTGCGGAAAAGCTGAACTACAAAGAGTAAAGCGAACTTTGGTGAATCGGTAATAACAAAAGACATTTTTTGTAATGGTATCTTTTTGATTCTTGTGTTGTTGTGTTGTGGATCAAATGAGTAGGAATATATGTAATATATTAGCTCTTTTTGCCTTTGATTGCCTTGATGTTTTGTCTTGGGATCGACTCATTTCCCGATTGGCTCTAGGTTAGCCTTTTTTGTCTTAAGAAAGTGGGCTTCGTGCGCTTGTAAGTTTGGTGAGTTTTGATTAATGAAAATGCTATCGTTTGAAAAAAATGATTGCTCTTCCCTTTCATTTATAATTTCTTTTTTAATTTATGGAACAAAATCTTCTATTTAACATGTCCAAAGTCATTTAAAATTAGCTTTATTTTTATTTTATTTTATTTTTTATTGGCCTCAAATTGTTATTACTATGTGAAGTGGAATGTATTTGTCAATAGTTATAAGTTCAATTCCAAACTCCGCAATCAAAATTTTGAGTTAAGTGATTTACAGGAAGTTTGTGCATTTATTTAATTTCGTTCTAAATTTTTCTTTTCTTTGTTATTGGCATTGTATTGTTGTGCAAACATGGGATAGATACAAAGGTAATAATGTTGGATAATTTGCGCTTATAAGCAGTATTAAGTGCACAACAAACATGGGCATGGAGTGCGGTCCTACGGACCCTCTCATCTAAATTAAGATGGTATTGTGACATTCAAACACAACTTCATAATAAATTTACCCTATTTAAGGGTTGGTCGAAACCCGATTTAATGGAGTTTCAAATAAAGCATTGAGTTCAAGTTGTTTAAATCCAGCAAGTTTAGGGGAGGTAATCATAACTTTTTTTTTTTAAAATAAATCCATTTATTCATATGTTACTTTCATTTGGACTTCAGCACTTTAGATAGTGTTTGGATGACTTATTTAAAAGATCTTTATTTAAAAGATCTTATAAACTCCTATATGTTATAAGATATTATAAGATGTTTCTAGAGCTTATAATCTGCAATATTGAAAACAAGTTGTTGAAATATTTAGATAAAATAAGATGATAAAAACCTTACAAGATATTAATAGTGACAATTTATAATTAAAATGGTCAAAGTTAAAAAAGATTGTTATTTCAAGATCGTACTTGGGAAATAAGTTGGAATCCCCACTTTTTTCAAAAACTTGTAAGCTCCTAAGATCTTATTCTGAGAGCTTATAAAATCTTTAAGAAGAAGAAGACGACGACGACACAAACTCAAACTGCATCAAGCATCTGACCCAAAACACAATCAAAGGATAGGACTAATTACACAAATACCCTTAAAGTTCAATTTAATTACCAAAAAAAAATCCAACAATATTTCGAAATTACTAATACTATGATGATGTTTGTTTCTATCTTATGAATTACACACCCAAGAAGGGAATATTTGTTAAATACAAACCATCAAGAGAGTTAGTAATACATGCATTTGTAGTTTTGAAATGGGCACAGAGACCGGGAAAGTTAATTATACTGTTTCTTACACGATCCGTTCAAAAGTGATAGATCTTAAAAACTTAAAACGGTCAGCTGAAGGGGGATCGATAGAAATACCAATTCGGCCAAATTCGTCATGAGATGTACCTATCCTGCTGTTCTTGAAGAAGCTTAGCTGAAGATTTGGCATCCAGATAAAGAGAACTCACTTCTTCAAGATCCGCCTGCGAAAAAAGTACAAAGTTAAGCAATTTTTTCTCCTCATAATCGTTTATCGCATTCTTGACAATATCAAACAATCGTTGTACTGCGTACCTTGCAAATATTATCACGACCGTTCATTTTAGCAACTATGCTGGCAGGAGATAACAGCTGGACGGCATGCCTGATTAAACATCATGTATCAGAGTAACATTTCACGTAGAACAGCAGAGCGTGGATAGCCATAACACAACACATAGGAATCTAGGATAATTACAAAATATACTCATGAGGTTAAGTCTAATCAACAAAAAAAAAAACAGTTATCCATCAAAATTACAAATAACCCTTGATATTTGTTTCTGTTTTACAAATTGCACCATAGTGAGGGGAGTATTTGTGTTAAGCAAGTATAAACCTCAAGGGGGTGTTTACATTTTACAATACCTTAAGGGCGTTCGGTCATTTTGAAAGATAACTGATTTTTTTTTTTTTTTGTAGTTAGGCTAAACAGCAGGGATAGATTTGATAATTTGAACAACAGTGAAAAAACCTCAATGATGCTTGTTGCCCAATCTCTCCAAGATAAGCCAGACTTTCCTCATCTATGTTGAGTTCCTCCACCTGTGCTCGAATAGCTAAGATCTGTACCAAGAATCGAAGTAACATTTCTTAAGGAAAAACAGCTAGAAGAAAAAATTAGAGATTTTTAAAAAATATCACATGCAAATAAGTTCTGTCAGTTTTAGTCTAACCTGTATCATTTCAGCAGGACCATAGGTTTCTGTTCTTATAATAACCAATCGGTCTAACAAGTCAACTGGTATACCATGAGGACTAGTCATGTCTGTTCCTCTGCAAAGCAATGTTATCATACGGGTTAGCTATTGAGGAAGTGGGAGTGTCTTTTTTTTTTTAAAAAAAAATAACGGAAGGAAATGTCTGACTGAAGGCACGACTAGTAAATTACCATACCTGACATTACAAATGCCTCGATTTGTGGCAAAAATCACTATGGGAGATAGTGAACTTTCTAAGGCACGATTTAAATAAGAAAAGCACTCCATATCCAGCATATGCACCTGATTTATCGTTGAAAAGTCAGGTGATAATACGAGCAGACAGTTCGAGATAAATTCAAATGCGTGCAAAAAAAACCACCTCATCGATAAATAAGACGCCAGGAACGAGTTCGGCCACACCTTCATCTATATACCGGTTAACGACCTGCAATTAGTTAATCATATGAAAGCAAACTCTTCAGATATTCCAAGTCCTAATAAGATTCAAAATTGCCCCATTACATGCATCTACAGAAAAACTACGACCACAGTGCTTTTGTCAATTCACACCACACCTTATTTATTTCCTGCCGCAGTTTGTCGGTGATTTCGGTTTTTCTGGGCTTCATCATCTGACCCATGAGGGACAGTATATCTTGTCCTCCTTGAGGCCGTGCATTTGCAGCATCAAGATCATGCAATGTAACATCCTAAATAAGAGAAACATTAACATTAAAAAAGGTAACCCCAATAGTTATAGTGGATATTTTTCTTGTTTTTCAACTGAACAAACGAAAATCTAGGTCGAAAAGTTCATCATGAGAACCATAGTTGTCAAAGGCGCGCCTCAGGCGCAAGGCGCACAACGTGATGGTCCCTGCGCCTCATAGCCTCCCAGGCGAGGCGTTTTAATCAGACGTGCGCCTAGGCCCAAAGGAGCACAGGCACCGGACGTTTGCTCAGGCGCGCCTGAGTAAAACATAGGTCTTTTGAGACTGAGCTACTTAAACTTGGGCCTAAAGTGGGTTTTTACACAGGGTTTCTAAATAGGGTTTGTATTTACTAAGTTTACCTAGTGTTTCTTAAGTTAGGCCCTAATTAAACATAAGCCCACCTGCGCAACTGGGCTTTTTTAATGGATTTATGCATGTTTATGTTACAAATTTAATTTATTTATTTATTTATTTTTGCGCCACACTTCAAAAAAGGCGCGCGCCTCGTTTGCGCCTTTCGCCTCGGGCTCCAGGAGCCCTTGCGCCTTTGTGCGCCTTGAGCCTTTGACAACTATGATGAGAACCACATATAGTCTCCAACATCTTTATGAGAAACTAACTTGAGATGTTCAGATCATTTCTCTCAGAAGAACACTATGCCTCACAGCAAAGCAAGCATGCGAGCAGTAAATCAAGACATTAATTAAAATGGAATAAAAAGTGTGGCAAAATGCCAAACATTTTAAGAATCAAATAACACAAATTTTAACAAAATGGCATGATCAGAACGGAAGCACACAAACTTAGGTATAGAGACAGTTTTAGGGCAACTTCCAATTTCCATAAATAACTGGAAATGGAAGCAAACAAACTTATGCAAGCCTAATCATACAGTTTTAGGCTGGAAAATCAATAGAATAATCTTGCATAGCATAGGAACACACCTGGACTATCTCCTTCTTTTTGTGAACCTCTCCTTTAGGAAGTGGTACATATTCTTCGACCTCCAGATCAAACTCAGTAGCAAAAGCATCACTCCTTCCCACCCTTTTAACTGCTCCACTATTTGCTTCAATATATATAACATCACCAACAGCTACCTGCAGTTTGTGACGTTAATCTTGCAATTACGAGGTAGAAACTACTACGCGGGAGAAAATTCACTTCAAACATGGCAAATAGTGCTATTGAGAACGGTAAATCATTCATACACCATATATCAAATAAATTTACAGTGAGCGAAGGCCTGCTGGCTGACGATGAAAATGCAGATAGAAACGAGAGTTTAGAAGTTCCATTTTCGTAGTATGAAACATAAGAACAATACCAAAAACACACACACAGAAAGGAACACATAGATTTAATCAGAAAAGCTAGGTTTCTCGAAACTCACCTTTTCCTTAATCAAGGCATCATATATTGTCGGATCCAACTTCAATTGTTTGGTTCCTTTTACAGTTTTCAACCCAATTATAACATGGCTTATACTTTTACCATATCCACCAGTCACACTCTCAGTTTCTTCTGGAGATAGTTCCGTAACCTGTAATATAAGTAGCACAAATGAATTCAAAATTGAAAAACAGAACGATATATCATACTTACAAATTCCACAAGAAACATAAAATGGCCTGATAAATAATATCTTAATTTAACAATTTTTCTCATAATGGAGAAGCTTACCTCTCCCTCATAAACCTCCTTGTTTTCTTTAATACGAAGCCCAATAGCTCGTCGAAAATTCTCCATTAGAACCTCAGTCTTCTTTACTTCCGATGAATACACTTCTGATCCAACCATTGGGCAAAATGGAACCTGCATGTTACAAGGCATAAAAATCCAATGTCACCCACTAACACCAGAGACAACTTATAGACCCCTTATAAAAGTGAGGATCAATAGCAAGTTCAAAAACCTTAATGAATATTTATAATGTTTCCTATTGGTTGTCCAATAAAAACATAGAAACCAATAAAACGTGAAAGTTGTTGAAAAATGTTTTCGACCTTCTACCACAATTGATTTTCAGTATAATTCTTGCTCCATAAATGTGGGACTCTACTACTCATAAACAGCCACGATGGACATGAGGTGTTTAAAAATAATGTACGTCACATGTCCTTTCCAGGAGAGGTTTCCGTTGTAGAAAGACCGCAACTAGCACAAAAATTCTCATCTCGAATGTCACTGCATACATAGGGACAGTAAGGGAACTAATAAGTTGAGGAAGCCATTAATGCAGGCAGCATGAGGTAAGAAAGCTTAGGAATTCAAAATGACCCTTAGACCATGGTCGAAATAGCATGCTATCTAGATGGAGAATTTCCTTTGGCTTCTAACTACTGCTCATCTACCTCAACCACTAGTTGCAAAAATATGGTATAAAAGATGAAGAACTCAATAACATTTAATGAATCTTTTAACATTGACATCAATGAAGATAAAACTAAAAGTACACAAGAAACACTGCCGCTAATATACATACCTTGCTACCAAGTTCTTGGGAAATTCCTAGAGCAAGAGCAGTTTTCCCAGTACCAGGAGGACCAGCTAGTAATAAGGCACGACCGGCCATCTTCTTTTGACGAATCATATCAACCACAAGCCCAGATGCTTCCCTTGCGGACGCCTGACCCACAAATCCAGCAGCCAAAGGTAGTGCTTTTCCATTGGGCTGACAATGCAATCAGCAGGACACACAATTAAATCAGTTGATAAAAAGATCATTATTTATTCTCACATAAAGACAAATGACACTGAACCCAGATAAACCAATGCATCAATATATAAGGAAATTGTTGATCTCCTCTTCATCAATTTCAAGAGTATGAATAACCAAATGATAAAAATCCAATATTTGAATATCAAAGAGATGATTCTTACTTACCCTCCTACTTAACTACTTTGAAAAGGTTTTGCCACAACAAAATCAAAACACTATCTTTCTTTTCACTTTTACCTTACATCTTTTGAAGAGTGCAACATGACTGTAGTCTGTAGTGGTTTAAAACCAATCAGACTAAAAATCGGAAAACTAAAAAAACAAAAACATATTTTTATCGTAATTTCAGAAACAGTAAAACCCTACACCCCCATAACCACAAAATCTAAAAGCTCTATAGTGCAGAATAGTAGGGGTATGAATTAAAAACATCATAAATAAAGCCAAAAATACAAACTTTAATCAGATAAAAGAAATACAGTGAAATAAAAAAGAAATTACTGGGGATTTACCTCAAGGCCAAGGCCTTTAATGTGAGTGTGAGTGGCTATTCTCTGCTTCTTTGTGGTGGATTGTACTTCTTCTATCTTCATTTCGCCTCCCTTTCTTCCTCTCTTTCTTGAGTTCTTTGGTTACTTCTCTTTTTTCACTATTCTATTGTTACGGAAGCTTCTCTCTCTAATGGAGAGGTATATGGGAGGAAATGGATCCTCTCCATTTAGGAGGTGTAAATTTCTTGTGCGTTTGGAGAGAGAAAGACACATGTACATCTATACATACACTTATATATATGTATATGTATGTATAGGTGTATGTATAGATCTTGCGTACATGTCTTTTCTCTCCAAACGAATCGCTGAAATTTACACCTCCTAAATGGAGAGGATCCACGCCCATATGGGAGCAGTCTTGTCCTTTAGAGTTTAGTGAGTATTAAAAATCACAATTTTGTATTAATCTATCTCCTCCATTTTCACTATAAATATATACCAAATCAAAATCAAATAAATATTTATCAAACCAAAAACTACATTTAGATTATAAATTATATTCATTAGAGTTATATTTTCACTGGTCATGGTTGTTGTTGTGGGCAACTTCAACAATTTTCAGTGATCAAATTATCATGACTATATTTTTACTTTGAAAGCCAACATCTTAAGGTTTTTAGTGTAACTTGAATCATGGTATATGATTTTTGTATAATTTATTACGAATTTTCAAAGTCAATTTTAACATCTATTAATTGCGATTTTACTCGTGTTTTGTTGAAAAGAAATGTTATATTTTTATATTTTTATTACTAATATCATTTTGCATCATTTTATAAGTTAAGTAAAATTTTCGAATCCTCATAATTGTTATAATTGTATAAATTTGTATTTTGTATTTATACTGAAATTATTATCTAAATAAAACCTTGTGTTTAGTAATACAAATAGATATATGATAATATATTTATAAATTTGTACTTTGCAATCATAATAAAAGAATTAAAAATTGTGATTTAATAACTTAGGAATTAAAATTTGTGATTTAATAACTTAGGTATGATTAAAGAGTCTAGAGATCAAATAGAAAACGCAAAAATGAAAGAGTAATGCACTAATTAAAAGACAAGTATATTGATTTCATTGTCTTTGTCGCCTTATTTTTCTTTGTTGGCATATAATCCGGATCATATCAACATATATGAATTTCGTTGTTGGCCTTGTTGGTTTATATGAGCGTGACCATATTGACTTATATTTGTAATCTTTTTATTGGAATAAAAATTTGATTTGAGTTCAAATAATATTGGGCTTGAAAATATATTTTTAGTTAAAAGATAAAATAAGAGTCAAGCCCAAATCCAAGTTCTAGAATTTCTCTAGAAATATCTTATTAAAATATCTTAGATATTAGTTGAAGAAAGCTTGTAGAAACTTCTAGATTGCTAGATATTTTAGAAGATAATTCTAGTGGATAAATTATAGTCTTTAGATCAAATAATTATAGTCATTGGATAAGAAATTGTCTTAGTATAAATTGGGGTATCTTGTTCATTTTGTAACAAGCCAAAAAATTTGGGAAAATAACACAAACGCCCCTATTTAGTACAAAACCGTGCAATACACTGTGACTTTGAAAACAATGTACACTCCAACATATATAATAAGAGACATAAAGGATGAGTATAGAATAAGTCTTGTGACAGAAAGGCTTGGAGATCAAAAGAAAAACATCGAAAATAATAAGAGGAATGACGGATGAATCTTATCGAAACTTCCTGCTTATCTGCATGTTGGAGAAAACGAATCCCGCACCGACTCTTTGAAATAGTAAGAAAAGATGATAACACCTTCCTCTTCTTGTTCATGGCTATAAACACATCAATAAAGGGATGAAAACACTGTAGACTGTAGTTGTTGTTGATGGTACATTCCCGAAAGCAAGTTACGGAGGGACTTTGTTGTCTGTCTGCACACAAGATGGGAATGGGAGCATTTTCCTATTGGCTTTTGTAATAGCGGATTCTCAAAATAATGGATCTTAGGTATGGTTTTCACAAAGATCGGAGACAAACTTTCGGTCTCGGGTAAGGGATATGCATGGTCTTAGAGCAGACACATCACATAGAAACTTCTATACATGAGGTACAAATTGTAAATATTTTCCGAGATGATGTTTCATAGATGTTTCAAATATGTTTCTTTCATGTTTCACATATAAGTTTCAAAAATATTTTCAATGACAAGATTCTCGAAAAATATTATCTTAATAATTAGGTGTATATTTGAAAAATAAGTGTCTACACTTGATAGAGTAAATAACAAAAGTAGACCTTACTTGACCATCATTGACTATGAGAAATGGACATAACTCCACGAGAACAAAAGATACTTTGTCATGACTTCCAACATTGTAGAATCAATGAATGCAACAATTGTAGGTTGGAAGACACCTATTTGTAACAACATTGATGGAGTGCGTGAGATCTTTAGTTCAAGATTGGACATTACGAGGCATCGAAATGAAGCAAGATCAATATTTACGAGAATGACAAAAACAATCAAGAGTATATGGGGAAAAACTACACCATTTCTCCAAATTTAAAAGTAATTTACTACAAATTTTCAACAGAATCTTTGTTTCAAAATTATTTCTTACATGTTTCATTTATGTTCGTAAAGAAATCAAATGTTTTTCTCTCTAAAAGTCACGAAACAGAGAAAATATTTGCTTTGTGGACCTTGAAAAAGGACTTGCACATGCAACAAGTTTTAAAAGAATTGAATGAACCAATCTTGCTTTCGACATACTACATGAAGAAAATAATGGAAGTGATTTATTCGAACAGTGTATCAATCCCACATGAAGATATTTGAATCCGACACCTGAAATCAAAATAATGATGACTCTTCCACCAGGAAGGCAAGGCAAAATCTGGAAGGCCAAAGAAAAGAAGACACAAGGCAACTTGGGAGAAAATTTTCGAAAATAAATGTGGAAGATGTGGGCGACTTGTACATAATAGACAAAGATGCATGAATCAACCAAAAACAAGATGCATTTAATAATACTATATTCAAATTGCTTACATACATTAGAAATATTACAAAACATAATTGTTTCAATAAAATTCATACACATTGATTTATAGTTTCTTAGATATTTCTTATTTGTTTCCGATATTGCAATCTGTTTCATCATTGTTTTTTAGAAGCGTTGTTGCACAATAGTTTCTTGGCTACACCTTTTCGTATAAAATAAAAAAATCAAGCATACAAAAACTAAAAAAAACTAAAAAGTTCCAAACACTTATGAAGCCAAAACAACAAAACTAAAAGTTCATTCCATAGAACCTCAAAATGATTCGGATGATGTTCCATACATACTTTTGCAAATCTGAAAAAACCAACTAAACATATAGAAATATTCAAAATAACCATACTAACAAATTAGTCAAAGATAAGTAAAACATAATGTTCCACGAGACCATAACAAATATCATTCAGATCTATTCCTTAACAACAAATTCCTAGCATTACTAGGAAGTGGGGGATTGATTTCAATATCACTATCATCTTCATCTCCATTGTGTTGTTTCAACCTTGCATGATTGTATAGCATGTGAGTATGCCTCATCCGTTCACTTTCAATGTCAAAGTTTTCCTCGGACATTTTCTTCCCGAGCTAAAATACTATGCATAACAAGCAACAAATATTCCATGAATCGCTAAAAAAAAAGAAGTAATAAACATAATATAAAAATACACAAAAAAAGAAACAAAAATAAAATAGAATACATACAAGAATATTACTTTTTGAGTTGAATAGGAATATACCTAACAACCACAATTTTGATTGGAGAATAAATCTCAACAGAGAAAGGGCGAACCAAGAGCAATGTCCCGACGATCTTCATAGAAGGCTACCATGAAAAGAAAACGAGGCAACAACACACTATAACTTTCAATAGTTTTCCTAGCTATTTTTACAGTGTGGAGTCCACAATGAATTATACGGATATATAATCTCTTCTTAGTACTCAACCTCCCAAGAACTCAGTGTTTCATATAAAATCAATGACTAGGAAACAATATATGATCTACCTCAAACCACGACTTTCCGCAAAGATATATCAAACCCCATGATATAGTTAACCACGAGGAAGAATTCACGTTAATCATAGAATTGTCAAAATTCTTCTTCTTCATCTTGTTCACATGGGTGAATCGACCATAAATATTTGCATGCATCTATCAATGATCGAATCCGTGGTTGTAAAATTCACAACACTATGCCCATATATATACTTCTTACGTATATAATAGAACAACACATCCATATGATGAAAAAAGCAAAGAAAAGTAAAACACAAAAACAAAATAGAAAACAACAACATAAAAATAGTAACTTACCAAAGAAGACAAATACTCATCAACATAGTATATGCTTTGAAACCACGATTTTGCTTCACCTCGCAGACGCCGAGCTTTAAACATAAATAAATCACAATATTACAATAATATTTCATAATCGTGGCAACCACGAGAAAAAAATATTACCCTTGTGTAAGAAACCCTTCCAAAGTCAAATCTTTCTCCTAAGGAGTCATTTTCAAATCAATGTTCCCCAACTCCAATCCCCCAACTTCTTTTCCACTGACATCACCAGATGATTCGAAGTGAGTGGTGAAAGGAGTTCTCACAGCAACAAAAGGTTTTGAAACCCTCTTAGCAATAGGGGATTGAGGAACAGTTCGCATCGAAACTCTTGAGACCGATCTGCAATAAAACAAGAAACAATGTTACAAACAAAATATAAATGACAATTTAATGTCAAAACAAACTAGATACATTCTTATAACAACCATTCCACCAACAACATGAGTTGCACCGTTCAAAATAGAATCAACTTGAGATTGGGCAAGATAATCAAATTCTTGAGAACCAATAAAGTTATGTTCAGCACGAACATTGAGGCCTTGAGATTCAACAACCTCATCTAAAACCTTAGTTGAACCAAAAAAAACATTCTCAACATTTTCTACAAATTCCATTCGACCATAGACAACAATTCCCTCAACATCACTAACAAGCCCTTTATCCATATGGAAATCAACATCACCACCAACATTACCACCTTCGACAACATCCGATTTTTTTTCAAATTGTCCACCAGCAAGGGGACTATTGGTTCACTCAGCACTTTCCAAACCAGTAGTGTCAATGTCTCCTTAGAAAAGGGCACAACATGAATTTTAACATGTTCATCATCCGCTAACAGGGATTCATTCTCAGACTCTGAAGTTGATGACATTTTATTATATTCATCTCCAACACCCTTATCAGTTTTCTCCAATTCATCACCAGCCTGAAAAGCAAAAATAAAAACATTATAAATCCAAACAAGAAAAAAAAAAGTCAAAACAATAATGAAACACAAAATATAGAGTACCTGAAATTTCCCCTTAATAACAGACAACTCAGAGAGAACAATTTTAAACCGCTCTTCCAAAAATTTGTTAATGGAGTTCTTGAAAAGCTTAAACTCCTTAGACAGTTTCACTGCTTTATAACAACATCATCCAGCGTGTAGTTAGATCCCAAATCAATAGCAGACTCTTTCAGCTTTAAATTAGCAATGACAAAATTGCCATCAATAGAATTAAAAGAATACTTGGAGTCATAAAAAAATGTTGCAATATTCAACTGCAACTTCTCTTCAGTTAATGGCCAAAGATTCTTCAACTTCAACTAAAACAAAAAAAGAAAAACAAACAAAAAACCAAAGTTAGAAACAACAAATAAAAAGTTATGAAACAAAAGAGAAATAAAAGAGAAACAGAAATAAAATATTAATGTATTGCCTGTTCGGCAGAACGATTGAAAATCATCATATCAAGATCACCAAACCTCAAATTTTTATCTTTCCTAGAACTTGGACAACCCCAATTCCGAATCTGAGGGATACTTTGCCCCATACGATTATAAATTTTATTATTCACCTCTGCACAACATTCATAAAACCATATCTGGAAAGCCAAAGGAAAACCTTTAGTTTTGTAAAATTTAATATGTTTAGCATGACGCTTCAAATCCTCACCCTAAGGCTACTTCCTATGGAGCACTTGTTCCCTCAATTTTCTATTTGTCAAGTCAAATAAATTCTTTCCTCAGGGATACATGTTAAAAGCATCACTATCAATTAAATCGAAAAAGACATTCACAGAATTCCCAGTAGAAGAAAAATGAAAAAATGCAAAAAGTACAACAACGACATCTTCAAAGTATCATCATCATTATCACCCCAAACTTGTAATGTAAAACACTCCTCAATTGACTACTTATTGAGCTTAATTCCAGAAATAATACCATCCCCACAAATGGAAGGCCTATCACCAACACACTTCAGCCTAGTAACTATGGCATACTCTCCAACACCAAACCTCAACAGTTTTCCACAAACAAACACCAATATCTTATCCTGCTTGGAATAAACAACCTGCCTTTTCAACAAAGAATGCAAATGTTGATTCTGAAAATCAACCTCATGCATCCTAGAAAGTAACCAAAACAAGTACGCCTAAAAGCATCAAGTTGGGGCACGAATAACTTGTCCTTCAAATTTTTAATAACTTCAAAGGAGAAGCCAGTATTTATCCTAGCAGTATACCAGTCTCGAGGATCAATCATATAATCATAATCCTAGAAACAACAAAGAAACAAAAAATAAACAATACATCTTATACAGAAGATTTGAAAAATCATAAAAACAACAGATCAACAACATAGAAATACAACAGAAATAACACAGAAACAAAAATCCATAAAAACAATAAATAACAAAATAGATCCAGTAATATAAAGAAAAAAACAACATACCTCAGCAACATCAACGTCTCTAAATCCAACAACTTTCTTTTTGGATAATGTTTTCCTTATCAATTTGTTTATCATCAACGTCGACATGTTTCGTCTTTCTTTTTTTAGAAGATGAAGAAACTATGGCTTCAGATTTCGAAGCACTTTTCAACACTCTTGTATCAACATCATCAGCCTTTTCCATTTTCAGACGAATTAGAAGCGATTTCTTAGGGTCCATGGATATAAATAAGAAACCGAAAAGACACAAAAAAAAATAATTTGAAGACTAGCAGTTTCCACAAACGGTTTCGTGAGAGGTTTTCGGAGAAGTTACAAAAGCAGTTACAGGAATCAAAGTGAAAACAAAGATAACAATGGCAGGCATGCAAAGAAAAAAAACCCAAACGTTGAGAGGAAAGAGAGAGAGAAAGTGACAGACTGAGACACGAAAAGACTGGAGCGTAAATGAGGGGAAAAGTTAAAAAAGAGCGTACAAAGTAAATAAAAAGGTATGGGATATTGGCGTAGCTAGGGGCCAACCCGCCCTGCATCCCCCTCGTTTTAAAAAAATAAAATTTCTATTCCTTTAAAAAAAAATTATTAAATTTTTAAATGGTTTTTCTTTTAATTTTTATCCTGCCTACTCGATTTCGTGTATCGACTCACCCCCATTTTTTCTTGGCTACGCCATTGGTATGAGATGTCAGATGTTAGTGAAACCGGGATTTGGGCCAAATGGATGGTATTTTGTGTAATTTCCCCAAAATATTTGAGAAGAATAATTAATAGAAGCAAATATTCTTCCATCAAAGCTCTCTTTTATTTCTTAGCCTAAATAGTCTCATCTTCCTACCAACGATAACTAGCAGTATGTTAAAAAAATTCGTTGTGTCATGCTACTACGAGAGACGCCAAATTTATGTGTCGCCTCGGACTTTGAAAACTACAGGACCGTCCCTGTATTGGAGGAAATCAATATAGATTCAATAAGTCAATTGATATGTTTCGCGCGAAAAATATCACATTCTCCAGCCAAGAAAAAGCACATTCAAAACTCGCAGAAAGAAAAATGAAAACGCAAATTAACACCGAGTAAACGATGGGCGAAAGAAATAGTAGAACATGAATACATGTTGTAGAGGTGGAGAAGATAACCGCCGGCGGCGCTGCGGCTTATGTGGTGGCGGGCGGCAGCGAATGTTTGAACCGGGGCATGGGTTGGGGTTTTGGAAGATGCTAGATAGGTTTCTTGTAATATTTGTGATTGTAATAGTTTTATTGATCATATAACCTTCGTAATTATTTAATTCTTTTTAGTTCACCCTAAAAAAATAGAAAACTTAAATAGCTATTCACCTTCAAAATTTAATTATTTAAACACACTACTTCTTTAAATAAATTTTAAATATTCAATTATTTTGTCAGACTTTGATCCAAAAAAAACTTAAGGTTGCCCAAGGCACTCCCGCTTCCCGGAAAGAGATGGCAGAAGCTTATAGGTCTTTCTGAATATTAGGGAGTTCTTGGGTATCCCATCTTGCTTGACTTCTTTAATTGCTTCCCGCTTTACTTGTATATTTTGACTGCCTCATTTTTTGATATTGCTTCTACTTGCTTTTTAGGTAAGGAGAGTTACATCATTGCGGAGTTGATAGCCTTTAAAAAGAAGAAGGAGAAGGCCAGCTAGAACAACGAACACAAAGGAGTCTTTTGTTATTGTATTGTGATCACTTCGCGCGCATTTGTTTGATTCTTTCTGGGTTTGGCCTCAATGAGTATAGGATCACTTGGTCCGATCCTTGTAAACATATTCTCTCGTTCCTGCACCTTATTTTATTTCCACTACAATCTGTTTCATGTTTCATTACATGTTCGAACATTAATTGGAACATAAGAGGGACATATTATTAATCTGATTTAGTTAAGTAATGCTATATGACAACACATTCTAACAGGCTCTACAAATAATGGGTTTTAAACACCACCAATGGATTTGCACTAAGATCAACTTTGAACATGGAAAGTTGAGCTTCAGTTTCATACTTTATTTTTGGCTTCAAGAGTATATGAGAACGGCATCTACGCCACTTCTCCATTTCTTAATACCAATTAATACTTTCAAGCGATTCATCACATTGGCTCAATTAATACAGTCAAAGGCCTTTTTTTTTTTTTTTTTTTTTTTAAAATTACAAAACGCCCACGAAAACCCCTTGTTGTTTGTGTTTTGTTAATAATATGCAACTTTTAAAATAGAAATAAGTATCAAACTTAAAAACTTATTGATTTTTTTTTATAATTAAACTAAAAATTTCATATATTTTGTAATTTAACCCTCTAGCCATAAAATATTTAGCCTATCTATATATATGGCCCTTCAGTTTCAAACATTTTATATATCTCTCACTCTATCTCTGAAACCCACAGAAAATTATAAATGGAGTTAATCAATTCAAAATTATTTTTATTCAAGGATGTTCCACCTCTCCTAAAAGTATACGGATTCGTAGAGAGACTTCAAAGGGACAGATACTGTCCCAGCATCTTATTTAAACTACGGAAAATGCCAATAAACTTTTTTAAACGCTGTGCTAATTTCTTCAACAGTATTGATGAGTAGAAAAAATGTTGTTTAATTTCGCTATGTGCGCGCCCATGTTTCTTGAATTTTAGTTCACAACACTTTGTTCTCTTTTCACTTAATTAATATTTATAGATCTGAAATTTTATTGGAGATAGCAGAGTTGACATTGTGAGTTCAATTCAGGGCAAGGAAGTGTTAAAAAAAAGCTGATTAATGTTTGTTTTATTTCTACACATGGGACGTAGACAATTTCCCTTGTAAGTACTGCGTTGATGTCAGCGACTCAGCGTTGACATTTGACCTAATGCAGCAAATCAATAACATGTGCGCTGATGTGGTGTTGATGTTAAAAAGATGCAGATTTTTGCATTTTGTTTCTCTTTTATGGAGTAAAATTACTTGACGAATATGACAACATGTATTAATTGTAATTTGCATATATGCAACTTTTTATAGATGAATTGGTGTTGACCATTTTTGATGCTCATATTTTTGATTGATTTAGCAATTGACGACAAATATTAGGTTGAATATATACCAAACAAGAAGTTAGTTTCATATTTTGTCACACCCTTAAATTAGTGGACGGAAAAATACAAAATAAGTGTAATTTAGTGGACCAAATATGTAACTTATCCTCATTTTTATATACGTGGAGGCCTATTGATGCCAATGGTTATGTCCACGAAAGATGGATTGACTTATTTCTACCTGCTGCGACAACAAATTTACCAAGAGAGGTAATTTATATATTAATAAGCTATATATTAGATATTTTTCTCTGGTCAATGGATGACTGGATGTCACTTATCTCAGAATACAGTTTTCATTTTATTGAATTTGTACAATACACGAATGTTGAAACTTTGACTTCCAATCACACATACGTTATTCATTTTTACAAGATTATTGGATTTGGATCATACATACTATGAAATATCTATTATATATAAATATATTCAAGAACTAATCAACTAATTAAGGTAGCTACTTTGAGCTTTCAGTGGTGAAATTAAGATGATTTTGACTCCCGAAGCCTTTTTTCTTGTGAAAGCAATTTTGCAAACCTGCCAAGTCATAGAACTAATCATCAAAAGAGTGTTTATTTTATAATCAAATTAAATAAATTGGATATGATAATATACATTTTCTGCATACTTTTTCAAAGCATCAGCATTTGTGCCTCCATTTTCAATAGACTCAAAGAGACCTGTCACAAGATTTACCCTTGAAACAGGTTTTTCCAATAAACTTTCCCCAATTTCAACTAGCTTTTCCAAGTTCTCCTTAGTTGCAACGTCCACAGAGGACACTGTTCCTGTTAAAGTGTCATCCTATATAAAAGTATAAAATTTCACAAAAAATATCAGTATTCACTATATATCCTCGTTCAAAACTCATGAAGTACTTTATGTTGATTCATTGAATAGTCAACCTGCTAAGTAATTAACAATTTTTTTCACACCAAACTTCATGGGTATCAACATAATTAATACGTATATATTAAGAACTAATAATTAAACCATATATATAATTAGTAACCTATTCAGTTGAAAAAACAAACCAGCTCGAGATAAATTGTTAAAAACTCATTTGATTTTGATTCATTAACATAATAACGAATTAAGTTTGAAACACATTTTTTCGTTTGATAAAACGTAAAAGCTCAACTTAATTAGTAAAAAAATAAAATAAAACATATGTAAGAATATTAAGTTACTCGTGTCTTATTATTAATGTCCCATTTCGACAACTAAAACTCATTCCAACTCGATTCAATCAAACCAGATTCAAACACAAGATATATGTAAAAACATTAAGTTACTCATTTCGCTCAAGCTCAACTTGATTAATAATCGAACTAAATTCAAACACAAATTTTGAAAGTTGATAAAAATTCAAACAAACTGAATAGTGTTATATTCGATTATACTCGATTTCAAAATCTTCCGTAAGGGTTTACACTATTACAAAAATGCTGATAGATAGCGGTTTTAATCCGCTGTCTATTAGTAAAACAACCGCTGTTAGAGCCACAGTGGTTAAGAATCGTTGTTGTTTCCTTTAAAGCACCGGTTTTAAACCGCTGTCTTAGAGGTAAAATATCCGCATTCTAAGACCCTGGTGTTAAAAGTTTATGTTTTTGACACCGGTTTAGAACCGCTGTCTTTTGATGAATAGACATCGACTATTTACACGGGTTTTAAACTGGTGTAGTAAGAACACTCAGGCCCAACTACGAGGGCAAATATATATAGGGCACATTCAAATTAAAGTGATAAAATTAGTCCAAAAAGAAAACATTAGTAGTTTTGGACTTGTTATAAGTAAGCTTACTTGAATTCTGAGATAGTTTTGTTGAGAATGAAGAGCTTGAAAAACCACAGAAAAATGAAAATCCACCATGTCGGCGCTGGCTAGAGTGAAAACATCCACTATTGGGGTAGACCCACCGTTGAGCAACCACCCTAAAACACCCCATTTCGCCGCCTTTTTTGCACTGTATTTTTTCTCCGCCTTGGCCGAACCCGTGCCCAATGAGATCACAAGAAAACGTCCATAGTCTGTGGGCTTTATGGGAAAGAATTCCGGATTTTTATCGAATATTTGTTTCGTCACTTGGCTAATGGCAACTAAAGCCTACAAAAAATATATTTTCAGAGAAAATAAAAGACTCTCAAATTAGTTATGCACTTATCATTCTATTAAAAAATAAGAGGTTCAATATATCTCTCTCTAGAATAATTATATGGAGATTTTTGAGGGTGATAATTGGGTAATTTACCGGATTATTTGCTGCAACACCACCATCAATGAGATTAAACTCACGAGGATTGCCTTTTTTGTCTAGGTTCTTGAAGTAATATGCGGGGAGATATGTTGGAGCTGCAGATGTGCCGATGCATATATCGGACAATCGAGCATCTAAGGATGATGACATCTCTTTGGCCTGCATGAAGAATGGACTCCATCCATGTCACCGTGATGGTGTAGCCATCATATAAAAGTGGGATGAGTCGAATGGAAAAAAAAATCATATAATTAAGCTATAACTTTTTTTAACACTGTCGGGCTAGAAATAGGCCTGGGTCGGGGCCTAGTATGGCCTATTGTCTCTGCCAGCGGTCAATTAATTTGTTGTAAATCTTATATATAGTACCGATATTATAGAGTACATTTTAATAATTTATCTAGATAATATGGATCATAACCTTATATAATCGATATGATACAATTCTAAAGTCTAAAGTCAAGTAATAACGGGTCTGGATTCTTTATTCCAAAGTGTTTTTCATTTCATATTCCAAGTACCTTAAATACACGTCAAATATAATTAAGTTAATGACATCATCAATGTAGGAATGATATTTAGAACACGATAGATACATAATTTAGAATAGAAAGTCATGCGCGCAAGTAAAAGCAATCATGTATCCTAGTTTCTATACATGCATAACCTCATATATAATCTCCAGGCAGGCAGGCAAGAATATATAATTAAAAAGGATGGGGATTAATTAAGACCTCATAAGTAGAGAAAATTGTTGGCTGCAAATTCTTGATATCAAAAGTTGGGATGACAACATTGGTCAAAGTCTCATGCAATCGAGTCTCCCCTAATTTCTCCCTTATAACTTGGTGAAGGTACTCTCCATCATATTTTGGTCCACCCACAGATTTCAATGTCTTTGTGATCAATCCAAACAAGCCACTGCAATATTAATTGCAAGGAATTAATTAATACAGCCATATTGATCATCTTATATATATTGCCTATATAAATAATTTATCAAACATGGAAAATTAATTATACCGTTTGTGAGGAAAGATTTTAGGGGAGTTATGAAGATAAAAGGGTTTAATATCTTTGGCAGCAAACAGAGGACGATTGTTGTTGTCCGGAGCAGTTAACATTGCTGTCACTAGGCCACCAGTGCTTGTTCCTGCCATCACATCAAAGTAATCTGCAAGTCTTGCATCCTCGCCATCAAGCTCCTAATTAATTATCAGAAAGAAACGCGCATTTTTCTTGTTAGTCATATTTAGGGAAAATTGTGAAATTTCGTCTCCTAACTTTTCATACATGTCATATCAATGTAACCACTAAGTGAAAGTAACCAGCCACTATTACTTTTAGTAAAATGACCAAATACACCACCATTAAGGGTATGACCGTCATTTTTTAGTCAAAATAGCAAAAAGACATGTTTTTTAAAACACGTGCCTATTTTTCGTTTTCACAAAACATAAATGGCCAATTTGGTCTATTACCACAAGAAAAAAAATGTCAATATGTTGGGATAACTACAAAACCCATTAGGTTTAGCCTAATTAAAAAAACATTCTAGTTATCATTCAAAGTTACAAATATCCCCTTAATGTTTGTATTTATCTAACAAATACCTCCAACTTGAGGGTGCAATTCGTAAAATTGAAACAAATCTATCAGATGAGGTATTTATAGTTTTGAAATTAAATATATATACACACACGTATGTTTTAAAAGGAAATGATTCATTACTAGTTCTCGTCCACATAAGATTTTGGACATACATAAACATTAAATCATAAACAGGGAATTAAGGCATTAATATGTCACATATATAAACTGTAGTACTAAACAACACTAGATATGTTATATACCTGGAGTTGCGATTCAAGAAATTCAAGAATAACAGCAGGAATGATCCCTCTAATCCCACCCCCATCAATGCTCAAAATTGTTATTAGATTTCCATAAGTTGGCGGCTGCATTTGAAGAAGAGATGATGATGATGCCTTCTTCATCATCGTTCACATATAAAATCCCTTATTTGTTTGAGAAATATATCTTAAGTAAATGAGGTTATACTTGACAATTTTGGGTTTCTTTTGATTTGGCCTAATTCGTACATTGGGCAACATGCATGTAGGAGTGACACAATTTATAGTTCTCGGACACAAGAAAACTTCTAAACACGTGACGTCAATTTAGAGTTAATCTAAGGTTAATATTTGGATATGGCCTGAAGACCAAGTATGTTTATAAGTTACATACGTTTTCTTGTGGAATTTTACATATGCATTAAGATTACTCCACGGCTAGCTAGCCTACCGTTATTTTTTATTCATTCAATTAATTACACATGCATGCATATAACATCTCACTAAGGTAATTAGGTCATTCTTTTTCTCGTTACAACAATGAAGAAGAAACCGGCGGGAGATATAATATTATAGAGTCCCTTGGATTTTTGGCCTTTTGTCTATAGCAGAAATATTTTGTAGTCATGTTTTTCACAAATATGTTTTTAGCCATTTTTTAGTTTAAAAGTCCATTTTACCCTTTTTCCATTTATGGGGACGGCCGGTACATAACTCGATACCGAATTACAATTTTTTGAAAAATGGTCAACTACCTCATCAACGAATGCATGAAGAGTATGCCGTTAGTTTTTAGCCTGTTGTAAAAATCCCTGCCGAGCTCCGATTAGTCCCCGCCTATGCGTTAGGCTAGCTCTCCTTGTCCGGCTACATTTTTCTTCCGATTATGCCTCGCCTAACCACGCTCAGGTCCCGCCAAGACTCCGATTAGGTGCTAGGCGTATGCCGCCCGACTAGCTAGCGCCTAGCTTTTTTTATAACATTGTTTTTTAGTCAAAATGGTTAAAAAAATATATTTTTGAAAACACGTGGTCATTTTTCATTTTCACAAAACAGAAATGGCCAAATTATCCTATTACCACTATGTTTATAATATATGTATATATATATATATATATATAGGATTTGGTTCAAATGAGACCACCATCCCTAGGTGAGACAGTGTGGACTCATCTTACTCATTGATCTTAAAAAATGAAGGGATGTGATTAATTTAGTTTTTTTTTAATTATTTCTAATTTTTCGCATATTTTAAGGGTAAGATTGTAATTTTGTAATTCAAATTAGTGGTCCCAGTTTTATGGGTAAAATTGACACTGCTTGGGATTTTGTGGAATTTAAGGAACCTGTTTTCTTTCCAAATATTTTTATTTTACAGCATAGTTAGGGTTCTTCTACTGCATAATTAGACATCAAATAATGCATATTTAGTTATTTTGTTGGCACTGTTTTATGAAAAAAGACATAATTGAATATAACGTACTGCATATGTAGTTATACTACACTGCATAAATATGTTCAATATAATGTATATTTAGTTATGAAAATGGGATGTTGCTTTTGGAAATTATAAAAATGGGATGTTACATAATGTACTGCATATTTAGTTATTCCACAATACATAGATAGTTTCTAGATAATACATAGTTAGTTGATTTTGTTGCATAGTTTATGACGTCTTGCATAGTTGGTTATACTGTACTACATATTAGTTTTTTTACGCTGCATAGATAGTTTTCAGATAATGCATATTTAGTTGAGTTTTGTTGCATATTTAGTTTTTGAACTCACTGTTCGTTATTTCTCCGTAATATTGCACCGATTTTTCTTGTTTTTTCTCTGTAATTTTCATGAACTGTAATTTTCGAGTTCTTCACAGTTTTCTTTATTCGCGTTAATGGGGGAATGAGAGAGAGAAAGAGAGAGAGAGAGAGACGTGAGATTGGGAAAATTGGGAGATGTATGAGAGAGAAAGAGATTTGATTCCATTTTTGTAACTAACTTGTTATGTTATTTTATCCTACTACCCTTATATTGATTAAATTAATATTTTAATATATTTTTTATCCATTAAATCATACTCATTGATCAATGGTGGGGGATGGTTGAGATTAGTCCATTGTGTCTCACCTAGAGACATGATCTCACTGATCCTCCCCTATATATATATATATATACGGATGTATAAACACAAAACAGAAATGACCAATTTCACATATATAAACATCGGATGTATAAAAAGTTGAGAAATACTATTTTATGTAGTACTATTTCGCGTAACATGAAGCATGAAAGATGTGTGAAAATCTCAACATTTTTTTTAAAACACCCATAGGGTGCATGAAGGGTTTAGGGAGCCCCTCAACCGATATTATTGATCACTGGAAGAATTTTCTGTACAAGTGAAAAAAAAAGACAATTACATCAGAAGCACATTACGCCCACAAACTATCTACTTTTCTATATATGCTAAATCTTTTTCTATATCTAATTAAATGATCATGGCATACCAAGTTGATCCATCCTAACCAAACTTATAATCATTCTAGGCGAAGAATCTATAAACTGTATATACAATTATTATCATTGAAAACATTGGCTAAAGCATCTGCAACTTTATTCCCCTCTCTATAAATGTTTCATGCATATTCACATTAAGACTCGACGTTTGTTGCTGAATAGGCAAAAGAAATGGTTGAATTCCCCTCTCCATAAATGTGTGAAAAAGTCAACATTGTTAATGAACTGTTTGAGTAGCGATTGTTTGTAAAAAAAAAAAACATGAAATTGAATAAGACTAATTTAATTAATGTTTCAGAATGGTCTGCCTAGCTTCTGCATGCAACATAGAAAATTAGGAATGGTGCTAATTTATTATTCACAACATGTACATTAAAAACGCCACCATTGACCTTCACCTAATAAACATCAATGCAATGTTGCAAGTAGGAACAGAAACAAATAGATATTGCATGCACCAACAAAAGTTATGTTACGGAAAGTTTATATTTATGTAAAAAGAACATAAAATATAAAAAACGAGAATCAATATAAAAAACAAAAACGAAAAATAAATAGTCTCCTGTTAGACAGTCTAATGGTTAGACGGATCCAGCCTAATGGATTTACTTGACCCGCTAACCCAGCGACCCATCCCCAGCAACCCAGCAGGATGTCTAATACTTTTTAGGGACCTACTAATACTTTTCAGTGGGACTACTAATATATTTTATTAGAAAACTAATACTTTTCAGGAGAATTATTGAAACATTTTCAAGGAAAACTAATACTTTTTCAGATGAACTATTAATACATTTCACGGGGACTAATAATACTTTTGACAGAATAAACTAATACTTTTTAAAGGGGCGATAAATATTTTCAAGTGAACTACATACTAATACTTTTTCGGATGGACCACTAATGTATATGGTGCATGGTGACGAGCTTTGTTCACGATGACTTGCCGATGACTTATTTGGGTGTCCCTTTGTTCAAGGGGCGAATGACGAAAGAGCTCTTCCTCCCAGTGATTCGAAGATGTTGGATAGAGTTGGGGGTGGTCGAATCGACATCTCTCCTTTGGTGGTAGGCTCGCTCTTATTCGAGCACGCTAATGGCCACCCCACTGCATATTCTTGGTCATGCGGCCGCGCCAAAGACAAGCCGGTTGGAGCTTGAGCAGATCATGGCTAGATTCTTCTAGGGATCCTATGCGGGACGTAAGAAGACTCATTGGATCGATTGGGATATTATCTCGCCATCCTATTTCGAGGTGGGCTCAGGGGTTGCGCCGACTTTCGGATATTGCTGACGCCTTCGATTACAAGTTGTGGTGGAGGTTACGCGAGGGCCATTCATTGTGGGCTCAATTCTTGATCGGCAAATCTTTATTCTAATGGGCTTCGGTCTCCTCAGAGCCTCTCGTAACACATAATCATAGTCATCGCGGAGCGCTTGAGGCGGATCGGTATTCGAGCCCAGCGGATTTTCCGGTCTATTGCGCGTGGTAGCCGTGTCGGTTTACGGGATGATACTTGGTTTGGGCATCGGCCGCTTGATCATTGTTTGATCGGCCGTTGGGTCATATGACGGTTGATTGGTTCATTCGCGATGGTATGTGGGATAGAGATAGATTGTATCGTCTTTGGTCTCCGGATGTGGGCTTCCGAGAGTCTCATTGAGGATATATCCGGGGTTCCGATTCTGGCACGGTCCGAGGATATCATGCGGTGGATGTTTACCTCTCATGGTGGGTTCTCTATGTCTTCTCGCTTGGGATTCTCTCCGGGTAGAAATGCCTAACCTTCGTATGGTGTCATTTGGAACGATGCTCTTATTCCTACTATCTCTATATTCCTTTGGCGCCCCTTCGTAATCGTCTTCCTGGATATCAAGCTTCGAGCACGTGGCACTTCCCTCGCCTCACGTTCTCGTTGTTGCTTGAATAATCCACATTCTTCTCCTCAGTCGAATCTATCCCTCACCTCTTTTTGATGAATGATCTTTGTTCGGTCAGTGCGAATCACTTTCTTCCTTGGTTTGACACTACACTTCCACACACCACCGATATGATCTTGTTCCTTTCATTTTGGAGGAATCGCACACACGGATCACACACAAGGCACTTGAGTTTCTTGGTTCCCTGCTTGATTTAATGGTTTGTGCGACGGAAAGGAATAGTGTCAAACATCGACAAATTCCTTTCTTGGCATCTCACATTATTTGGCGGTGGAGCGGTATCTCTCCGATCCTTGTTTCGGTCGGCATCCGAGCCCATCAGTTATTGGTCCGGATGCTTCCCCTCGTTGGTTTTTTGCGAGGGGAGTGCCCCACCACAGTTCCACGCAGCCGAGGGATTGTGATTTGGCGACCCCTCGATCTCCTCGGATCAAGCCGAACACGGATGGTTCATTTGATCGAGACACTTTGATTTGGAGGAGGGGATTGATTCGAGATCATTCGGGCGGACTTGTTGGCATTTCACGCTTCCTTCCAAAGGCGGTGTCTAGTTTTCATCTTTGAGCTACTAGCGCTTGAGATGGGATTGCGGCATGCCCGACGCTTCTCGCTTCGATTTGGATTAAGTTGGACGCAGGCGGTGGTCACCACGATCACTTCGTGGCCTCGGCTGCGGCGAGTTCAACATACTTTGACTCGCATTCGAACATGTTGAGGACCTTCGATTCGATTTCCCACATACACGAGAGGGGAATCGACCAGCAGATCACCTAGCGGCTTTGGGAGCGGCGCCTCTTGGCAGACATTTTGTTGAGGAGGGCACGCTTCTCACCACCTCCTCAAGCGCTCATTCGGATGGACTAAATGGGATATCCGAGCTTGATTTTCATAGATCATTGGCTCTCCTAGTATTTTTTAGATACTCATTATGATAGTCTTTCTAGATATCGTAGTGATAGGTTGTTTTGTTGTTTTTGATTTTCTCCCGCCATAACGGACATTACATTGTATGATACTTTGATTACTTGATATACGGGTAGGGGATCACGCCTCAATCCCCCACCCCGGTGTTATCTTGATAAAAAAAAAAATTAAAGCCTAATATTTTTCAGTGCTCTCGTGATACTATATCACTGTCCAATATTATAAAAACTAATACTTTCAAGTGAACTATACATACTAATATTTTTCAGAGGGATTATTAATATTTTTCATATACTACAAGAAAAAGTCAGTTTACCTACAGAAAAATCTGCAGGTAAATATTAAGATATTTGTAATAAAGTGTAGATAAAATCTTTGCAGGTAATATCATTGTAGGTAAATATTTACCTGCAGAATCTAAAATTGTTAGTAAATACGCACAATATTTCTGTTGGTACATTCTAAAATTGTCGGTGGTCTGACGGTAATTTGTCGGTATAATTTGGGGAAAAATAATTTAATTTATTCTGTCGGTATTCTGTAGTGAATTGTAAATTACAATTTAGTGACAAAATCATTTTTGTCAGTAAATTATGTCCATAAACCGAAATTTTCTTGTAGAGATATGAGTTGCTAATATCAGTTCATGCTAATAAAACAAAAGTACCACCAGATCGGTTTTAAGATCTGTCTAGCGGATCCCGTTAAACCGTCTGACAAAAATTTTTTGTCAACAAAACATTGTGCCAACTGCTTACAGTAAGAGATAATTTTGGACAGTTGTGACAAAAAATTAAAAACAAACAAGCCAATTAGACCAGCACTCGTATGTTATTTGAACCAGATTCAATGTCAGAATGATTGAGATATATATACTATTGCTATTTCTTAATTGCAGCAACTATTAAATAAATACTTACAACTCTTTCAGAACTTAAAATGCATGCACAGTTGACTAATTAAATTTGATACTGAAAACCCCTTGCGTATTTAATTATATAACATTACATTACATCTTTAATTAACGATATATATGTTTTGATGAGTTAGAACTTTTATAATCGCTGGCAGTTGCTCATTGAATTTATCTGCATGCAGGCGGCTTGAAGCAATATAAATATTGGAGAGATATTGATCTAATTATATTTGTAATTCTCCACGTAACAATTAATTAATTAATTAATTAATTTTTTAGATTAACTAATTTCAACTGTAAAAACGGCTGCTTTAATATTTGAAACATGTTTAAGTCGCGCGGTTGTGAAAAAGACTTAATCCACTGATTATAAGGTCAGAGCATTCGGATTGAACACTTCTTACAATATATTACCGTAGAGTACAAGTTTTAAAGTTTGTTTTGTTCTTTATCTTGATTATAAGCAATCTGTTTACAAGAAGTTGATATAATCAATTTCTTCCGGTTTAATTTTTTATTTTCTTATTTTCAAAATCCAATCTAATTTATGATAAAAAAATCAGGCATATATTTTCTGGATATATATCTAACTGTTGATGTATATATAAGATGATGTCAATATTATATATTTGCATTAGTAACTTGCATTGAAATATCAATTAAACATACACCATAAAAAATCAAATATTCGAACTTTACGTAATTTCAAATCATGTTACTTTAAAATTTGCGACTTTCGATCTATTACCCACCCAAATTTTGAATTTGGGTGGAATTTATTTACTTCATGATGGCAAATTTTTTTCGGAGATTTTGTTGTTTTGGAGGAAAATTCACATGCTTTAATTTTAGCAGTTGCGGACTACATATGCGTACCACACTTTCTAATTAATTACAAGACTACACATAAAAAGTAATTCTTCACTAACTTTGGTTTTCTAATTGTTCTTAATGTCTTAGTAAAATATAAAGTGTATATGTAGAACTTCAAGTATTTTGGATTAATCGAGAATAATCAGATTTCATTTTTTGAGCTCACACCCAAAATGTGTGTTGCTCTGTTCTTTTATATCAAGAGGAAGTGTGAAACATATTACAGAAAAATATACTCCAATGAAAACAAGATACGTGTAGGAAAAAAATGAAAAAGCAACATAAAGAGAAAACATGCTACTGTAAGTAAACTAGCAACTTTCAACTAATACATGTAATACCCCTCCCCCAACATCAAGTTGGGCAGTGGTAAGGATCGAGCAAGCCCAACTTAGACAGCAAAATGGAGCTGGGAACAGGGCAAGGACTTTGTGAACCCATCATCAAGCTGGGAGGTAGTGCGGACATGCTGGGAAGCAAAAACCAACCTTAATCTGGTTTCGGACAAGGTGACAATCGATGTCCAAGTGTTTTATCTGTTCGTGGAAAATTGGATTTTCAACAATGTGCAAAGCAACCTTATTATCGCACCATAGAGGAATGAGGGTGGGAATGTGGAGGTGGAGATCAGAAGAGATGTAAGAAACCATTGTAACTCACAAACGGTCGTACTAAGAGCACGATACTCGGCCTCGGCGGAAGACCGGGAGACGATATTTTGTTTCTTGGTCTTCCAGGGAATGAGAGATTTGCCAAGAAACACACAATATCCGGTGAGAGACTTACGAGAATCTGGGCAAGATCCCCAATCAGCGTCGTTGTAGGCAGAAAGAGTAAAAGAATAGCTGGATGCATAAAAAAGACCTAGGGAAGGAGTGCCTTTGAGATAGCGAAACAGGTGTAGGGTTGCATTCCAATGATCAAAACACGGAGAGGTGACGAATTGACTTAGCTGCTAAACAGAATAGGTGATATCAGGCCTGGTGAAGTTAAAGTACAGAAGTCTGCCAATCAATCGTCTGTAACATTCAGGATCAGAAAATAGAGTGTCGGAGTTAGCTTTAAGCTTTAATCCTTGAGAAAGTGGAACAACTATTGGCTTACAATCAGTTAACCCAGCATCTCGTAAAATATCAAGCGCATATAATCATTGATTGAGATAAGTGTCATCCCTGCCTCGTGTAATTTCTACCCCTAAAAAATATTTAATTTGGCCAACCCAAGATCCTTGATGATAAATAAACCATCCAAATAGGCTTTAAATTGGTCAATATTGAACTCTAAATTGCCCGTTACAAGTACATCATCAACATAGACGAGCATAGCCAATAAAGAATCATGACACTTACCAACAAAGAGACAATGATCATGGGGGGATTGAATGAATCCATATTCGAGGAGTTCAGTATAGAGTTCATGATTCCATTGGCAGGAAGCTTATTTCAAACCATACAAACTCCGTATGAGTTTACAAACCTGACCCAATATAGACTTTGCATAGCCCAGAGGAGGATGCATATAAACCTCTTCATGAAAGTAGCCATGGAGGAAAGCGTTGTTAATATCAAGCTAACAAATAGGCCAACCTTTGGCGTACAAAAACAATCATCAAGCGGACAATCACCAACTTAGCAACCAAAGAAAAGTCACAAAGAAGTTGACACCATGCACTGATGAAAACCTTTAGCGACCAACCACGCTTTATAACGAGCAATAGTACTATCGTAATTAAGCTTGACTTTATACACCCATTTACACCCAATGCCTTTTTCCATTGGGTAAATAAGTCAATTCCCAAGTCTCATTATCCTCAAGTGCATGAATTTCATCAGCCATGGCTTTAAGCCATTCATTAGATTTGCATGCCTCAGCATATGAAGAGGGTTCCTGGACTTCATCAAATTGGCTAAGAAAGAAAGATAAGAATGATCTAAATGAGATGAAGTATAAAGAAAAGTGTGTAGGGGATAACCTGAACCGGAGACAGCCTTAAAGCAGTCAGGCACTTGAATGTCAGAAAATTGATTGCTAAGAAAGACGTAATTTGAATGCCAAGAAGAAGTCTGTCTAGATCTGGAACTTCTTCGAAAAGGAATAGGTTCTAAGGCAGAAGAAGATGAAGGTATATGAGGGACAAATTGTTTGATAAATGTTTTTATCAGGATTTTGATGATTTTGTTTTAAAGAGTTTTTACACCAAAACAATGTTTAAATGTTGTCCAAATACTCTCGATTGTTTTAAAATATTTTTACTAATTTTCTGGAGTATTTCTTAAAGTTTATTTTCGATAAAAATTGGACAACACTTCCGTTTCGCGTTGGACCGTTATGTTTTGAAACAGAAAAATGCAACGGAAATAAATCAGGCAGAGGTCGACCGATCGACCAGTGCGTCGATCGGTGCCATCGACCGATCGCCCCTTGGTCGACCAGGTGCTAAAAGCTATTGCTTGAAACAAAACTCCCGACCTTGTTTTACAAGAGGTCGACCTACCGGGCACAGGTCGACCGATCGGTTCATCGACCGGCCGCCCTGTAAAAATGTGTTCTTATTTTCAAATGTTTGTTTATGCGCGATCGCGCCTATTGTTTGACAAAGAAAATTCTAACCGTTGTGCAACAAACCAACTTTCCTTAAATTGTGGGATTGATTTCTAACAATTATATTCTTGATTTTAATTGTATTTTTCTCAGATTTTCAATCCCCAAGAGGAGCCTATACATGATCAATCATCTCCTATAAATAGAGGAAGTTTTGGAGCAACCAAATAACTATTGAGATACAATACAACAAGATACATTCAAGCCAACATATTTGTTCTTCATTGTTATTATTCTTGTTGTAATTTGCTAGCTTTATCACTTCCACATCTTGACGTCTAGGTTTTATTTCTTGATTGCACTTGCACTCAATATTGTATTATTCATTATCAAGTTGTAATCTTGAATTTGGGTCATCATTCAACACAAGATATCCTTGTGAGTGTTCTTGTGGTAAGAGCACACTTGGATGATCTAGGTGATAAGTGCAAGAAGATTGTCTTGCCGATCTTCTTATTGAAGAGTGTGGTGCTCTTTGAGGTGTTGAAGAATTTGTAAGTCCAAGCGGCTATGATAATCTAGAGGGGGGGTGAATAGATTATCTCCATCTTTTCGATTTCGCCCTTTTTTCGAACCAAATGCTCAAACACAATAATAAAGGTGCGGAATGTAAACAACACACGCCGATTTAAAGAGGTTCAACCCACCTAGGGCCTAATCCTCTACCACCCCAAGATATCCGGGATGGATTTCAAAAAGAAAAAGATTTTATTAATTTACCACAAATTAATACAACACCAACTTACAACAACACCTTGAAGAGCACCTTACTCTTCTTCAACACCACCTTTGAGATTACCACAATCTCACTTGAAGATTACCACAATCTCCAATCGGCACTCTGTGAAGATTACCACAATCTTCAACCTTGAAGAATACCAAATTCTTCAACACCTCAACAAGAAGATTACCACAATCTTCTCACACCTAACACCTAGATCACCCAAGTGTGCTCTTACCACAAGAACACTCACAAGGATATCTTGTGTTGAATGATAACCCAAAAATTCAAGATTACAACTCGATAATTGATAGTACAATTGAGTGCAAGTGTAATCAAGAATAGCCTAGACCTCAAGGATGTGAAAGTGATAAGCTAGGCAATTTACAACAAGAATAATGACAATAGAAGACCAAGTGTTTGTTTGAGAATATCTTGTTGTGTTGTGTTGTTCTCTCTTGTAGTTGTGCTTCAAATCTTCCTTTATTTATAGGAGATGATTGATACTTGATAGGCTCCTCTTGGAATCTGATTTCTACAAAAAATTGCAATTAAAATCAAGATTATAGCTCAGAAATCAATTCCACAATTTAAGGAAAAGTTGTCTCCGCACAACGTTTAGAATTTTGTCTTTGTCAAAGCATGAGCGTAGGCGCCGGCCGCATTTAAAATAGAAGTTTGAAACATATAGCAGCAAATTAACACAGGGCGACCGGTCGAAGTGCACTCGACCGGTCGAAGGCTAAGGCGACGATTAAGTTGCACCGACCAAAAAAGCGAAAGAACAAAGTTTTTGTTTCGATGTTTTGCTCCTGTGCACGGTCGCCTCTTTGGTCGACCGGCCGACGACGCCTAAATGCATTGTTGTCCGATTTTTGACGAAAATAAACCTCATGAAATACTCCAAAAATTCGTAAAAACATTTTAAACCGATCGGGAGTATTTAGGACAACATTAGAAATATAGTTTTGAAGAAATAAAATATTTACACAAAAAGTGTTATCCGATATAAATTCCAATAAATACTCCGAAAAATAGTAGAAACATTTTAGATCAATTGGGAGTATTAGGACAACATAGTTTCAATGTAAAAACGCATTGACTTAAAAACATTAAATGTGTTGTCCAATTTTATATCGAAAATAAACTTGAGGAAATACTCCGGAAAATATTAAAACCATTTTAAATCATTTAGGAGTATTTGGACAACCTTTAAAACCATTGTTTTGGTGTAAAATCAAAATCATCAAAATCATGATAAAACCATTTATCAAACAATCTCCCCTTTTTGATGATTACAAACCAAAACAATTTTAACGAGGTCGATTTTGAAAACAAAACAATTTTACCTGGTTAAAGAGAACTATCCGTTGTGCGACAACATTCAATGCAATAAAAACACAAGGATGGGAGTAGAGATATTCAAACACATATAGCAAATGCTCCCCTATCAACATGCACAACAAGAGTTATATAGAAGAACTTAAACATAAGCTAAAATATTAGCTTTTCGCTATTGAGCTTAAGTATCAATAACTTAAAAGCTCCCCACAAAGATACATCATTAGAAACATATATAAGACCATACTACAACCAATGGACCAAGAGTCATACACAACTTATGGCTTTAGGAAGCCATAGCTTATAGCTTTTTTTCGTTTGAGCTTATCTTAGCTTTTATGAGCTAATGAGCTTATAACCTGTTTCTCCACCTATTTCTCCCCTTTGGAATCATCAAAAGAATGTTAGCATGATAAATGCATCATATATTCATATCAAAGAGCACAACTAAACCGATGTATCGAGCTATTTGAGCATTGAAGCTTATAAACCAAATAGAGGGAAAAGTCGAATCATACGACTTGTAGAGGTTTATGAAAACTCATTTGATAAGCAAAACATGATCTCTATAAATGTATAAGACTTTTGAAATCGAGAGAATCATGTAGGTGATGAATTTTTCATTGAAACGTTTTATCGAACACTTGGCGGGCGTCAAAATTGAGAAAGATATATATAGCCCTTGTAAAATGAAATCAAGCCAAGTTTTTCATCACCAAATGCAATATAACAAATGTCAATCATCAACAATCAATAAGCTCATCACAAAAATATATGAATTGCATTAAGAAAAATACATATAAGCCACAAACTCGAGGTTCAACCCAATTGAGCTAAAAAGAGAGTGAAATTCTTACCATTCAATCGGTAAAGATGAGCAATGATGATGATACTCGAGCTAGATAATCCCCAAAATATATAATTCATGCATCAAAACACATTTGAAGTAAAATGTGTGTGCAAATTGCAAAGGGGACGAAAAATGAACCAAAAGAGCCAAATGGCTAAGCAGTGAAAATGCAAACCATTTTTAACCAAGAAATTGTCCAGGGCGACCGGTCTAGGGGGCGGCGGCGACCGGTCGACGGCAGGCGGCGACCGGTCGGCCTTGCCCCCAAATCACCAGTGGTTCTTTTTCTGTTTTTAAAATCCGAAATTTGATCCAAAAATCCGATTTTACGCCCCTAAGTTTTAAAACGTGCAAAATGCAAACGTAGACCTCATTCAATATACATTATGTCATAATCAAGTTCGAAATGAGGTAAAATACTCGGATTAACGATCAAAAAGTCCGCGAGTTATCCTTAAGACGGAATTAAACACATCTCAAGTTTTTGTTAAAAATCACAATCCCTTAAAAATATATTGAATCTCAATATGTTTAGTTCGATTATGACGAACCAAATTTTGAATATGAATAACCGTATAATAGATACCGAACTTGTTATCCCGAAAAATAAGAACGTTTTAAAGCTTTGGATACAACAAGTCATAAGAAGAAGTGCTTTTCAAATATTTGAAAATTTCTTTTAATGCCACTTTAATGAGATTCGTTGGGATAATATTTGAAGTCGAGCATATAGACATAAGGTATATGGAATATCGAGTCTATAGGAATAATACAAGAAGACATACCTCGAATTTGTTTGTCAACCGACATGCCTTTCTCAACCTTTGTCAATCTTTAGCCATAGAGGTTGAGATAGTTCTTCTTTCAAGAGTTCTTTTGAAATATAACCATCTTCTTGGCATTGACTAATTTGAAGTCCAAGCAATAAATTGAGCTCCCCATCATGCTCATCTCGAGTTCACCTAGTATCAACTTAAAAATATCTTGCACAAATATTCATTAGTAGCACCAAAAATATTTTCATAAATATGCACAAGTTTAAACAATATTGCCCTTTTCACAAACAGAGAGTAGTATCAACTTTACCTTTTGTAAAATCATTTAGCAAAAATAGCTAAGTCTATCATACCATACACGGGGTACTTGTTTTAAACCATACAAGGCCTTAAAAACAATCATTTGGCCTAGAAAAATTTTAAAGCCCAGGAGGTTGTTTTACATAGACTTCTTCTTGAATAAAACCATTTAGAAATTTGGATTTAACATCCATTTGGTAAAGCTTGAAATTTTCTTAAAACAAGAATGGGCAAGTAAAATGCAAATAGCTACAAAATGTGCTATGAGTGCAAATGTTACATCAAAATCGATTACCTTCTTCTTGAAAATACCTTCGAGCTACTAACCTCGCCTTAGTTCAACCAATGTTGCCTTGGTCATCGAGTTTGTTCCGGAATACCCTTTTTATCTTCTTCATCACTATCATCATAGGGCATCCAATTGATCTAAGGTGTTCATAATAGAACATTTACATCCAAATATTTGGAGTACTTCATTTCTCATCTACACAACTTAACAAACTCATTAACGGCATCGCTTATATAAGCAAGAAAAAATAGCCCAAGTGTAAAAACATGCCTCAATCACAAAATATCTTGCATAGTAGAAATAGACACTATATATAGACCATGAAGCAAAAACACATACTATGCATTTAGAATATCATCAAGAGTTTAATAAATCATGCAAGTTCAAATAAGCTTAAGAAAGCTATAAAAGGTCTCTTTTGAAAATCCGATAGCATATAATTGAGACCTCATTTAGAAGAAGTATTAAAAGTTGACAAAGTAAATATGTGCAATCCAATATCGAATAGTGCCTTTCAAAAAATCTAAAAAATCCTCTTAATGGCACTTGTATGAAATACTATGAAAACAAGCACATAGGCATATAGCAATACATATATCGAGTCTATAAGAGTAAGAATAACACAAGTAAACGTACTCGATAATTTATGCCTTTCTTGACAAATAATGACGTAAATGTCCATTTGTGAAAATATGTAAATCCTACACAATTCTTAAAACAAATCTAGCACAAATCATAATGATAGAAGTGTAGGCTAAGAGATATCACAAGTAAGTTCATGCCATAAAAATCCCTAAGATATGATAACACACTTTAGTCTACAAAAATGCACAAGAGTTTTAAAAACATCATATAAGGTCTTCTTTTTCAAAAACATTTTAAAAGCATAAATATATATTGAAGACCTTAATTAAAAAAAAAATAAATTAAAAACTCATTTTGCAATTAAGACACAAATAAAAACATGCATAATATTAAAATAAAATGCATATATAAATGGGAGATACGGTTTACCAATTACGCCATTTCCATGGGTCGTGTCTTTCCCATTGTTGATGATATCTTCCCTTGAGAAGTCACTTTGTTGATGATGACTTCTTTGAATACTCCATTTCCAAGGTTTGTTACCTTCCCATTGTTGATGGTCTCTTTTTCTTTGAAAATCATCTTGTTGATGATATCTTTGCCATTTCAAGGATTGTGTTCTTCCCATTTTTGATTATATCCTCTTCTTAGAGATTGGCTTTGTCGAAAATAGTTTCTCCTTCTTTGATCAAATGAAACGGTCATTTGATGTCTTCTTGCGGTATAAATTTTCTTCGATCATTATTTCACGGTACCTAATATGACATTGTTTTATGGTACCCTCATGTGTTTGGGTCCTTTAGGATTAGTCTTGAGACTTTTAGGTCTCCAACAATGATTAGAGCTATTTCTAGCCCGACAAGTATTTACCGTATGACCCTTTTTACCGCAATAAAAGCATGTAATAATTCTAGGAGCATAATGACCAACGTGTTTAGAGACTTGATTCCTTTTCATGTGATTGACACCCTTAGGCTTATGATCAAGTTCTAGTTTCAATCATCACAACAATCAACAATATCGGTCATTTTATTGATACTCAAGTTGGATTTTAATAAATCCTTTTTCATGCAATCAATATTCTCAACAAGAGTACTATTTTCTTTTTCAAGGTTTCTAACCTTGTCAAGAGTGGTGGTGTGAGCACATGATAGTGATTCATAGGAAGTAAATAAACTATCCTTATCATTTTTCAAAATAATGAATTCCTTTTTCAAATATTTGTATTTAACAAGTAAGTTTTGGAATTCATCTTGTAGTTCATCAAAATCATTTTGTAAATCACTATAATCATTATCATAGGAAGAAGAGGGTTTAGAACTTACCTCGTTTTCTTCTTCGATGCCTATGAGGCATTGTTCAACTTCTTCTTCATGGGAGGTTGTAGAAGGCTCATCCCATGTTGTTGGATTTGATGTTGTATCCATTTGTGAAGTAGATGCTCTTGAGTTGCTCCTTTCATTTGCATACACTTCATAGATGGCTTCTAATTTTTGCCATACTTCATGTGCCGATCGAATACCTACAACATGATCAAATTCCAAAGTAGTAAGTGAACAATACAAAATACTAAGAGCTTTACCATTTAAGGAGATGAATCTCTTCTCTTCATCATTGAGCTCTTTGAAGCCTTTAGAGGTGTGTGGTGTATTCTTCGTCGGAATGGATTCTCCATTGATGATGGTGTTCCAAATATCGAACCCGCAACTTTGTAAATATCATTCCATTCTTTCTTTCCAAAATGTAAAATTTTTGGAATCAAATAGTGGTGGCTTGGTGGTGGAGGTGCTTGGAAGGTTGAGCTTCGTTCGTAGAGTCGACGATCGTTTCTCTTCACTCGCAATGTGAAACGAGCTTGCCAAAGAGTTTGCTCGATACCACTTGTAAGTCCAAGCGGCTACGATAATCTAGAGGGGGTGAATAGATTATCTCCATCTTTTCGATTTCGCCCTCTTTTTGAACCAAATGCTCAAACACAATAATAAAGGTGCGGAATGTAAACAACACATGTCGATTTAAAGAGGTTCAACCCACCTAGGGCCTAATCTCTACCACCCCAAGATATCCTGATGGATTTCAAAAAGAAAAAGATTTTATTAATTTACCACAAATTAATACAACACCAACTTACAACAACACCTTGAAGAGCACCTTACTCTTCTTCAACACCACCTTTGAGATTACCACAATCTCACTTGAAGATTACCACAATCTCCAACGGCACCTTGTAAAGATTACCACAATCTTCAACCTTGAAGAATACCAAATTCTTCAACACCTCAACAAGAAGATTACCACAATCTTCTCACACCTAACACCTAGATCACCCAAGTGTGCTCTTACCACAAGAACACTCACAAGGATATCTTGTGTTGAATGATAACCCAAAAATTCAAGATTACAACTCGATAATTGATAATACAATTGAGTGCAAGTGTAATCAAGAATAGCCTAGACCTCAAGGATGTGAAAGTGATAAGCTAGGCAATTTACAACAAGAATAATGACAATAGAAGACCAAGTGTTTGCTTGAGAATATCTTGTTGTGTTGTGTTGTTCTCTCTTGTAGTTGTGCTTCAAATCTTCCTCTATTTATAGGAGATGATTGATACTTGATAGCTCCTCTTGGAATCGATTTCTACAAAAAATTGCAATTAAAAAAGATTATAGCTGTTAGAAATCAATTCCACAATTTAAGGAAAAGTTATCTCATTTGCACAACGGTTAGAATTTTGTCATGTCAAAGCATAGAGCGACCGATGCACGACGAAATAGAAGTTTGAAACATATAGCAAAGCAAATTAACACAGGGCGACCGGTCGAAGTGCACCTCGGCCGATCGACCGCCTAAATGCAATGTTGTCCGATTTTTGACGAAAATAAACCTCATGAGATACTCCGAAAAATTCGTAAAAACATTTTAAACCGATCGGAGTATTTAGGACAACATTAGAAATATAGTTTTGAAGAAATAAAATATTTACACAAAAAGTGTTGTCCGATATAAATTCCAATAAATACTCAGAAAAATAGTAGAAACATTTTATATCAATTGGGAGTATTAGGACAACATAGTTTCAATGTAAAAACCCATTGACTTAAAAACATTAAATGTGTTGTCCAATTTTATATCCAAAATAAACTTGAGGAAATACTCCTAAAAATATTAAAACCATTTTAAATCATTTAGGGGTATTTGGACAACCTTTAAAACCATTGTTTTGGTGTAAATCAAAATCATCAAAATCATGATAAAACCGCTTTATCAAACGAGAATTTGGTGTTCTTCAAGGTTGAAGATTGTGGTGATCTTCACAAGGTGCCGTTGAAGGAAGATTGTGGTAATCTTCAAGTGAGATTGTGGTAATCTCCAAGGTGGTGTTGAAGAAGAGTGTGGTGCTCTTCAAGGTGATGTTGTAAGGTGGTGTTGTATTAATTTTGGTAATTAATAAAATCTTTTTTTCTTTTTGAAATCCATCCCGGATATACTGGGGTGGTAGAGGATTAGGCCCTAGATGGGTTGGACCTCTTTAAATCGACGCGTGTTGTTTACTTCCCGCACCTTCCTTTCTTGTCTTGCTTGGTTTATTCGAAAAAGAGGGCATAATCGAGGAAATGGAAATAATCTATTCACCCATCTCTAGATTATCGTGAGCGCTTAGACTTACAAGTGGTATCAAAGCCAAACTCTTTGGCTAGCTCATTCCACATCGCGAGTAAAGAGGAACAATCAACGGCTACGAATGAAGTCTACCTTACCGGCGCCTCCACCACCAAGCCACCACTATTTGATTCCAGAAATTATACATTTTGGAAAGAAAGAATGGAATGTTATCTACAAGGTTACGGGTTCGATATTTGGAACACGGTCATTAATGGAGAAGCCATTCTGATGAAAAACACACCTCATACCTCCAAAGCTCTCAAGGAGCTCAATGATGAAGAAAAGAAAATCATCTCCTTAAATGGTAAAGCTCTTAATATTATTTATTGTTCACTTACCATTTTGGAATATGATCATATTGTAGGAATTAAATCGGCTCATGAAGTATGGAGAAAATTAGAAGAAGTATATGCAAATAAAAGGAACTACTCAAAAGCATCTACTTCTCAAATGGATACAACAACATAGGATGAGCTTCCTACAACTTCCAACGACGAAGAAAACGAACAATGTCTTATGGGCTTCGAAGAAGAAAATTAGGTAAGTTCTAAACCTTCCACTTCTTATGATAATGATTTGCAAAATGATTTTGATGAGCTTCAAAATGAATTCCAAAGCTTACTTGTTAAATACAAAAATTTGAAAAAGGAATTCAATGTCTTGAAAAATGATAAGGATTTATTTACTTCATATGAATCACTTTCATGTGCTCACACCACCACACTTGATAAGGTTAGTAACCTTGAAAAAGAAAATAGTACTCTTGTTGAGAATATTGATTGCATGAAAAAGGATTTATTAAAATCCAACTTGAGTACCGATAAAATGACCAAAATTGTTGATGTTCATAGTTGTGATAATTCGAAACTAGAACTTGATCATAAGCCTAATGTTGTCAATCATATGAAAAAGAATCAAGTCTCTATGCATATTGGTCATTATGCTCCTAGAATCATTACTTGTTTTTATTGTGGTAAAAAGGGTCACACGGCTAATACTTGTCGGGCTAGAAATAACTCTAATTATTTTTGGAGACCCAAAAGTCTCAAAGCTAATCCTAAAGGACCCAAACAATTGAATGTACCATAAAACAATGTCGTATTAGGTATCATGTCGTATTAGGTACCCGTCGGAATAATAATCAAGGAAAATTTATGCCACCAAGAAGACATCAAATGACCTTCTCATTTAATCAAAGGAGAAGACATCACCACAATGAATTTCCAAGAGAAAGACATTATCAACAATGGGAAGGACATAATCCTTGGAAATGGAGCAATTGGAGAAGCTATCATCTACAAGATGATTTTCAAAGGGGAATATACCATCAACAATGGGAAAGACACAACCCATGGAAATGGCGTAATTGGTAAACCGTATCTCCCTATTTAAATATGCATTTTATTTGTTAGTATGCATGTTTTTTTGTGCCTTAATTGTAAAATGAGTTTTCAACTTTTTATTTTTAAAATTAAGGTCTTCAATATATATTTGTGTTTTTAAAATATTTTGAAAAGAAGACCTTACATGATGTTTTTAAAACGCTTGTGCATTTATTAAGGCTAATGTGCTTTATTATCTCTTATGGATTTATATAGCGTAAGCATACTTGTGACATATATTATTGCTTCAACCTACACTTTTGCCCTTATATTTTGTGGTAGAATTGTTTGAGAATCGTGTACGTTTTATATATCTTCATAAATGGCTTCTACTCATTATTTCACAAGAGAAACATAAAATATCGAGGTACGCTCACCATTGTTATTCATCTCATAGACTCGATATATTTTTGCCATTTGCCTATGTGCTTAATTTTCTAGATATTTCAAAGCATCTCACATAAGTGCCATTAAGAGGAATTTTTGATTTTTGAAAGGCACTATTCGATAAAGCTTGTTTTATCCGAGTCTTGTGAAGGATCATATTTTGTTTTGATAAAGCAATTGATTTTCAGCCTTCTCTCAATATTATGCATTTGATTGCTCATATTCATTCTTGTCTAAATGTTTCTTTTAAATGAAGGTCTCAACTATATGCTCTTGAATTTTTCAAATTTAAAAAGAGACCTTATATAGCTTCCTATAAGCTTATTTGAACTTACATGTTTTATGAAACTCTTGATGATTTGTTTGAAAGCATAGTATGTGTTACTTGTTATTGTATCTCTATTACTCGATATTACTATGCTCTTGTGCAAAGATATCTTCTTAAGATTTTGCAGAAATTTTTGGTATTTTGGAACAAGTTTGATGACCAAGAGGAGGTTAGTAGCTCAAAGGTAATATCAAGAAGAAGGTATTGATTTTGTTGAAACATTTGCACCCGTAGCATGTTTTTTGAAGCTATTCGCATTTTACTTGTCCATTCTTGTTTTAAGAAAATTTCAAGCTTTACCAAATGGATTTTAAATCCACTTTTTTTAAAATGGTTTTACTCTTGTAAAAGTCTATGTAAAACAACCGGGGTTTGAAAAAATTTCTAGGCCAAATGATTTTCATAAAAGGCCTTGTTTGTTTAAAATAAGCATCCCGTGTTTGATGTGATAGACTTTGCTATTTTTTTTTTTTTTTTTGCAAAATGGTTTTACAAGAGGTAAAGTTGATCTAATCTCTTTATTTTTGAAAAAGGGAAAGATTGATTACTTGTACAAATTTATGATATCATTTTTGATGCTACAAATGAATCTTTGTGCAAGATATTTTCTAAGTTGATGCAGGGTGAATTTAAGATGAGCATGATGGGGAGCTCAATTTCTTCCTTGGAATTCAAGTTAAACAATGCCAAGAAGGTGATTAAATTTCACAATCAAAGTATACAAAAGTACCTTTGAAGAAGTTAGGCATTGATGAAGGAAGAACAATCTCTATTCCTATGGCAACAATATCAAGATGAACAAAAGTTGAGAAAGGAATATTGGCTAACAAATAAATTTGAGGTATGTCTATTACTCATTTAGACTCTACATTTTCTATGCCTTATGTCTATATGCTCGACTTCAAAACTATCCCAACGAATCTCATTAAAGTCTTAGTTAAAAGAAATTTTCAAATATTTGAAAGGCACTTCTTCTTATCGCTTGTTCATCCAATGTTTTAAAACGTTCATATTTTTTCGGATAACAAGTCCGGTGATACAATTTCTCAAAATATGGTTCGTCATAATCGAACTAAACATATTGAGATTGGATATCTTTTTCTAAGGGATTGCGTTTCTAAAAACAGAAATTTGAGATGTGTTTAATTGCCTCAAGGATAACTCGGGGACATTTGTTTTCAACCATTTATCACCGAGTCTTTTACCTCATTTCAAGCTTGACTATGACATAATGTATATTGAATGAGGTCTACGTTTGTATTTTGCACGTTTTTAAAACTTAGGGGCGAAAAATTGGATTTTTTTGGTTCAAACTTCGGATTTTTTAAACAGACTGAACCAGTGGGCTACTTGGGCTAAGGCCGACCGGTCTCCTCGGCTGGGCCGTGCGCCCATAGCCATTTTTGTGATAAAAAACGGTTCTGTTCTGCTATCGATTAGCTACTTTGGCTCTTTTGGTTCATTGTTCGTCCCTTTGCCATTTTCACATACAATTCACTTCAAATGTGTTTTGTTACATAAATTATATATCTTGGGAGTATCTTGCTCGATTATCATCATAGTTGCTCATCTTTACCGATTAAATGGTAAGAATTCTACTCCCTTATCTCAATTGGGTGGATCCTTTGAGAAAATGCTTATGTATGGATTTTTGTTGGAATTCTTGTATAATTTTGTTGTGTATAATGATTGTTGATGATTGATATTTGTAAAATTGATTTTGGTGATGAAAAACTTGGTTTGATCACATTTACAAGGGCTATATATATCTTCTTCTATTTTTGACGCTGCTGAGTGTTCGATAAAACGTTTCAATGAAAAATTCATCACCTACATGATTGTCTTGTGATTCAAATGTCTTATATATTTATAGATATCATGTTTTGCTAATCAAATGAGTTTTCATAAGCTTCTACAAGTTATATGATCGACTTTTTCCTCCTATTTGGTTTATAAGCTTCAATGTTCAAATAGCTCGATAAATCGGTTTAGTTGCGCACTTTGATATGAATATATGATGTTTTTATCGTGCTAACATTCTTTTTGATGATTCCAAAGGGGAGAAACATGTTATAAGCTTATTAGCTCAAAGAAGCTAAACTAAGCTCGAGAAAGAAGCTATAAGTTGTGGCTATTAAAAGCCATAAGTTGTGGATCATACTTAGTCCATTTGATGTATTATGGACTCATATACTTGTCTAAGGATGTTTTGTTGACAGGGGGAGCTTTTAAGCTCTTGATTCTTAAGCTCTATTTGTAAAAGCGGAGCTTTTAGCTTTTAGTTGATTGCATCTTTTTTATTCTTGATGTGCATGTTGATAGGGGAGCTTGTGCTAATATTTGGAAAATATTTACTCCTTATTTGGTTGCTATTCTATTTTGGAAATTTGGTCGCTTCTAACGGTTAGATATTTTTACCGGAAAATTGTTTTTAAAATTCGACCTCTAAATATTTCTTAAAAATTATTTTGGTTTGTAATCATCAAAAAGGGGGAGATTGTTTGATAAATGTTTTTATCATGATTTTGATGATTTTGTTTTAAAGAGTTTTTACACCAAAACAATGTTTAAATGTTGTCCAAATACTCTCGATTATTTTAAAATGTTTTTACTAATTTTCCAAAGTATTTCTTAGAGTTTATTTTCGATAAAAATTGGACAATACTTTCGTTTCATGTTGGACCTTTATGTAAACAGAAAAACAAAACAGAAATAAATCAGGCACAGGTCGACCGGTCGACTAGGGCGTTGACCAGTGCCGTCGACCGGTCGCCGCCCTTGGTCGACCGGTGCCTGAAAAGCTATTGCTTGAAACAGAACTCCCTGGCCTTGTTTTCTGAAGAGGTCGACCGGCTGGGCACATGGTCGATCGGTCGGACCCCCCGTCGACCGGTCGCCCTGTGTAAAAATGTGTTCTTATTTTCAAACGTCTATTTCTGCGCGACCGGTCGCCCTATTGTTTGACAGCAAAATTCTAACCGTTGTGCAGCAGACCAACTTTTCTTAAATTGTGTGATTGATTTCTAACAGCTATATTCTTGATTTTAATTGTATTTTTCTATAGATTTTCAATCCCCAAGAGGAGCCTATACATGATCAATCATCTCCTATAAATAGAGGAAGTTTTGGAGCAACCAAATAACTATTGAGATACAATACAACAAGATACATTCAAGCCAACATATTTATTCTTCATTGTTATTATTCTTGTTGTAATTTGCCTAGCTTATCACTTTCACATCTTAAGGTCTAGGCTTTATTTCTTGATTGCACTTGCACTCAATATTGTATTCATTATCGAGTTGTAATCTTGAATTTGGGTCATCATTCAACACAAGATATCCTTGTGAGTGTTCTTGTGGTAACATCACACTTGGATGATCTAGGTGATAGGTGCAAGAAGATTGTGGTGATCATCTTATTGAAGAGTGTGGTGCTCTTTGAGGTGTTGAAGAATTTGGTGTTCTTCAAGGTTGAAGATTGTGGTGATCTTCACAAGGTGCCGTTGAAGGAAGATTGTGGTAATATTCAAGGGAGATTGTGGTAATCTCCAAGGTGGTGTTGAAGAAGAGTGTGGTGCTCTTCAAGGTGATGTTGTAAGGTGTTATTGTATTAATTTTTGGTAATTAATAAAATCTTTTTTCTTTTTGAAATCCATATCTTACTGGGGTGGTAGAAGATTAGACCCTAGGTGGGTTGAACCTCTTTAAATCGACGCGTGTTGTTTATTTCCCGCACCTTCCTTTCTTGTCTTGCTTGGTTTATTCGTAAAAGAAGGCATAATCGAGAAAATGAGATAATCTATTCACCCCCCTCTAGATTATCGTAGCCTCTTGGACTTACAGAAATAATGTCCACTGGATACGGCAAAGAAAGGCCAATGGTGGAAAGAGAAATATCTTTGTAAGAAAAGATGCGCTCAAAGAAGGAAATATCCTAGAAATAATAATCTTTTGAGCTTCTATGTCAAAGACTCTGTCCCCTTTTTTGCCAAGAACACAACATATCATTACACATTTGTGAGATCTTTGGGTGAATTTGTGCTTATGAGGATCGTGTTAAGTAGCAAATGCCAAGCAACCAAAAGCTTTGAGCCTAGTAAAATCGGTGTATGGCCATATAAGAGTTCAAAGAGAGTTTTCGAAAGACAAAGATAACATTGGGAACCCCCTGTAATGATGTGGCAGGTTGTAAGAATAGAGAGCTTAGAAGGTATGTTAGAATCAAACATCAATGCCCGAGTTATGTCAAGTAGGTGTCTATGCATTCTTTCAACCACACTGTTTTGTTGCGGTGTGTGAACACAACTAGTTTGATTCACAATGCCACGAGATCGAACATGTTTTGGCAATCAAGACTCAAGAATTCTTTACCATTATCCGTTCAATACCCTTAATCACCTTCCCAAATTGAGTTTGAACAAGAAGAATAAAGTTTCGAAGGAGTTCTAAGTCTCGGTGTTTGTGTGCCATTAGAAACACCCAAGTAGATCGACTAAAATCATCAACTAATGTAAAGAAAAATGAAGTATTGGTAATCGATAAATGATATAGGGTCCCCATATGTCAACATGTATGAGATCAAAATGAGCGATATTTTTAATAGTCTTTAGGAGTGAAAGAAAATCTGCTTTGCTTAGAGACGTGACAAACATCACATGGATGATTATTATTCAAAATAGAAGAAGTACAAAATAGCTTAACAACATCCAAATGTTGTAGTGTATGAGGAAATTAACATGGCCCAATCTTTTGTGCCAAATCTCATAAGAGGAATTACAGAGGATGTTTACATTCAAAATATTATGTGTATTAGTTGAAAGTTACTATTGAAAGTTGCTAGTTTATTTACAATAGCGTGTTTTCTCTCTTTATGTTACTTCATCGGAAGAGCTATCGAAACACAATGTGTGGGACAATTACTCAGAAAGGCCGATCGATTTGGAGGATGTAGAGTCTTCCAACCAATTTTCCAACCGCAAGTTTGCTACTCTGCGCAGTCCCGCAGTTCACAGTAAGAAGGAAAAAAATACACTTTTCAGATGAGAGGTTTGAGCAATTTGTGAGATGGATAACAAATTATATTTAAATGAATGAACAAATAGAACATCTTTCAAGACTAAATGTGGATTTAAAGTCACTTCACCGAGATGAGTTACTAATTGTTTTTGAGCCATCCGGTAGGAGAACACAAAGACACCGTAATCAAGGTTAGTTTGGACAAGAGTGATTGATTATTGCACATGTGTCGGCTTGCTCTAGTATCAATTATCCAACTATTCTTGATAATCTATTCAAAGGAAGTTAGTGCAAAATGTAATGTAGTATTACCTCCATATTTAACAAGATGTGCAAAATTATGTTTGGTCGCATTATTACCATTTCCTTTTCTTGTCATAAATTTGGCTACCTCTTGTTGTATTAACTTTGTAATGCTTGGAAGTTTCACTTGTTGGCGCTGCTCTCCTGGTGTTGATTCGTTACCTTCATAGAACTCTGTGTCAGTCATATTAGCTACTCCTTTGATCATTTGTTCCCTCAGCCTCTTATACCAATCCAGATATCCATGCAACTTGAAACATTTATTAATATCATGATCTGCTCCCGTACAATGATCACAAATTAGCTTGGCTTTCTCCACTTTAGTCCTTCTATTAAATCCTCTTCTCATTCCCCTATTCTATACCATAGGATTCCATCTGCCTTGAGCTCCACTGCTAAAATTATTTCCTCTCTCATAGCTGCTAGATCTAGCAACCATAGATGCATTGTCTTGTGGTTTAGGAAAAATGATATGAATGTTTTTTTGCTTCTCTACTCGCAACACCATCGAATATGTTTTATTCACACTAGGAAGTGGATCCATCAACAAGATATGATTCCTAACATGATCATATCTTTCATTCAACCCCATCAAAAACTGCATCAACCTCCTATGCACCTCAATTTCATGTACAGATCTAACTACTCCACATGTACAGTTTGGAATCGAAATCAATACTGCATATTCATCCCAAAGTCTTTTTAATTTTGTATAATACACTGTAATTGTGTTATTTCCTTGCGTTAAAGCAGCAATCTCATTTTCTAACTGAAACAACAAATGATCATTGCTATCTCCAAAACGTGGCAAATATCATTCCACAAATCTCTTCCAGAATCAACATACAAAAAAGTCTCAATAATTTCCTTATAAATAGAGTTCAACAACCAGGACATAATCATGTAATCTACATTCTTCCACTGTTCATATGATGGCGTATTTATTTCAGGTTTCACAATACTTCCATCTAAAATCCTAACTTGTTCTTAGCTCCTAATGAAATTTTAACTGATCTGCTCCAAGGAAGAAAGTTATTACCGGTAAGAGATTGGTTATTGTAACACCCCGAAATTTTGAGCTACAAAATATACGCAAGCATTCATTTTATCGAATATTTTTTATAAGAAAGATATCTCATCATATCGAGCCATTTAATTTTCAAACGAACAATGATTACAATGGAAACAATCGCATAAAATAATTTGAATAAAATTTGACATCTACATATAAAATACCATTTGACAATGAAAGACTTTGAAAAAAATCGCGTACATACGTTTATTTATAAGAGAAAATAGGCCTGTAAATATATTTCATTTAAAATTCAATAGAAACAACGAAAGCAAATTATAAAGTGTAGAAAATTCATATATTCATTTATTTCTAAGAGATTTGCACATTTAGTAATTTATATAATAAAAAATATCCCGTTTAGTCTATTTGCATAAATAAACTTAGAAAATCATACAAATTTAATATTCATCATCTCAAATCGAAAATTCCTAGAAGTTGAATATTTATTCTCAATACCAATAAATTATCAACCTAACTCTATCATCGTCAATAATTGCTTGGAAAATCATAACTTGTTTAACAATTTAGTATTCAATTGAAAAACATTACAAATATAAACACTACTCCAATACTTTCATAGATCATCAATAATCCACCTTAAGTCTAATAGCGTAAATAAATACTTAGATAAATAATTAAATTGAAACATACATTTAAAAGTATAGACATTACTTCACTAGTTTCATAGACCATCAATTATCCACCACCAATAATCATCGCCAACTCCTTAACCTGAAAAGTTGGATTATAATTGGGGTGAGCGACACAACTCAATGGAATTAAAATTGTCCAAGCTAAATACACAGATATCTCACATAGATATGCAAATACAATCCAATAGAACATCGCATAGACCTTTTGAAAAACCGTAGACATGGACATAGATTGCACTGCAGAGGTTCCACCTGAGAGATACATCGACCCCGGACCTCTTGAGTCCCTGGCTCATGGGTGTCTAAAACAACTGTACTACACAATCATGCAAAATAATCTAAACATTTAACAAGGATAATAAAGTTTAGGAAATAAACCCTACCTCGAAACTTTGTTTGAAAAATAGTGAATGATTTGATGCAATATCCCTATCAACTTCGGGCTCGTCCTCATCGCCTAACATGGATATATATGCATCTTAGTTCCTAGAAGTCAAAACTTAAGTATTAACCTCGATATTGGAAGCACTAAAATAACATTCATGGAAGCTCACGGTATTTTCCTGAGGTTTAGGGTTCAACTTGGTAGGTTTGAACAATACTAAATCTTTGTGTAGTTTGGATCGAATAATATTTTCTCATAAAAACGTTATTCTTGTAATTATTCAATATTTTTATAGTAGATAATAGATTCAAAACTATATATCATATATAAATTTTAAGAAGATTCAAAATGTTTATCTATTGGCTTTGAATTTATGAAACTGAAATTATCAAACACAAAATGATGCACAATCATGGAAGAAAAGTCATATTTAAATAAATATAGTATTATCGGATATGCAATTTTAAATACGTATAATATACATATCATAGTATAAAATATCCAAAAATCATAATATTTAAAATTCGTTAACGTTATATTTTGAATTTCATAAACCGAACGTTTTGTCAAAGCTAAAAATGTAATATTTTAGAAACTAGTTAATATTTAAACAAATATAAGTTAAAATGATCTGATATTTTTTCAAATATTATTATACATTATAATACATAACATATCAAAAATTCCAGGTATTTTGAAAGTCTCGTATTCATGGTTACTTGAATTTATAAATCGAAATAGGGTATGTTCAAGATTTGGAAAGATTGAATTAAAATTCCATATAAAATAAATTAAAACTCAAACATATATGAAATTATAACTTAATATTATACACATATGATAACAAAACATATTAAAATATCACGGATATTTGATATGCATAAGTAGGGTTTTTGGATTTTCTAACACAGAAATAGGTAATAACATAAATTATGGCATCTTAGTTTGAAAATTCAATAACTACAAAAGTACTCATCAAATTAGTATGAAATTTTAACTGTACGATTATAATATTATGAGTAATACCATATTAAAATATCATAATAGTTTGAACAATATAGTTTATACAACTGCAATTTTATTGAAGCGACCGAAAATCAAGTATTTTAATCTAACTAAAATAAAAAACAAAGAAAGAAATAAAAATAAATTTGTGAACCCCACAAGTATTTTCAACATATTTAGGAGCAACCTTAGGCACATAATCTCAACATGTTTCTTTAATATTAAATGCGAATAAAGTTTTAAAAACCAATTCATGCAATTCTATGGGTTGAAATTCCTAAATTCATTTACTCCCCTGGTCAGGTGGTGTGTAAACAGTTGATTAATAACAATTGTAGTCCTCTCGGATCGTTACAATTCTTATTAACTCCAAAAGATTTGTGAATTAAATGACTCCCCACAAACACGCTTGTCACACATGTTTCATGTCTTAATTCGATTTTCGTCTTCTAGAACTCACTTGGTCGGATTATGGACTACAAATATGACATGCAAATTATTGGCCAAATAAAAAGCAATTATAAATAAGCACTTGAATTCATAAAATAGAACGCATGAATTAATTAAGAAAATAAATAATTATATTTAATATAAATCCACGTTTGATTATGCCCCTAAGATCCGAAAAATATGCCAAACATTGATTACAAACTCATAGACAAATCAATCAATATTTAGACATCATATAAGCACAAACAAGAGTTCTTAGACATAGAAAGAAAACCTCTTCTTGTCGGGATGGATTCTCCTCCAAGCCTCGAAGCTCTTGTGCTCCCCAGATGCGAAAGCCTTGTGGTGTTCTTCGCGACCTAGCCTTTTGCTCTCGAAGCTCTTTGATTCCTTCGGTTCTGTGTTATTTGATGTGTTTTTGCTTTGTATGGAATGATGTATTGATGGATGATGATTTTTCGTGCATAGCCGGGTCCCTTTTATAGATGTTTGGAGAGATCACTTGCGAGTTTGAGTAGGAAAAGAAGACCAATTCAGCTCGATTACATCGCACGCCCATGTAATCCCACACGGCCGGGTCGTGCGGCGATGAACTTGATCTCGGGTCTTCACAAAAATTGTAGATCTTTCTCTTAACTATTCATAGCCACTTGAATAACCTCAATACCAATTTTGTATAGGAAGTTATGGCCAAAATACTAAACTCGCCATCTTTGAAACTCATAGCACGTTTTGACATTTTTGAAGGAAATTTCCTTTTGTTTGACCTTCCATGCTTCTCTCCTTCATATTTTTGCTCGTACACGCTCTTGACCTATACTTTAGAACATGATATCTCTTTTTGTCCCATTTAGCTCCATTTTCTGCAAAATTCACAAGAGTACGCAGATATCACGCCCAACAAAGGAAACCAAGTAAAACACACTAAATATGCGTGCAAATGCATCAAATATATATCATTTTAAGCAATCAAATGCACGTATATTTTACACTCATCACTTGGGTTTTGAAATTTACAAGTAAATTACCTTAGGAGCTGAGGATGAAATAGGGAAGGCAACTGATGGATCATGGAGTTAAAGAAAAACTTCATCGTTGTTGTATGGTAGATGATGGAGGCTGTGATGGCGCAGAGAAATAGATCTGAAACGTTTTATTTTTTTGTCCTCTCTAATGTGGTATAATAAAACCCTAATAATGAAAGACTCCTAATGTAATTAATTACCCTTGCTAGTTTTCCAAACACCTTAGGATTCCTAATGGGCCATGTAATTGGATAATAAATCCAATAATAATAATAATACTCTAATGGGCTATATAACTATTCAAATACACTTTTTTTCCGGGTGTTACAAACTCCCCCTCTTAAACAAAAATTCTTCCTCGAAATTCAGTTAACTTCATTCAAACTCCAATAACGTCCAAGTATTTTGCTACAATCTCATCATCTCATTCCCAAGATTGTCTTTTCCTAGCTCAATTGTGTCCTAGTAATTGTTGTTATAAGCAGACTCCACTAAAGGTAAATATGCGTCTCAATCATCCCTCAAAACCAAAATACATGTTCTGTAGAATTGTATTGTTCCTTCAGTGTGTCCATCCATTTGTGGATGACAGGTTGTAGTAACACTTAACTCTATTCTCATGAAATTTTTTGAACTTCTCCAAATATTTAAAATAAACCTAGTATCAATATTCAATAATCTCACTATTTCTCTTGTGTATAATTGGGAAAATTAATCTAAACCAATGTCATCTTGACTGGCAAAAAGTATGCTACTTTGGTCAATCAGTCCATAATAACCCATATAATATGATTTTCCTTAGTTTATCGTAACAAACATATAACAAAGTTAATATCAATATGCTCTCAACTTTTGTTCAAGGATGTAAAGTGTCCTAAAACAAATCTAGACGGTCGTTGGTGCTTGACCTTAACTTGTTGACGTATCATGCATCTATCCACAAGGTGTTGATATAGTTCCTATCATATCCCTCCACCAAAAATATATTTCGCATATTTTGATAAATCTTTGTAACTCGTGGGTGAGCGGTGTACGATGTACAATGTGCTCATTCTAATATCTCATTCTTAGTTATTCATCCTTGGATATAACAAATGTTCCTTCGTACGCTAAAACACCATTAGAAGCTAAAACAAATATGTTGAGGTTTTCGATTAGATCATGGTTACTCATCTTGCATAAAACTTATAAGTCACTTGTGCCTCGTTAATCTTATCTGTAAGTACAATTCGTTCAACCATTATTGCAATAATTGATTTCATTTCAATCCACTAAAAAGTGTTACGATCTCGATTGTCAACTTAGCAAACTATTTCATCAATTGTTCTTATTATGTTGGTCAACTCTCCTTTTAGTTCTTGAAAATATTCATCATACTTCTCTGTCCTTTGGAACTTCTCAAATTTCCTCGTCAATTTGGTCATTGGTATTGTCATATCCAAAAAAAATCATTCTATAAACCTTATGTAATACCTAGAGAGTCATAGGAAACCTCAAACATCGTTCGTAATCATAAATGTCATTATCAACAACTTCAGCTTTAACTAGGTCGACTTATATTCCTCATGCGGTCAACTTGACCAATAAATATTACATAGTCTATACGAAACTTAAACTTGTTGAAATTCAGTGGGGGATATCGAGACCTCAAATCGATCCTGAATAAGACACTAGCTCCTTTAAGTAATCAAACGAATCATTTATCCTTAGTAACGAGTACTTGTTTATAATCACATAAATCCTCCATGTAGTCAATACACTCCGTAGACCCATCATTCGTCTTGACAAACATAACTAGCTCTCCTCATAATGATACTCTTAGTCCGATAAGTCATTTAACCAATAATTCTTGTAATTGCATATTTAATTCTTATAATTTCTTCGTCGCTATTCTATTTGGTGAATTTGATATCGTGCAGTCCCAAGTAAAAAAAGTCAATAGTGAAATCTATAAGTCAATCATGTGGAATCCCAAATATTCTTTATTTTTAAAATCATATTACATAGTCTCGAATTACTAGCACATTGACCATTATCAAATCAAAATATTGGTAGCTTATAGCAATATCCAAATACCTCAGACAATTTCTTTTCTTAAATTTTCCCTTCTTTCCTGACGTAAATCGGGGTACTGTACTAGCCTTTGTTTCATAGAAAAATAAACCTATGCATTGAATATTATCTCCATATGTACTTTATTGACTCTTACGAAGTTAGTCCATGCTTAAGATCACATCAAAATCTCTCATTCCTGTACACATAAATCCACTTATAAATATTTTTCATTAACCTTCAGTTTCATGACTTTAGACATCCGAACAAGAATTATTGTCTTTCCAAATCATATACTAACCCCATAACTATATTAATGTATTATCATTAACTCTAAAAAAATAAACATGGCGTAAATCATGAATATTCAACTCGAAAGCCACTAAAGTCTATCCATAATCTATGTTGCTAGTAATATACTCATAGTCAGTCCTAACATTCTCGATCGCTTATAAATTCATAATGAATCTCATGTATTCTATCACAGGGTACTCTTCCAAGTCCTCCAAAGTCTATATTATCCTTACCATATTCTCATACGAACAGTATCAAAACCTTGTAGTCAATAGCTCTATGGTACATGTGTATTGCATCAATAAATAAAGCAAATTATTTTTTCCACAATAGAAATCATGTGATTTGTCGGTAGCAGTAGCAATGGCAATAACATGTCAGTGCGATAAGCAATCGCAATAGCATGTAAATAGCAATAGTAGTAGCAATAGAACTTTTAAAATTTGAATTCGTACATTGGCTTTGGAGTTGACGTGGCATAGTGATGGTGGATATATAATTCGTTTCCACTACATTAGAAATTAGGATTTACTCATTATTAGAATTACACACACGAAAATTACATCTATATATATATATAAAAGCAAGATAGTTGCCATATTTGGCAAAATCCCGCCAAAACTCAATTTCCAAATATGGTATGTCGTGTTAGGTAATTATATGGCGATTATGCATCATAAAATAACAAATTTGTTCTTTTTATTTATTTATTGAGAGCTGCAAAATATGTTTGTTCACTAGGCATCTTAGAAAAACGTAATGTTAGTGGGAAACATCAAGATGGCATTGAGAAATTAAAATATACTTTATTAAATATGGCCAGTTGTTTTGTCTTGAGCCCCTAAAATGACTGTTTTGTCTTGGGCCCCTAAAAATGACATTTAAATTTTGAAAATTGGTCAATAATAACTACATGACATTCCCACTATGCAGCACAATAATATAAATTTATTGGGAAACTAAACCAATTTATAGTACTTTTTTTCTCATTTACAAAACCTATTATAAATAGCTCCCACCGCCATTCAAAACACAAATCAATTAATTACAAACAAAAAAATTGCAGAATCGCTCCATTATTCACTCGGGAAAGGACACAAATCCGACGAAGGCATTGCGGTCCGCAAACAAGCTTGATTCGGGACTACAGAGTACAGTGTACTGCATATGGCAACACTCATATGTTATTAGTCTAGAATGCATGACATGAAGATATGTTTTGTAGTTGTTTTTTAATTCATACATTTTTCTTTTTCTCATTGCAAAACCGAACTATTGTAAAAGATTATTTTTGTAAATGGGATTATTTAATTGATTTGCATTCAAATTCAAATATGAGACTCGATGTTTCATTTATGTTTTTTGATACATTGTTCTTCCGTAGGTTTGAGTTATGGAATTTAAACAAGAAGGAAACAAGTTAGTAGGTCATCTATTACACATATTTAATATTTATTGAATATAATCATATTTTTTTATATAGATGATTATAACTTTTTTGTTATGATGAAAACAACGATATATCATTTTAATATAATCTCTAACTACAAAGAATTTCAGCAAATAGAAAAAAAAACAATTATTATCAAATTACTGTGTACCTAAGATAAAAGATTAATCATAATATGATTTGCATCCATTTAATACATTGGTCTTTTAAATTAAAACAAATACAAACAAGTGCATTAACAATATAAAGATACGAAAATCAATGATAAATTTAATCTCTGCTAATCTACATTAATTTGCATTAATTAAATCAAACTGAGAAAATTTTTAAACAGATGGACTAAATTATTAATACTTTGATGTGTCTGTTAAGTGAGTTACTAATTACTATAAGCCATATTGTTACTAGATGCTTATATAAACTGATCCTATGCAATACCCACATTCACACTTTTGCCATATTCATTTTGCAAAGTCCCTACACTATGTTGCAATTTATACTTTAAACCTTAACTCATTTTTTTCATATTATATTTTATTCATTTAGATTGCATTTGCTGTATTTTTTACAAATAACATTTTTTCAGGAAAAAGCTCTTGGAAGAACTACCAGGATACAGAGACATCGCCCAAGGCATTTTGCAAAGTTTTACTTCCAAAATTGTTATTTTACACAAAAAGGGAATTGGAAGTACTAAAGAAGATATACACATAACTCCAAAAGATCATATTAAGTACCATGAAGATCACTAAGACAATGTGTAAGTCCAAGCGCTACGATAATCTAGAGGGGGTGAATAGATTATCTCCATCTTTTCAATTTCGCCCTCTTTTAACAATCGAATGCTCAAACAAAATAATAAAGGTGCGGAATGTAAACAACACACGTCGATTTAAAGAGGTTCAACCCACCTAGGGCCTAATCCTCTACCACCCCAGTATATCCGGGATGGATTTCGAAAAGAAAAAGAATTTTATTAATTACCAAAATTAATACAAATTCAACTTACAACACCTTGAAGAGCACCACACTCTTCTTCAACACCACCTTTGAGATTACCACAATCTCACTTGAAGATTACCACAATCTCCAAACGGCACCTTGTGAAGATTACCACAATCTTCACCCTTGAAGAGCACCACACTCTTCAACACCTCAACAAGAAGATTACCACAATCTCCTTACACCTAATACCTAGTTCACCCAAGTGTGTTCTTACCACAAGAACACTCACAAGGATATCTTGTGTTTGAATGACGACCACAAATTCAAGATTACAACTCGATAATGAATAATACAATTGAGTGCAAGTGTAATCAAGAATAGCCTAGACCTCAAGAATGTGAAAGTGAATAGCTAGGCAAATTACAACAAGAAATAAGACAATGTAAGAACAAGTGTATTCTTGAGTGTATCTTGTTGTGTTGTAGTTTTCTCTTGTTGTGTTGCTTCAATTCTTCCTCTATTTATAGGAGATGATTGATACTTGATAGGCTCCTCTTGGAATCTGATTTCTACAAAAAATTGCAATTAAAATCAAGATTATAGCTGTTAGAAATCAATCCCACAATTTAGGGAAAAGCTGTCACGCACAACGGTTAGAATTTTCTTTGTCAAAGCATAGGCGTCGGTCGCACGTAAATAGAAGTTTGAAACATATAGCACCAAATTAACACAGGCGACCGGTCGAAGGGCACCTCGACCGGTCGAGCCTATGTGCGACGGTTGCACGATCAATTTTGAGAGTTCTCAAGTTTCTCGCTTTCACGAAACTTGTTCCCAGTGCACGCTCGCCGTCACGGCGACCGACCTATCCGACCTCCTCAATGACAAGTTGTCCGATTTTTATCAAAAATAAACCTCAAGAAATACTCCTAAAAATTCGTAAAAACATTTTAAACCGATCGGGAGTATTTAGGACAACATTAGAAATATAGTTTTGAAGAAATAAAACATTTACACACAAAGTGTTGTCCGATATAAATTCCAATAAATACTCCGAAAAATAGTAGAAACATTTTAGATCAATTGGGAGTATTAGGACAACATAGTTTCAATGTAAAAAACCCATTGACTTAAAAACAATAAATGAATTGTCCAATTTTGTATCGAAAATAAACTTGAGGAAATACTCCGAAAAATATTAAAACCATTTTAAAAACATTTAGGAGTATTTGGACAACCTTTAAAAACATTGTTTTGGTGTAAAATCAAAATCATCAAAATCATGATAAAACCATTTATCAAACAATCTCCCCTTTTTGATGATTACAAACCAAAACAATTTTAACGAGATCGATTCTCAAAACAAAATAATTTTACCTTAAAGAGAACTATCCGTTGTGAGCGACAACATTCCATGCAATAAAAACACAAGGATGGGAGTAGAGATATTCAAACACATATAGAAAATGCTCCCCCTATCAACATGCACAACAAGAGTTATAAAGAAGCAACTAAATCAAAAGCTAAAGGCTTAGCTTTTCAATATTGAGCTTAAGTATCAAAACTTAAAAGCTCCCCCTGCCAAAGAGACATCGTTAGAAACATATATAGGTCCATACTACAACTAATGGACTAAGAAACATATACAACCACAATATACCAAGAGTGGACAAAATATGATCCACAACATATGACTTTCAATAGCCACAACATGACTTTCAATAACCGCAACTTATAGCTTCTTTTCGTTAAGCTTTTCTTAGCTTCTTTGAGCTAAAGAGATTATAACCTATTTACTTGTAAGTCCAAGCGACTACGATAATCTAGAGGGGGTGAATAGATTATCTCCATCTTTTCAATTTCGCCTCTTTTAACAATCGAATGCTCAAACAAAATAATAAAGGTGCAGAATGTAAACAACACACGCCGATTTAAAGAGGTTCAACCCACCTAGGGCCTAATCCTCTACCACCCCAAGATATCCGGATGGATTTCGAAAAGAAAAAGAATTTTATTAATTACCAAAATTAATACAAATTCAACTTACAACACCTTGAAGAGCACCACACTCTTCTTCAACACCACCTTTGAGATTACCACAATCTCACTTGAAGATTACCACAATCTCCAAACGGCACCTTGTGAAGATTACCACAATCTTCACCCTCAAGAAGCACCACACTCTTCAACACCTCAACAAGAAGATTACCACAATCTCCTTACACCTAATACCTAGTTCACCCAAGTGTGTTCTTACCACAAGAACACTCACAAGGATATCTTGTGTTTGAATGACGACCACAAATTCAAGATTACAACTCGATAATGAATAATACAATTGAGTGCAAGTGTAATCAAGAATAGCCTAGACCTCAAGAATGTGAAAGTGAATAGCTAGGCAAATTACAACAAGAAATAAGACAATGTAAGAACAAGTGTATTCTTGAGTGTATCTTGTTGTGTTGTAGTTTTCTCTCTTGTTGTGTTGCTTCAATTCTTCCTCTATTTATAGGAGATGATTGATACTTGATAGGCTCCTCTTGGAATCTGATTTCTACAAAAAAATTGCAATTAAAATCAAGATTATAGCTGTTAGAAATCAATCCCACAATTTAGGGAAAAGTCATCTGCACACACAACGGTTAGAATTTTGTCTTTGTCAAAGCATAGGGCGACGCCTGGGCCGCACGAAATAGAAGTTTGAAACATATAGCACCAAATTAACACAGGCGGCCGGTCGAAGGGCACCTCGACCGGTCGAGCCTATGTGCGACCGGTTGCACTGATCAATTTGGGAGTTCTCAAGTTTCTTTTCACGAAACTTGTTCCCAGAGTTCCGGTCGCTCGCCGGTCGACCCGGTCGACCTCCTCAATGACAAGTTGTCCGATTTTTATCAAAAATAAACCTCAAGAAATACTCCTAAAAATTCGTAAAAACATTTTAAACCGATCGGGAGTATTTAGGACAACATTAGAAATATAGTTTTGAAGAAATAAAACATTTACACACAAAGTGTTGTCCGATATAAATTCCAATAAATACTCCGAAAAATAGTAGAAACATTTTAGATCAATTGGGAGTATTAGGACAACATAGTTTCAATGTAAAAACCCATTGACTTAAAAACAATAAATGAATTGTCCAATTTTGTATCGAAAATAAACTTGAGGAAATACTCAAAAATATTAAAACCATTTTAAAAACATTTAGGAGTATTTGGACAACCTTTAAAAACATTGTTTTGGTGTAAAATCAAAATCATCAAAATCATGATAAAACCATTTATCAAACAATCTCCCCTTTTTGATGATTACAAACCAAAACAATTTTAACGAGATCGATTCTAAAACAAAATAATTTTACCTTAAAGAGAACTATCCGTTGTGAGCGACAACATTCCATGCAATAAAAACACAAGGATGGGAGTAGAGATATTCAAACACATATAGAAAATGCTCCCCTATCAACATGCAACAACAAGAGTTATAAAGAAGCAACTAAATCAAAAGCTAAAGGCTTAGCTTTTCAATATTGAGCTTAAGTATCAAAACTTAAAAGCTCCCCGCCAAAGAGACATCGTTAGAAACATATATAGTCCATACTACAACTAATGGACTAAGAAACATATACAACCACAATATACCAAGAGTGGACAAAATATGATCCACAACATATGACTTTCAATAGCCACAACATGACTTTCAATAACCGCAACTTATAGCTTCTTTTCGTTAAGCTTTTCTTAGCTTCTTTGAGCTAAAGAGATTATAACCTATTTCTCCCCCTTTGTAATCATCAAAAAGAATGTTAGCAAGATAAATACATCATATATTCATATCAAAGTGCGCAACTAAACCGATGTATCGAGCTATTTGAACATTGAAGCTTATAGACCAAATAGGAGGAAAAAGTCGAATCATACGACTTGTAGAGGTTTATGAAAACTTATTTGATAAGCAAAACATGATCTCCATAAATATATAAGCCTTTTGAAAACGAGAGAATCATGTAGGTGATGAATTTTTCATTGAAACGTTTTATCGAACACTTGGCGGGCGTAAAAATGAAAGAGATATATATAGCCCTTGTAAATGAAATCAAGCCAAGTTTTCATCACCAAATGCAATATAACATATATCATTCATCAACAATCAATAAGCTCATCACAAATATATATGAATTGCATCAAGAAAAATACATATAAGCCACAAACTCAGGGTTCAACCCAATTGAGCTAACGATAGTGAAATTCTTACCATTCAATTGGTAAAATCGAGCAATGATGATGATAACCGAGCTAGATAATCCCCAAAATATAAAATGTATGCAATAAGACAAATTTTGAGTGAAATTTGTGTGCAATTCGAAGGGGACGAAAAATGGACAAAATAAGCCAAAATGGCGAAGTCTGGAAACGAACTATTTTTAGCCAAAAATCATCCAGGGCGACCGGTCCAGGGCATGGGCGACGGCCGACGGCTTGGCGACCGGCCGGCCTTGCCCTTACCAGCCAAAGTGGTTCTTTTTCTGCTTTGAAAATCCGAAATTTGATCCAAAAATCCGATTTTTCGCCCCTAAGTTTTAAAACGTGCAAAATGCAAACGTAGACCTCATTCAATATACATTATGTCATAATCAAGCTCGAAATGAGGTAAAATACTACGGCGGTTAACGATCAAAAAGTCCGCGAGTTATCCTTGAGACAATTAAACACATCTCAAGTTTTTGTTAAAAATCACAATCCCTTAAAAATATATCGAATCTCAATATGTTTAGTTCGATTATGACGAACCAAATTTTGAATACGAATAACCGCATAATAGATACCAAACTTGTTATCCCGAAAAAAATAAGAACGTTTTAAATCTTTGGATACAACAAGTCATAAGAAGAAGTGCCTTTCAAATATTTGAAAATTTCTTTTAATGGCACTTTAATGAGATTCGTTGGGATAGTTTTTGAAGTCGAGCATATAGACATAAGGTATATGGAATGTCGAGTCTATAGGAATAATACAAGAAGACATACCTCGAATTTGTTTGTCGGCCGATATGCCTTTCTCAACCTTTGTCAATCTTTAGCCATAGAGGTTGAGATGGTTCTTCTTCCTTCAATGCTTAACTCCTTCAAGAGTTCTTATATAACCATCTTCTTGGCATTGAATAATTTGTAGTCCAAGCAAGAAATTGAGCTCCCCATCATTCTCATCTCAAGCTCACCTAGTATCAACTTAGAAAACATATCTTCTTCTTGAAAATACCTTCGAGCTACTAACCTCGCCTTAGTTCGACCAATGTTGCCTTGTTCATCGAGTTTGTTCCTAATACCCTTTTTATCTTCTTCATCACTATCATCATAGGGTATCCAATTGATCTAAGGTGTTCATAATAGAACATTTACATCCAAATATTTGGAGTACTTCATTTCTCATCTACACAACTTAACAAACTCATTAATGGCATCGCTTATATAAGCAAGAAAAAATAGCCCAAGTGTAAAAACATGCCTCAATCACAAAATATCTTGCATAGTAGAAATAGACACTATATATAGAGACCATGAAGCAAGAAACACATACTATGCTTTTAGAATATCATCAAGAGTCTAATAAATCATGCAAGTTCAAATAAGCTTAAGAAAGCTATAAAAGGTCTCTTTTGAAATTTGCAAATCCGATATCATATAGTTGAGACCTTATTTAAAAGAAGTATTTGAACAAGAGTTGACAAAGCAAATATGTGCAATCAAATATCGAATAGTGCCTTTCAAAAAATCTAAAAATCCTCTTAATGGCACTTGTATGAAACACTATGAAAAACAAGCACATAGGCATATGGCAATACACAAGTAAACGCACTCGATAATTTATGCCTTTTCTTGACAAATAATGATGAAAATGGCCATTTGTGAAAATATGTAGATCCTACACAATTCTTAAAACAAATCTAGCACAAATCATAATGATAGAAGTGTAGGCTAAGAGATATCACAAGTAAGCTCATGCCATAAAAATCCATAAGAGATGATAATACACTTTAGTCTACAAAAATGCACAAGAGTTTTAAAACATCATATAAGGTCTTCCTTTTTAAAAACAAATAAGTTTTGAAGACCTTAATTTAAAATACATGAAAACTCATTTTGCAAGTAGGACACAAATAAAAACATGCATAATAGACAAATAAAATGCATATTTAATTAGGGAGATACGGTTTACCAATTATGCCGTTTCCATGGGTTTTTCCATTGTTGATGATATTTTCCCTTTTGAAAATCTTCATGTTGATAGTAATCTCTCCAATTACTCCATCTCCAAAATTTTTGTCCTTCCCATTGTTGATGGTCTCTTCTTCTTTGAAAATCATCTTGTCTTTGCCATTTCCAAGGATTGTGTTCTTCCCATTTTTGATTATATCCTCTTCTTGGAAATTGGCTTTGTCGAACATAGTTTCTCCTTCTTTGATCACATGTAACGGTCATTTGATGTCTTCTTGGCAGTATAAATTTTCTTCGATCATTATTTCACGGGTACCTAATATGACATTGTTTTGTGGTACCCTTATGTGTTTGGGTCCTTTGGGATTAGTCTTGAGACTTTTAGGTCTCCAACAATAATCGAGCTATTTCTAGCCCGACAAGTATTTACCGTATGACCATTTTTACCGCAATAAAAACATGTAATAATTCTAGGAGCATAATGACCAACGTCTTAGAGACTTGATTCTTTTTCATGTGATTGACACCCTTAGGCTTATGATCAAGTTCTAGTTTCAATTATCACAACAATCAACAATATTGGTCATCTTATCGGTACTAAGTTGGATTTAGATAAATCATTTTTCAAGCAATTTATATCCTCAACAAGAGTACTATTTTCTTTCTCAAGGTTTCTAACCTTGTCAAGAGTGGTGGTGTTAGCACATGATAGTGATTCATAGGAAGTAAATAAACTATCCTTATCATTCTTTAAAACAATGAATTCCTTTTTCAAATTTTTGTATTTAACAAGTAAGTTTTGGAATTCATCTTGTAGCTCATCATAATCATTTTGCAAGTCACTATATTCATTTTGCAATTCATTGTCATAAGAAGTAGAGGTTTTAGAACTTACCTCGTTTTCTTCTTCGATGCCCATGAGGCATTGTTCAACTTGTTCATCATGGGAGGTTGTAGAAGGCTTATACCATGTTGTTGAATTTGATGTTGTATCCATTTGTGAAGTAGATGTTTTTGAGTTGCTCCTTTCATTTGCATATACTTCATAGATGGCTTCTAATTTTTGCCATACTTCATGTGCCGATCGAATACCTACAACATGATCAAATTCCAAAGTGGTAAGTGAACAATGTAAAATATTAAGAGCTTTACCATTTGAGGAGATGATTTTCTTCTTCATCATTGAGCTTTTTGAAGCCTTTTGAGGTGTGTGGTGTATTTTTCATCGGAATGGATTCTCCATTAATGACGGTGTTCCAAGTGTCGAACCCGCAACCTTGTAAGTAGCATTCCATTCTTTCTTTCCAAAATATAAAATTTTTGGAATCAAACCGAGGTGGCTTGGTGGTGGAGGTGCTTGGAAAGATGAGCTTCGTTAAGTCGACGATCGTTTCTCTTCACTCGCGATGTGAAACGAGCTTGCCAAAGAGTTTGGCTTTGATACCACTTGTAAGTCCAAGCGGCTACGATAATCTAGAGGGGGTGAATAGATTATCTCCATCTTTTCAATTTCGCCCTCTTTTAACAATCGAATGCTCAAACAAAATAATAAAGGTGCGGAATGTAAACAACACACGCCGATTTAAAGAGGTTCAACCCACCTGGGCCTAATCCTCTACCACCCCAAGATATCCAGGGATGGATTTCGAAAGAAAAAGAATTTTATTAATTACCAAAATTAATACAAATTCAACTTACAACACCTTGAAGAGCACCACACTCTTCTTCAACACCACCTTTGAGATTACCACAATCTCACTTGAAGATTACCACAATCTCCAACGGCACCTTGTGAAGATTACCACAATCTTCACCTTGAAGAAGAGCACCACACTCTTCAACACCTCAACAAGAAGATTACCACAATCTCCTTACACCTAATACCTAGTTCACCCAAGTGTGTTCTTACCACAAGAACACTCACAAGGATATCTTGTGTTTGAATGACGACCACAAATTCAAGATTACAACTCGATAATGAATAATACAATTGAGTGCAAGTGTAATCAAGAATAGCCTAGACCTCAAGAATGTGAAAGTGAATAGCTAGGCAAATTACAACAAGAAATAAGACAATGTAAGAACAAGTGTATTCTTGAGTGTATCTTGTTGTGTTGTAGTTTTCTCTCTTGTTGTGTTGCTTCAATTCTTCCTCTATTTATAGGAGATGATTGATACTTGATAGGCTCATCTTGGAATCTGATTTCTACAAAAAAATTGCAATTAAAATCAAGATTATAGTTAGAAATCAATCCCACAATTTAGGAAAAGTCATGTCACGACAACGGTTAGAATTTTCTTTGTCAAGCATAGAGGCGGCCGGTCGCACGTAAATAGAAGTTTGAAACATATAGCACCAAATTAACACGGGCGGCCGGTCGAAGGGCACCTCGACCGGTCGAGCCTATGTGCGACCGGTTGCACAGACGATCAATTTTGAGAGTTCTCAAGTTTCGTTTCACGAAACTTGTTCCCAGTGCACGGCGCCGCGGTCGACCGGCCGACCTCCTCAATGACAAGTTGTCTCGATTTTTATCAAAAATAAACCTCAAGAAATACTCCTAAAAATTCGTAAAAACATTTTAAACCGATCGGGAGTATTTAGGACAACATTAGAAATATAGTTTTGAAGAAATAAAACATTTACACACAAAGTGTTGTCCGATATAAATTCCAATAAATACTCCGAAAAATAGTAGAAACATTTTAGATCAATTGGGAGTATTAGGACAACATAGTTTCAATGTAAAAACCCATTGACTTAAAAACAATAAATGAATTGTCCAATTTTGTATCGAAAATAAACTTGAGGAAATACTCCAAAAATATTAAAACCATTTTAAAAACATTTAGGAGTATTTGGACAACCTTTAAAAACATTGTTTTGGTGTAAAATCAAAATCATCAAAATCATGATAAAACCATTTATCAAACAATCTCCCCTTTTTGATGATTACAAACCAAAACAATTTTAACGAGATCGATTCTCAAAACAAAATAATTTTAACGATGTCATGTTGCTTTTGATTTAGTTGCTTTTTATAACTCTTGTTGTGCATGTTGATAGGGGAGCATTTTCTATATGTGTTTGAATATCTCTACTCCCATCCTTGTGTTTTTATTGCATGGAATGTTGTCGCTCACAACGGATAGTTCTCTTTAACCGGTAAAATTATTTTGTTTTCGAATCGATCTCGTTAAAATTGTTTTGGTTTGTAATCATCAAAAAGGGGGAGATTGTTTGATAAAACAAAAAGGGGGAGTTTGTTCCTAATACCCTTTTTATCTTCTTCATCACTATCATCATAGGGTATCCAATTGATCTAAGGTGTTCATAATAGAACATTTACATCCAAATATTTGGAGTACTTCATTTCTCATCTACACAACTTAACAAACTCATTAATGGCATCGCTTATATAAGCAAGAAAAATAGCCCAAGTGTAAAAACATGCCTCAATCACAAAATATCTTGCATAGTAGAAATAGACACTATATATAGAGACCATGAAGCAAGAAACACATACTATGCTTTTAGAATATCATCAAGAGTCTAATAAATCATGCAAGTTCAAATAAGCTTAAGAAAGCTATAAAAGGTCTCTTTTGAAATTTGCAAATCCGATATCATATAGTTGAGACCTTATTTAAAAGAAGTATTTGAACAAGAGTTGACAAAGCAAATATGTGCAATCAAATATCGAATAGTGCCTTTCAAAAAATCTAAAAATCCTCTTAATGGCACTTGTATGAAACACTATGAAAAAACAAGCACATAGGCATATGGCAATACACAAGTAAACGTACCTCGATAATTTATGCCTTTTCTTGACAAATAATGATGAAAATGGCCATTTGTGAAAATATGTAGATCCTACACAATTCTTAAAACAAATCTAGCACAAATCATAATGATAGAAGTGTAGGCTAAGAGATATCACAAGTAAGCTCATGCCATAAAAATCCATAAGAGATGATAATACACTTTAGTCTACAAAAATGCACAAGAGTTTTAAAAACATCATATAAGGTCTTCCTTTTTAAAAACAAATAAGTTTTGAAGATCTTAATTTAAAATACATGAAAACTCATTTTGCAAGTAGGACACAAATAAAAACATGCATAATAGACAAATAAAATGCATATTTAATTAGGGAGATACGGTTTACCAATTATGCCGTTTCCATGGGTTTTTCCATTGTTGATGATATTTTCCCTTTTGAAAATCTTCATGTTGATAGTAATCTCTCCAATTACTCCATCTCCAAAATTTTTGTCCTTCCCATTGTTGATGGTCTCTTCTTCTTTGAAAATCATCTTGTCTTTGCCATTTCCAAGGATTGTGTTCTTCCCATTTTTGATTATATCCTCTTCTTGAAATTGGCTTTGTTGAACATAGTTTCTCCTTCTTTGATCACATGTAACGGTCATTTGATGTCTTCTTGGCGGTATAAATTTTCTTCGATCATTATTTCACGGGTACCTAATATGACATTGTTTTGTGGTACCCTTATGTGTTTGGGTCCTTTGGGATTAGTCTTGAGACTTTTAGGTCTCCAACAATAATTGGAGCTATTTCTAGCCCGACAAGTATTTACCGTATGACCCTTTTTACCGCAATAAAAACATGTAATAATTCTAGGAGCATAATGACCAACGTCTTAGAGACTTGATTCTTTTTCATGTGATTGACACCCTTGGCTTATGATCAAGTTCTAGTTTCAATTATCACAACAATCAACAATATTGGTCATCTTATCGGTACTTTCGAGTTGGATTTAGATAAATCATTTTTCAAGCAATTTATATCCTCAACAAGAGTACTATTTTCTTTCTCAAGGTTTCTAACCTTGTCAAGAGTGGTGGTGTGAGCACATGATAGTGATTCATAGGAAGTAAATAAACTATCCTTATCATTCTTTAAAACAATGAATTCCTTTTTCAAATTTTTGTATTTAACAAGTAAGTTTTGGAATTCATCTTGTAGCTCATCATAATCATTTTGCAAGTCACTATATTCATTTTGCAATTCATTGTCATAAGAAGTAGAGGTTTAGAACTTACCTCGTTTTCTTCTTCGATGCCCATGAGGCATTGTTCAACTTGTTCATCATGGGAGGTTGTAGAAGGCTTATCCCATGTTGTTGAATTTGATGTTGTATCCATTTGTGAAGTAGATGTTTTTGAGTTGCTCCTTTCATTTGCATATACTTCATAGATGGCTTCTAATTTTTGCCATACTTCATGTGCCGATCGAATACCTACAACATGATCAAATTCCAAAGTGGTAAGTGAACAATGTAAAATCAAAATCATCAAAATCATGATAAAACCATTTATCAAACAATCTCCCCCTTTTTGATGATTACAAACCAAAACAATTTTAACGAGATCGATTCTCAAAACAAAATAATTTTACCTAAGGTTAAAGAGAACTATCCGTTGTGAGCGACAACATTCCATGCAATAAAAACACAAGGATGGGAGTAGAGATATTCAAACACATATAGAAAATGCTCCCCTATCAACATGCACAACAAGAGTTATAAAGAAGAACTAAATCAAAAGCTAAAGGCTTAGCTTTTCAATATTGAGCTTAAGTATCAAAACTTAAAAGCTCCCCCCGCCAAAGAGACATCGTTAGAAACATATATAGGTCCATACTACAACTAATGGACTAAGAAACATATACAACCACAATATACCAAGAGTGGACAAAATATGATCCACAACATATGACTTTCAATAGCCACAACATGACTTTCAATAACCGCAACTTATAGCTTCTTTTCGTTAAGCTTTTCTTAGCTTCTTTGAGCTAAAGAGATTATAACCTATTTACTTGTAAGTCCAAGTCGCTACGATAATCTAGAGGGGGTGAATAGATTATCTCCATCTTTTCAATTTCGCCCTCTTTTAACAATCGAATGCTCAAACAAAATAATAAAGGTGCGGAATGTAAACAACACACGTCGATTTAAAGAGGTTCAACCCACCTAGGGCCTAATCCTCTACCACCCCAAAGATATCCTGGGATGGATTTCGAAAAGAAAAAGAATTTTATTAATTACCAAAATTAATACAAATTCAACTTACAACACCTTGAAGAGCACCACACTCTTCTTCAACACCACCTTGAGATTACCACAATCTCACTTGAAGATTACCACAATCTCCAACGGCACCTTGTGAAGATTACCACAATCTTCACCCTCAAGAGCACCACACTCTTCAACACCTCAACAAGAAGATTACCACAATCTCCTTACACCTAATACCTAGTTCACCCAAGTGTGTTCTTACCACAAGAACACTCACAAGGATATCTTGTGTTTGAATGACGACCACAAATTCAAGATTACAACTCGATAATGAATAATACAATTGAGTGCAAGTGTAATCAAGAATAGCCTTTTGACCTCAAGAATGTGAAAGTGAATAGCTAGGCAAATTACAACAAGAAATAAGACAATGTAAGAACAAGTGTATTCTTGAGTGTATCTTGTTGTGTTGTAGTTTTCTCTCTTGTTGTGTTGCTTCAATTCTTCCTCTATTTATAGGAGATGATTGATACTTGATAGCTCTCTTGGAATCGATTTCTACAAAAAATTGCAATTAAAATCAAGATTATAGTCATTAGAAATCAATCCCACAATTTAGGGAAAAGTCATCACGCACAACGGTTAGAATTTTGTCATTGTCAAAGCATAGAGCGGCCGCATTTAAAATAGAAGTTTGAAACATATAGCACCAAATTAACACAGGCGCGGCCGGTCCGAAGGGCACCTCGACCGGCCGAGCCTATGTGCGACCGGTTTGCAGACCGATCAATTTTGAGAGTTCTCAAGTTTCGTTTCACGAAACTTGTTCCTGTGTACGGTCGCACGCCCGACGGCCGCCGACCTCCTCAATGACAAGTTGTCCGATTTTTATCAAAAATAAACCTCAAGAAATACTCCTAAAAATTCGTAAAAACATTTTAAACCGATCGGGAGTATTTAGGACAACATTAGAAATATAGTTTTGAAGAAATAAAACATTTACACACAAAGTGTTGTCCGATATAAATTCCAATAAATACTCCGAAAAATAGTAGAAACATTTTAGATCAATTGGGAGTATTAGGACAACATAGTTTCAATGTAAAAACCCATTGACTTAAAAACAATAAATGAATTGTCCAATTTTGTATCGAAAATAAACTTGAGGAAATACTCCAAAAATATTAAAACCATTTTAAAAACATTTAGGAGTATTTGGACAACCTTTAAAAACATTGTTTTGGTGTAAAATCAAAATCATCAAAATCATGATAAAACCATTTATCAAACACAATGGTCGTCAAAAGAAAGCGTCGGGTTGATGATACTTATGTGAACGGTTAGGTTTCAATATATTTTTCACTTATTTTTCACGTATTGAATGTAAATGTAATTATCTAATAAGTAGAATCTCCATGCATTTCCCAGGATCTTATTAATATTCTCCATAGCAAATCTTGAAGATGGAAAAATGAAGTCAAGAGTGTATGAACTCGATGAACATAAATCTACACGTATTATTTTTTTCGAATTGTTTGTATTTATTTCTAGCTAGATGTATTTAAATGGGCATTTGTATTGATGATCTAAACTGAATGCATTTAAAGGTATCATAGATCTGAGTTTTCTTTTATTATTGTAAACACATTTTAGAAATGCACCATTTCAAACTGATCAAAAAAAAAATCACTCAGAGAAAACAGGTCAGCAGTTAAATAGAATCGAAAAAGAAAGTTTAAAAATAATGAGACTTCATTGACAAGACCAGAACATATTCAAATAGATCCAAAAACTTGGCTTTCAAGATAAACAAAAAGTGTGTTACTATAGAAAGAAAATACCTGGATCTTGAGAAGTTAAAGTCTTCATCTTTTGCCATTTTTTGAGTGTTGTTAAAAATGTTGAAATCTGACTTCTGCTACTAAAAGAAGGAAGGAAACATATAATGAACAATAATATTATCTGCCTAAACTATAGTGGGGCTAAATAAGGATGTTTTTTTTAATCAATTCACTCAAAAAAAAATTGTAAACAAAGACACGCCGAGTAGCATCAAACAGAATTTTTACAGATAAAACTTATGCATAGCAATCAACCAAAAACACGCAAAATAAAAATTATGAGATAGAACTCCTTTGCACAGCACAGAAACACATCTGGTACTACCACTAGGTGGCCATTACACAAGCCTCCATTTTTCTTTCAAAGTTGTCCATAAATATTACAAGGGTAGATATAAAGTGAAGCTACTTGCATCTTCACAAAACACCATTACATTTATTTGAGCTAAATAATGATGTTGTTACAACACATTCTTATATGTATTATATATATCTTTCATGCGTGAAAATTTATAGAATTTTTAGTAATGGATAGTTATTTTAGATTACAAAAAATAAATACTGATGTTTTAATAACAATTACCAGAAGACAAAACTACTAAAAAAATATTTAAAAATTGGTTCCAGATTACTTCAACTCTTCAGGATTACTTGAACCATGGTAAAATCCAAATACACTCTAAAAAACACTGAATACAAACACTATTAAGACGTTAGATTGTACATAAAAAAAAGTACTTCATAGATATCTAAGAGTAATTTACTTACACCCTTGCTATAAGGGTTACCATATTCCAAATATAATGCAAACACCAACTATCACTGTGAAGTATAAGCATGTATCTAAATTTAAAAGCTATACTCAAAAATTATACATGTTTGAATAGCTCATTAGGTTGTGACAAAGTTGGAGTTCCACTTAGCAAGATCATGTTTAGAACTTCCTATAGATCAAAACCATATAGACACTGCAAAAAAGATAGAATTGGGATGAGATAAATTTGTTGTCTTAAAACAATAGAAATCATAATGACATGTATCATAATGATCTGGCTGAGGAAAAAGGAAATCATAAGAAAACCTAAAAAAACCTTAAATTTAATCATTATACGGTACTTTTACGAAGCATAGCTACAAAACATAAATTAAGAAACATAAAAAATCATTTGAACTGAATTTTTTGGATCTGAGATTTGATATCTTTTGTATTGAATAATCAGTACATATCGAAGCAAGGCAAAAAAAACTCAAACTAAAACCCAATAAAAAAAAATACGAGTGCTTTTATTCGAACGAAAATATTCCGATATGATATTCGCATATATAGATTTGATAATTTTTTGAATCAGAACAACTCAAAAGCATGTCTAAACCCAAAGTGTTTTCATTCGATCATAAATTATCAGACCAATTATAAACAAATATGGATCTCAAACTTTTCCCATTTTCATTACAATCCGAATGTCGAGAAAACCTCAAACTTAAAACCACAAAAAACATATTAAACCATTCGGAATGTGATAAATAAAAAAGAAAGACTCAAATTTGGGTGTGCTTTTTACGGATCCGCAACAAAATTTGGAATTTTTCATTTGAAAACCCAAAATCAAGAGATGCTTCGAATTTCTCCGGTTTACACATAATATATCCGTTCAATAAAAAAATTGCATTCGAGACAAGTTAGAAATTTTTATAACAAGCAAAAACGTAAAAGACAAAAGGTTATTTGTCCGAAAATTTTTCAGTTGAGAAATGTTGCAGAGTCGCAGCCACATATCCAACCCAGTAAAGACAAAAATAATCCCAAAAGCTCAGAAACCCACCGATCACTAATGGCTTCTAGGTCTCTGAAAACATGGAACGGGAAGGTCGTGAAAAATTTTGCGGCGGAGAACTAGGAGGAGGGATCGTCGGATCGATGCGGCGGCAGCAACGGCGAATTTCGTGAAGGAATGGACCACCTGGACTATGAAGAAAGAACTAGGGGTTTGAGAGAGACTTTTTAGATAGATAAATGAGGTTCTGAAAATGGCTTCATTGGATAGGTTTCGGACGTCTAGATGATTGTTTTCCATTTTTTTATTTGATCATTTAATTGTAATTCAATTGGGCTAAATGGGCTAAATTTATAGTTTATTTATTATATAATTTGTTTGGGCTAAATTTAAATCTGTTAAAAAAAGTCCAGGTTCCTGTTGGATTTTTTGTTTTTATTTTTTAGTTTCAGTATTATTCATTTATTTGGCTGAGATGTTAAATGGTTTGGTCTTTTATGGCTCTCAAATATTGGCGCTTTTAAAAATCGAGCATTCTTGGTTGGGAACGTTTAGCCTACCGGTTTGGCCCTGTCCCGTTGATAAATTTTTTATTTTTATTTTCTAAATCTGGAATTGTTGAACACATTCATTAGCCCACCAAGATTGTTTAGTTAAATTCAAAATAAAACCTAAATCGAGCAAAAATGAAAACCTTATAATGTATAGTCATTCTAGAACTCTATGTTGCTAATTGCTAAATAAATACACTTTGTTATTAATATCTCCAGTGATGGGACTAATGTATAGGCATCAATATTTTTTAGCTGGGTTCAAGTAGTGGGGAATTGAAACTTTATTCTAAAATAAAGTGTTTGTATATTAGTAATTTTAATCCTATTCAATCTTAATTTCATGGTACCCAAATAGATATCTAGCTATATGAACAAAATAATTAATTAATTTATTAATTGACTCATGCTTTTATTTTTTAATGTTTTGCATTACATAAAACATATGTTATCTTGGAATTATCTTATTTAATTATGAAGTTTTGAGTGGCTGAATTTTAAAATTTTAGATTTAACTACTACATTTTAATTTTTTGGCTAATAGCCCGTTTAGTGACTGCTTAGCTTGAAGCCCGCCGCAGTCGTGTTATTTCACAATATTGTTAATTCATTTGATAGTGCCCGTTTTAACATAAAACTCATTTAGCTCGCATGCAATCGCTAGATCGCCCGATACCACCATGATAAATCTTAACATCTATGTATCTGGGGTTTATACATGAAATGTACTTAATTGTTCAATATAATGTTTAATTTTACTCAATGGATGCAATTGTTATATTTTATTTTTATTTCAGGCCAAGATATATTAAATCCAAACACAATCAATTTATAATTTATATTTTAATTTGGCTATCGTACATAATTAAATTCTAGACTTATTTTCAACTATTTTATTTTCTTTTTCCATTTTTTTTTAGTTTGTACTTATGATTTAATGTTTTTTAGTTTAACATCTTGATTAGTTATTAATTGAAATTTAAAATGTACCCGTCACTAAAAACTAATTCAAATTATAACATCTCTCAATAAGAGGGGTGATACTTGACTTCATCTATTAGAGGTGAGGTCGAATGTTTAAATCACATCCCTCACTTACAATTTCCTTTGTAATGATTTGAATTTGTAATCAAAAAAAAAAATTACTTTTTTATAATTTATATTCCGTGCATCGCACGGTGAAATACTAGTATATATATATATATATATATATATATATATATATATATATATCGCAAGTCTACAGAAAAGTAGACCACTGATGCCACCTGTAACGCCCTAAAATTTTGAACTGCAAAATATACAGTAGCATTCATTTTATCAAATATTTTTTTTATAAGAAAGACATCTCGTCATATCGAGCCATTTAATTTTCAAAAGAACAATGATTACAGTGGAAATAATTGCATAAAATAATTTAAATAAAAGGTGACATCTACATATAACTGACCATTTGACAGTGAAAGACTTTGAAAACAATCGTGTACATACGTTTATTTATAAGAGAAAATAGGCCTGTAAATGTATTTCATTTAAAATTCAATAGCAACAATGCAAGCAAATTATAAAGTGTATAAAATTCATATATTCATTTATTTCTAAGAAATTCGCACATTTAGTAATTTATATAATAAAACAATATCTCGTTTAGTCTATTTGTATAAATAAACTTAGAAAATCATAGAAATTTAATATTCATCATCTCAAATCGAAAATTCCTAGAAGTTGAATATTTATTCTCAATACCAATAAATTATCACCCTAACTCTATAATCGTTAATAATTGCTTGGAAAATCATAATTTGTTTAACAATTTAGTATTCAATTGAAAAACATTACAAATATAGACACTACTCCAATACTTTCATAGATCATCAATAATCCACCCTAAGTCTAATAGCGTAAATAATTACTTAGACAAATAATTTCTTATTAAATTGAAACATACATTTAAAAGTATAGACATTACGTCACTAGTTTCATTGACCATCAATTATCCACCGCTAATAACCATCGCCAACTCCTTAACCTGAAAAGTTGGATTATAATTGGGGTGAGCGACATAGCTCAGTGGATTTAAATTATCCAAGCTAAATACACAGATATCTCATATAGGCATGCAAATACAATCCAATCACACATAACATAGATATTTTGAAAAACCGTAGACATAGACATAGATTGCACTGCAGAGGTTCCACCTGAGGGATACATCGACCCCGGACCTCTTGAGTCCCTGGCTCATGGGTGACTAAAGCAACTGTACTACATGGATTCCTAATGTAGTATAATAAAACCCTAATAATGAAAGACTCCTAATATAATTACCCTAGCTAGTTTCCCAAACACCTTAGGATTCCTAATGGGCCATGTAATTGGATAATAAATCCAATAATAATAATACTCTAATGGGATATATAACTAATCAAATACACTTTTTTTCGGGTGTTACAGTTAGAAGTGCCATTCTAGGATGATCTGAGCCGTGCATCTGCAGAGGATTATCTTCTCAAATCGCCAGCCAAAGGATGTGCTTTTCCGCCAATATTAATATTAAAGCAAGCCAATGTTGCGCCATGATGAAAATGAATTGAAAGTGTCACGCCCCAATTTTGTTATACGAATAAAACAAAAAAAATAACATCCAATAAATTACAACTCCACATATTCATTAACTTAGGCTCGAGAAGAAATATTATTAAAGTACAAATAATTAAAAAAATCATAAATACAACGGAAGTCTATGAATCCATACAATTTCAATAGAGTTGCAATTAACCTATCTTTACAAAATAAAATAGTTTAATGTCATGAAGTTCATGAAATAGCCAATGACAGGAAATTTATGAAATTATAAGCAAACTAATTTCTTTAGGAAAAATGATATTTTACCCACTTTTGGTATTGATCTTCGTTTGAACAGGGGCAACCAAGACACTAATCCTTCACTGGATTTGACTTCGACAATTCCTTGCGATGACTAATGATGGCATTTTACTACAAGGTCGTGGTGGTGTTGGAAATAAATTTGAGATGGAATAGAGAGTATATAAGAAATATGAAAGAAGAGTGAAATTTACTGATTTCTGAATGCATTAAAAAGCAACAGTAACATTATATTTATAGTTTTCAAAAAGGTTATAGTTGCAAAAGCGCTGACGCAATTGAAGCAACTGCAAATCAATTTAACTGAAGAAGCAGATTGTTGCACAACTGTTGTAGAATTTAATAATTAATAAGGAGGTCATACAAAGTCATTGTAAATCAAAAGTTCTTTGAAGCGGTGATGTACGAATCTTTCAAAAAAATAATAAGCGTGTTCTTTGCACAGATGCTACTGAAATTAATTAGCAGGCTGGTGAATATGTGGTTAAGTGTCTAGTGAATAAATTTGAGCTGCTTATGAAATAAAGCTTACTTAACCTAAAATTAATGAAATAATTTCTTGATTAGTAAACAATACCATAATTAATATTTAAAAATGCAATTTCCAAATTCTCAACTGTTCCATTGTTTCCACCGTGACGATATTACATAATTATCCAGAAGTGGGGTGTCACACTCTCCCCTCCTTAAAAGAATTTGACCCCAAATTCCTTCCTAGGATAGTTGTGGAGACTTTTTCTGTTTTTTTTTCATGATATTGATGATTCGGTCATTTTCTTAATTACGGTTCAATTGAAGACATGATTCATAATCTTCTTTGTCTTAGTTAACAAAGAAATTAAGTCTATTTCTAAATCATCACAACGAATCATTCTTTTTCAAGCCTACGACCCACAAGCAGTCAGAATAAAAATTATATGAGGTGACATGGTTAGCTGTTAAGACATTATGTTTATTTTGTACACCCAGTAAGGCATAATGGTCGTGAGTCAGAAGTGACCCATCAACCCAGTCAAGCAGTAATGGTTGCGAACCCAATCAAGCAGTAATGGTTGTCTGTCCAATGTGACATGCCAACCCAGTGAAGTATAATGGTTGCGAGTCGAAAGTGACACGCCAACCCAGTCAAGCAGTAATGGTTCCGTGCCGAATGTGTCACGCAAACCCAATCAAGTAGTAATGGTTGTGTTTAATGTGTCATGCCAACCCAGTCAAGTAGTAACGGTTCTGTGCCGAATGTGTCACGCGAACCCAATCAAGCAGTAATGGTTGCGTGTCGAATGTGACACGCCAACCCAGTGAAGTATAATGGTGGCGAGGCGAAAATGTCACGCCAACCCAATCAAGCAGTAATGGTTGCATGCCAGATGTGTCACGCCAACCCAATCAAGCAATAACAGTTGCGTGCTGGAAGTGAGACTTCAACCATAAAACGACAAATCATTCTCAAAATCTTGAATAAAGGAGTTTTTATCTAAAGAAAGCCTCAATAGTGTTGTTAATCTTCGTTTTCCTATTTTTAAGTAAGTATCAATTCATACATCACTCATATACCTATGATATAGATATTTCTCAAAAGGGTGGCGAAGTTCACCGAAATGGTTCGCCATAAGTCTTTCTCGTCTGCCTTTTGGTTATTCATAACTTCAACTGATACTTAAGTTGGTATACTAACCAAATAATCAATCAAGTATGTCTAAATCGTTATTACGCATCAAATCATAAGTTTATCCAAAATCGCTAACCCATCACAGGCCAAAGATCATATCCTGGTTTAGCTCATGTGTAGTTCATTTACACCCAAGCTCTGATACCATAAATGTCACGCCCCAATTTTGTTATACAATAAAATAGAATAACATTCAATAAATTACAACTCCACATATTATTAACTTAGGCTCGAGAAGAACTATTATCTAAAGTACAAATAATTAAAAAATCATAAATAAAACGAAAGTCTACGAATCCATACAATTTCAATATAGTTGCAATTAAAATATATTTATAAAATAAAATAGTTTTAATGTCATGAAGTTCATGAAATAGCTAATGCCGTGAAATTTGTGAAATTAAAAGCAAATCTAATTTCTTTAGGAAAATGACATTTTACTCATGGCGGCAGTTTATTACGGGGTCGTGATGGTGTTGGAAGTAAATTAGAGATGGAATAGAGAGTATATAAGAAATATGAAAAGAGACTGAAATTTTACTGATTTTTGAATGAATTGAAAAACAACAGTAACATTCTATTTATAGTATTCAAAATGATTATTGTTGCACATACGCTGACGCAATTGAAGCAAAACCAAATTAATTTAACTAATAAAGCGGTCACGCAAAAAGCTATTGCAAATCAAAAGTCATTGAAGAAGAAATTCGCACGCACACCGCTACAAATCCAAAGTTGCTAAAGCAGATCAAAAAGGTTGTTGCACATTATCCATCGAAATTAATAAGCGGTGCGATGCACAACTACTACTCAAATTAATAAGCAAGTCACGCACATCCGCTCTTTCTTAAATTAATAAGCAAACCGTGAATATGTGGCTTAATGTCTAGTGAATAAATTTGAGTTTATTATAAAATAAGGTTTACTTAATCTAAAATAAATTAAATAAGTTCTTAATTAGTTAACAATACCATAATTAATATTTAAAAATGCAATTTCCAAAATCTCAATTGTTCCATAGTTTCCACTGTGACGATATTACATAATTATCCAGAAGTGGGGTATCACAGAAAGTATCAAACCTGATGGCGACGAAGCTACGACGACAACTTAAGTCTCGTTATTTACATATTCAGTTATTTTAGATATTTTTTGAGTGTTTATTTTGGCTAGGATTCTACTTTGTCGAGTTATTTGTTTTCTGTTAGTTCTTTTAGTTCAATTGGAATTCTACTTGGTAGGAGATTAGGAAGCATTATATTGAAGAACATCATGTTCTCTTATTCATTATTGGTTTTTGGAATAAGAATTTACACGTTCTCTGATTCGCATCCATTGTTACGCTTTCGCTACATCAGTTGGTACTAGGATCCTTCGTCATGCCTCCGAGACGACAACAAAGGCAGGATGTTGCCACCTAGGCTGACGCACAACGCGATGCTAATATTGATGCATTGAGTCGTCAGGTTGAGATTTTGACAACGACTATGGATGACATGTGTCTCTTGGTAGTAGTCGCCAACATGGCGACCATGAACCCGCACGGATAGTCCAACCCATGGTCGAGGTGGTCGTAATGGCGTGCGCATAGGATGTGGATGCGACAACATGGGCACTAGGCACCCTCCCATTCCCCCTGCCAACTCTGACGATGATGACACGCTGTCTATGGTCAATCCATTTGACCCTTTGGCACCTCCTCATGCACATCCGGGTGACGATGACCGCCGTTGGGAGAAAGGGCTTTGAGATGGATATTCGTGAATTCTCCGAGAGACTCGATGCCGCTGAATTTCTCGATTGGCTCAACTCCGCCGAAGAATTATTGGACTTCAAGGCAGTCTGGATCCACATCGTGTCTTCTTGTTGCCACGCGTTTTTTTCGGGGCGCTGCATGGTGACAACAAACAAACTCACTAATAAACGCAATGGCAAATTGTGTATCACTTCCTGGCTAAACTCCATAAACATATGGAGCGTGAATTTTGCCGTTTAATTATGCGCGAACACTCTATCAAAAACTTCAGAATCTTCGCCAAGGCTCGCGTTCTGTGGATACATACACCGAGGAATTTTATCACCTTATTGCTCGCGTTGATCTCCATGAATCCATCGATCAACTTGTCTCTCGCTATGTTGGGGGTTTACGGCTTCACTTCCAGGACACACCCAATTTATTTGCGTTTGTCTCACTTTCTGAAGCACACCAGCGCGTCTTATTATTAGAACAACAATCTCATAGGCGTACATCAGGCTTGTCTGTCGCACCAACACGCTCACCCACAGCTTCCTTCGTCCCTTTGACGACTCCAGCCCCCCCGAGCAGCGGCGTCTGCCTCGGTGGTTGTCACCCATCCACCTACTAATTCTCTCTGCTTTAATTGTGGTGATTCGGGCCATTGACAGGCCTCTCGCCCGAAGTCTGGTGGGCGGCGAACTTTACTGGCAGATTATCCCTGTGACGATTCTTATGACGGGCCACTCGTTTTTAACTTAGAAAACCTAAACCCTTGCTTGAGGAACATCTCACGGGCGACATCGGTCCTGCCCTTGTCCTCCGTCGCGCCTGCTACTCACCTTGAGCGGACACAGATCTTCAATGCAATCACATATTCGAGTCTTCATGCACAATCAATGGTAAGGTTTCTACATTTTATAATTGACTCTGGGTCTTGCGAGAATGTCATTGCATCTGATGATGTGGCCAAATTATGTCTCACCCATGAACCTCATCCCCATCCGTACACCTTTGCTTGGATACAACATGGAAACTCTATCACCGTGGACCATCATGCTCGGATTCAAAATTTTCGATTGGGTCCAAATATAATGACTCTGTGTGGTGTGATGTCATTCATATGGATGTGTGTCACCTCTTACTAGGACGTCCGTGGCAGTTTGACTGGGCGGCATTGCACGATGGTCCCCTGAATACTTATTGTTTCACTTTTGGGGGGATAAAAATTGTATTGCATCCGAGTCCACCTCATATGTTCCCTGAGGCCACAAACATGTCAGTCCTTTTATTATCTCGTGCTGCTTTTGTTCAAGAAATGCGCACCGCCTCTATGGTATTGCTTTTATTAGGCGTTGCGTCATCGGAACCCCACAATTATCCTTCTACCGTTGCTCCGTTACTCCATGAATTTGCCAATGTTTTTCCTAGCGAGCTGCCATCTGGGTTACCCCCTTTATGTGATATTCAACACCACATTGATCTCATGTCGGGGGCTTCTCTGCCCAACCGACCTCATTATCGTATGAGTCCCTCCAAGCATGCCGAATTGTGTAATCAGGTGGAGACGTTATTACGTCAGGGCTTCGTGCATGAAAGCTTAAGTCCTTGCGTCGTGTCGGCTTTGCTCATCCCTAAGAAAGATGGCTCATGGAGTATGTGTGTTGATAGTCGGGCAGTGAATAAATCACCATTCGTTATCGTTTTCCCATTCCCTGCCTAGACGATATGTTGGATCAACTAAGAGGTGGCTTAGTTTTTAGTAAGCTGGATTTGCGCAGCGGTTACCACCAAATTCGTATCCACCCAGGCAACGAGTGGAAAACTTCCTTTAAAATGCGGGAGGGTCTCTTTGAATGGTGGTCATGCCCTTCGGCCTCTCTAATGCCCCAGTACGTTTATGCGGGTAATGAATCAGGCTTTACGAGCACTCATTGGCACTTGTGTCATTGTTTATTTTGACGACATACTCATTTACAGTCAGACGACGGAAGAGCATATGGAACACTTGCGGGTTGTTCTTCAGATCCTTCATACCAAAAAATGTTTTTGCTGCCCCTAAGAAGTGTATGTTTTTAAATTGGATTCTGTCTTATTCTTTCGGTATCAAATTTCGGTTGGCATTAGCGTCGATGAGTCCAAAATTGCTGCTATCCGCGACTGACCAATTCCGCGGACGGTCACTGAAGCCCGTAGTTTCCATGGCCTTGCTTCTTTTTATTGATGTTTTATTTCCCATTTTAGCTCGATCATGGCCCCCATTACGGATTGTTTGAGCGGCAAAAATTTTCTTTGGACACCAGAGGTGTCTGAAGCATTTGTTGTCATTAAACAAAAACTTATGTCGGCTCATGTTCTTATTTTACCCGATTTCACACTTCCATTTGAAATGTTTGTTAGATAAATGTTTTTATCAAGATTTTGATGATTTTGTTTAAATGAGTTTTTATACCAAAACAATGTTTTTATATGTTGTCCAAATACTCCCAATTGATTTAAAATGTTTTTACTAATTTTTTGGAGTATTTCTTAGAGTTTTTAATTTGATTAAAATTGGACAACACTTTTGATGATTTTGTTTATATTGGTTTTTACACCAAAACAATGTTTGTAAATGTTGTCCAAATACTCCCAATTGATTTAAAATATTTTTACTAATTTTTTGGAGTATTTCTTGAAGTTTATTTTTGACAAAAAATCGGACAACATTTCAAATTGGAGGTCGACCGTGCCCCAAAGCGTCGACTATGCACAAGAACACGAACTTGAAATGCAGTTAGAAAAAGCGAAACAATTTACGTACAAAAAGAGGAGGGTGACCGGTCCACCTAGGGGCGACCGGTCGCACCCCAGACTGGCCGCACCCCCATCGGCCGGTCGACCCCCGACGACTGCACTGGATCGCACTAATTTTTTCAAATGGTCGAAATCTTCAACAGGGCAACCGGTCGCCCTATCCTATTTTGTGACAAAAAAAATGATGTTGTTTGAAATTTTTTGACAAAGAAGATTTACTTTTGATTTTTGTACAATATTTCTACATCTTGTGATCTTCTTTTTGTAGACAAAAGTGAAGATAGATGAGCCTATGTTGGGAGCTTATGTTGGTTAAGACTTCCCTATAAATAGAGGATGAATTGAAGACACAAGAGACAACACATACAAGCAAAACACACAACAAGAAATCTGCAAATTGTTCAAGCTTTCATTTTTACATTCTTGTTGTAATAGCCTAAGTAATTTCACTTGCACATCTTTGAGGTCTAGGCTTTTTGATTCTTGATTACACTTGCACTCAATCTTTGTATTGGTTTCATAGAGTTGTAATCTTGAATTTTGTCCATCATTCAACACAAGACATCCTTGTGAGTATTCTTGTGGTAAGAATACACTTGGGTGATTTATGTGATAGGTGTTTGAAGAGTGTGGTACTCTTCAAAGGTGGTGAAGGAAGATTGTGGTAATCTCCTTGAAGGTGTTGTAAGAGGATCGTGGTGATCCTCGAGGTGTTGTATTAATTGTGGTAATTAATAAAATCTTTTTTCTTTTTGAAATCCATCCCTGGAGATCTTTGGGTGGTAGAGGATTAGGCCCTAGGTGGGTTGAACCTCTTTAAATCAACGAGTGTTGTTTAATTTCCGCATTTATATTTTTGTCATTTACTTGTTGAGTCGAAAAAAGAGGGTGATTTGCGAAAAATCGGCATAATCTATTCACCCCCCCTCTAGATTATCGTAGCCACTTGGACTAACAAGTGGTATCAGAGCAAAACTCTTTGGCTAGCTCGTTCCGAGTAAAGAGGAAAGATCCATGGCTACGAATGAAGCTTATCTCACCACCGGCGCCTCCACCAACAAGCCACCACTATTCGACGCCAACAACTACGCATTTTGGAAAGACCGCATGGAATGCTTTCTACAAGGGTGCGGATTTGATATTTGGAATGTGGTCATTGAAGGAGTTTCTCAACCAACAACAAAATTGGAGGATGGTACCACGAATCCCAAGCCGTTCAAGGAATACGATGAAAATGACAAGAAGGCTTTCTCTCTAAACGGTAAGGCCTTAAACATTTTACATTGTTCTCATACCGTCACCGAATATAATCGCATAAGAGGCATACGGTCGGCACATGAAGTTTGGGAAAAATTAGAAACCATCTATGAGGGCACAAAGAAAGTGAAGCACGCAAGAAAAACAATGCTTGTGAAAGACTTTGAAAATTTCAATATGCATGATGGTGAAAGCATATCAAAAATGGTGGAAAGGCTTGACAACATTGTCAATCCTCTTGTGGCTCTTGGAAAGGTCATCTCCGAAGAAGATAAGGTAACCAAAGTTCTAAATGCCCTTCCCGGCTCATGGTCTGAAAAAGTGACGGCAATCACGGAAGCTCAAAATCTTGAGATACTCAAGTTTGATGAGCTCGTTGGGAACCTCCTTATTTATGAAGTATATCTCAAGGAGAGGAAAAATTCTCAACCATCCACCTCTAAACCGGGTACGCAAAATATTATTAAAGGCTTAGTATCTTCTTCTAATAATATTTATTATGCTAGTGATGAGGATGATGAAGAAAGCTAGCGACTCTTGTTAGAAAATTTGCAAAATTTGTAAACAAAAATAAAGCAAGAAAGCCAAGAGACAATTCTTGTTTCAAATGCGGAAAATCCAGGCACTGCATAACCGATTGCCCAAAATTGGCGGAAGAGGAACAAAAGAAGAAAAAGCCTTTTCCGAAAAAGAAGGCGTTAAATGCGGACGTCAAAACTTGGAATGAATTACTTGAAACAACCGACGAGGAAGGAGAATCCGAACATGGTCTTATGACTATAGACGATGAAAATACAGGTGCGCTCTAATGCTTCATCTTCTTCCCTAGTTGATGAATTACAATGTGATTTTGATGAATTACAAAATGAGTTTCAAAATTTGATTGTTAAATACAAGAATTTGAAAAAGGAGCATAAAGAGCTTAAACTAGAAAAGGATCAATTATTTACCTCTTATGATTCTCTTGATAAGGCTCATGCTATTACTCTTACTATGGTCCGTACTCTTGAAACCGAAAAACAAACTCTCACAAATGATATTGAAAATTTGAAAAAGGATGTGCATCGATTCAATTTAAGTACGGATAAAGTCACAAAAATTTTAGATGCACAAAGAGGTGAACATTCTAAATTAGGACTTGGTTACAAACCTTTTCAAAATGTTTTTAAGAAAAAAGACCAAGGTCCAACCTTTGTACGTGCTAGTAGTCCTCGTATTATTACTTATTTTTATTGTGGTAAGAATGGACACTATGCTAGCAATTGTAAATTGAAGAATAATTTTAGCTATTATTGGAGACCTAAAGGTCTCAAGGCTAACCCCCATGGACCCCAAAATTATAGGGTACCTAAAAATAATTCCTTTGTAGGTTATAGGGGCTATAACAACAATGGAAGATTCAAAATGGCTCGTGGATAGCGGATGTTCACGCCATATGACCGGAAAGAGAGAACTTTTTACCAACATCAAGCTCCAAGAAGAGGGTATGGTCATGTTCGGCAATGGCAAAGGAAGAATTCTTGGAAATGGAGAAATTGGTAACTCTTCTTTCTCTCTTAGTAATGTTCTTTTAGTAGAAGGGCTTAAGTTCAATTTGATAAGTGTTAGCCAACTTTGTGATTCAAATTATAATGTTGTTTTTAATAAAGAAAAATGCCTTATTTCCAAAAATGATAAAATTATTTGTGAAGCAATTAGAAAAGGCAATCTTTACAAAATTTGTACAAGTGATTTGGTTAGTCAAAATGTTTCTTGTCTTGTCGCCAATAATGATTTAACTAGTTTATGGCATAGGCCACTTGGGCATGTTGGATACAAAATTTGCAAACCATTTACAAAAACCAACATGTAAAAGGACTACCCAAATTGAATTTTGAAAATCTTGGCTTATGTGACACTTGTCAAAAGAACAAATTAGTTAAGAGTAGTTTTAAGCCCAAAATGAAATTTCCACTACCAAACCTCTACAAATGCTTCATCTTGATTTGTATGGGGATATTGGTACGGCAAGTCTAAGTGGAAAACATTACATTTTTGTTATAGTTGATTATTTTTCTAGATATACTTGGGCTCTATTTCTTACAAATAAAAGTGATGCCGTTAATGAGTTTGTTAAGTTGTGTAGACTTATTGAAAATGAAAAGGAAGATACTATTAAGTCTATTCGAAGTGATCGAGGTGGAGAATTTGACGGCGAATTTAGAGTCTTTTGTGAAACCAAGGGATATAGTCATAATTTTTTGGCTCCAGGACACCTCAACAAAATGGAGTAGCCGAAAGGAAGAATCGGACACTTCAAGAAATGAGTCGGTCCATGCTCAATGAATTTTCACTTCCAAAATATTTTTGGGCCAAAGCCGTAAGTACCGCTTGCTATGTCATTAATCGAGTTTATATTCGTCCTAAAATGAATAAAACTCCATATGAGCTTTGGAAAGGAAGAACTCCAAATATTAGTTATTTCAAAATATTTGGATGTAAATGTTTTATTTTGAATACTAAGGATCAATTAGACAAACTTGATCCTAAGGCCGATGAAGGAATATTTATGGGGTATTCAATCAAGAGCAAAGCATATCGGGTTTACAATAAGACTAGTGGGGTTGTTGAAGAATCCATCCATGTCAAATTCAATGAAGCTTCGGGTGTTGAAAGGATACCCAATGATGAAAGTGATGAAGAGGATATTGTTGAATCCATTGTTCAAGATGTTACTCAAAATGATCAACCTTCAAGCTCAAATGTTCCTCAAGAAGATAAAGGTGATACTTCGAATCTTCCCGTAGCATTGAAATTTAAGGGAGATCACCCAAAAGATCTTATTATTGGTGATCCCCTTGATAAAGTAATGACTCGAGGAAAATTTGCCGAGAAAGCTCTTATTTCTCAAAAAGAGCCTAAAAATGCTAAGGAAGCCATTGAAGATGAGGATTGGTTTTTAGAAATGCAAGAGGAGTTGAATCAATTTTGAAGGAATGATGTATGGGAATTAGTACCTTGTCATCCATCTCAAACCATTATTGGTACAAAATGGGTATTTTTAACAAGCTCGATGACCAAGGCAATATTGTTCAAACAAAGCAAGGTTAGTAGCTCAAGGTTATTGTCAAGAAGAAGGTATTGATTATGATGAAACATTTGCACCCGTAGCACGTTTAGAAGCTATTCGTATTTTACTTGCCTATTCTTGTTTTAAAATTTCAAGCTTTGCCAAATGGATGTAAAATCCGCATTTTTAAATGGTATTATTGAAGAAGAAGTCTATGTAAAACAACCTCCGGGGTTTGAAAATTTTTCTAGGCCTAATGATGTTTATAGACTTAAAAAAGCCTTGTATGGTTTGAAACAAGCACCCCATGCATGGTATGATAGACTTAGCTCTTTTTTTTTGCAAAATGGTTTTACAAGAGGTAAAGTTGATACTACTCTCTTTGTTTTTCAAAAAGGGCAAGATTGCTTATTAGTGCAAATTTATGTTGATGATATTATTTTTGGTGCTACTAATGAATCCTTGTGCAAGAAATTTTCTAAGTTAATGCAAGGTGAATTTGAAATGAGCATAATGGGGGAGCTCAACTTCTTCCTTGGACTTCAAATTAAGCAATGCCAAGAAGGAATTTATATTTCTCAATCAAAATATACAAAGGAGCTTTTGAAGAAATTTGGCATTGAAGAAGGAAGAACCGTCTCTACCCCAATGGCAACAAACGTCATGATTGACAAAGATGAAAAAGGCAAGTCGGTTGATGAATCCAAATATCGAGGTATGATTGGTAGTTTACTTTATTTAACCGCAAGTAGACCGGATATTCTTCATGCCGTATGCCTATGTGCTCATTTTCAAAGCAATCCCAAAGAATCTCATATGAGTGACGTTAAAAGGATTTTTCGATATTTGAAAGGCACTATTCAATATGGTTTATTCTATCCAAAGAATGAAAATTTTTCTCTTAAAGGTTATAGTGATTCGGATTATGCGGGAAATATTGATGATCGGAAAAGTACTTCCGGATCATGTCAATTTCTAGGTGATTGCCTAGTTTCTTGGTTTTCAAAGAAACAAAATTGTGTTTCACTTTCAACGGCCGAAGCCGAATATATTTCCGCGGCATTTTGTTGTACACAACTTCTTTGGATGAAACAAACCTTAGCGGATTATAAATGTTCTTTTGAAAGTGTTCTTATCTTTTGTGATAATATATACGCTATAAACATTGCTCAAAACCCGGTTCATCATAACCGTACTAAACATATTGAGATTCGACATCATTTTCTAAGGGATTGTGTATCAAAACGAAAAATTGAGATATCTTTTGTACCATCTCAAGATCAATTAGCGGACATTTTTACTAAACCACTAACTTCCGAGACTTTTGCATCAATACTAGCTCGGTTAGGCATAATGCATATTGAATAAGGTCTATGATTGCATTTTGCACGTTTTTAAAAACTTAGGGGCGAAAAATTGGATTTTTGGTTCAAACTTCGAAATTTGCAAAACAGAAAGAACTTCTGGGTTGACCGGGGGAAGGCCGACCGGTCGCCCATACCGTCGACCGGTCGCCCTAGCCCACAACCGGTCGCCCCTCACTATTTTTTGATTAAAATCGTTTCTGTTTCAGTTTCAGCCATTTGGGCTTATCTTGTCCATTTTTCGTCCCCTTCGCATTTTGCACACAAATTTCACTTCAAATTTGTTTTTGTGCATACATTTTACATTTTGGACTTCATTAGGCTCGATTATCATCATTGTTGTTCATCATCTCCGATCAAATGGTAAGAATTTCTCTTTTTAATCTCAATTGGGTTGAACCTTTGAGAATGTGCTTGTATCTTGTTATTTTGATGAAATTATTGTATTAGTATGTTGTATATGATGATTGTTGTTGAATGAATATTGTTGTATTGCAATTGGTGATGAAAATTTTTGCTTAAACGAATCGCAAAGGCGTTATATTCTTCTAGTCTTATTCGACGCACGCCAAGTGTTCGACGAAATGTTTCAATGAAAAATTCATCACCTACATGATTCTCTCGATTTGAAAAGTCTTATAAGTTTAGAGATTATGTTTTGTCAATCAAATGAGCTCTTGCAAGTCAATTGATCAATTTTTCCCTTTATTTGGAATTTAAGCTTAAATTTTCAAAAAAGCTCGATAAATCGATAAATTTGCGCACTTTGATATGAATATATGATGTTTTTATCGTGCTAACATTCTTTTTGATGATTCCAAAGGGGGAGAAACAGGAAAAACGCTCATACGCTCAAAGAAGTGAAAATAAGCTCGCAAGAAAAGCTATAAGCTAGGGCTCTTAAAAGCCATAAGCTGTGAATATTACTTAGTCCATTTGATATATTGTGGACTTTTATGCTTGACTAATGATGTCTTGTGACAGGGGAGCTTTTAAGTTCATATAATTCAAGCTTATTTTGTAAAAGTTAAGCTTTTAGCTTTTAGTTGTTGCTTCTATATTTACTCTTGCTATGCATGTTGATATGGGGAGCTTGTTGCTTAAATGATTTTGAAAAATCTTTGCTCTTACTCTTGTGTGTTGTACTAATGATAAATCTTGCTTGTAATGGATTGTTGTTTTAGACCGGAAAATTTGTTTTGTTTTAAAATCGACTTTCTAAAAATTGTTTTGGTTTGTAATCATCAAAAAGGGGGAGTTTGTTAGATAAATGTTTTTATCAAGATTTTGATGATTTTGTTTAAATGAGTTTTTATACCAAAACAATGTTTTTATATGTTGTCCAAATACTCCCAATTGATTTAAAATGTTTTTACTAATTTTTTGGAGTATTTCTTAGAGTTTTTAATTTGATTAAAATTGGACAACACTTTTGATGATTTTGTTTATATTGGTTTTTACACCAAAACAATGTTTGTAAATGTTGTCCAAATACTCCCAATTGATTTAAAATGTTTTTACTAATTTTTTGGAGTATTTCTTGAAGTTTATTTTTGACAAAAAATCGGACAACATTTCAAATTGGAGGTCGACCGGTCGCCCAAAGTGTCGACACATGCACGAAGAACACGAACTTGAAACAGCAGTTAGAAAGCAAAACAATTTCTGTACAAAAAAAGAGGAGGGTGACCGGTCCACCTAGGGGGCGACCGGTCGCACCCCCCTGACGACCTGTACCTGGATCGCACTAATTTTTTCAAACGGTCGAAATCTTCAGCAAGGCAATCGGTTATGCTATTTTCTGACAGCAAAATGATGCTGTTTGAAATTTTTGACAGCAAGATTTACTTTTGATTTTTGTACAATATTTCTACTTCTTGTGATCTTCTTTTTGTAGACAAAAGTGAAGATAGAGGAGCTATGTTGGTGAAAGACTTCCTATAAATAGAGGAAGATTTGAAGACACAAGAGACAACACATACAAGCAAAACACACAACAAGAAATCTGCAAATTGTTCAAGCTTTCATTTTTACATTCTTGTTGTAATAGCCTAAGTACTTTCACTTGCACATCTTTGAGGTGTAGGCTTTTTGATTCTTGATTACACTTGCACTCAATCTTTGTATTGGTTTCATAGAGTTGTAATCTTGAATTTTGTCCATCATTCAACACAAGACATTCTTGTGAGTATTCTTGTGGTAAGAATACACTTGGGTGATTTAGGTGATAGGTGTTTGAAGAGTGTGGTACACTTCAAAGGTGGTGAAGGAAGATTGTGGTAATCTCCTTGAAGGTGTTGTAAGAGGATTGTGGTGATCTTCAAGGTGTTGTATTAATTGTGGTAATTAGTAAAATCTTTTTTTCTTTTTGAAATCCATCCCTTGGGGTGGTAGAGGATTAGGCCCTAGGTGGGTTGAACCTCTTTAAATCAACGAGTGTTGTTTAATTTCCGCATTTACATTTTTGTCATTTACTTGTTGATTCGAAAAAAGAGGGTGATTTGCGAAAAATCGGCATAATCTATTCACCCCCCCTCTAGATTATCGTAGCCACTTGGACTAACACTGTTGTGTGATGCTTCTAAGGTTGGTATTGGTGTTGTCTTTAGCCAGCAAGGACGACCAGTGTCATATTTCAGTGAAAAGCTATCAGGCCCTTGTACTCGTTATAGTACCTATGATGTTGAGTTCTACGCGGTGGTCCGGGCGGTGAGATATTAGCGTCACTATCTCTTTCATCGGGAATTTGTGTTATTTACGGATCATAAAGCTCTTCGTCACCTCGCCACGTAAGATAATGTGTCTGCTCGTCATGCCTCTTGGGCTGTTTATTTACAACAATTCACATTTGTTCTTAAGCATCGGTCGGGTACTTCTAATCGCGGGGCTGATGTTTTGAGTCGTTGCTCACTCCTTTTAACATATATGCGTGTTTATGTTCTGGGGTTTGACACTTTTCGAGACCTGTATGCCTCAGATGCATTTTTTGGACCCATTTTGTCGTGTGTTCAATCCAGCTCCACTACCGATTTTCTCTTCCTCGATGGGTTTTTGTTCAAGGGCCTATGTCTCTGTGTCCCTGACTGTAGCCTGCGCCTCAAGATAATTGATGAATTACATGATGCTGGACACGTGGGGCGACATCGTTCCATTGAATTGGTACAGTGGAATTACTTATGGCCATCATTGCAGCGTGATGTTACTCTATTTATCTCTCGTTGTCGAGTTTGCCTGGTTGCAAAGGGTACATCATCGAACGTGGGCCTCTCTACCGACCACTCCCTATTCTGTCCCACCCTTGGAATGCCACTAGCATGGACTTCGTGTTGGGGTTGCCTCGTACGCAATGCGGTCATGATTCTATTCTCGTGGTTGTCGACCTTTTTTCCAAAATGGTCCACTTTATTCCATGTCGGCGTACTTCTGATGCGGTTCACGTGGCTCAACTATTTTTTTGAGATATTTACCATTTACACGGGCTGCCCTCTTCTATTGTGTCAGACCGTGACACGCGCATTTTGAGTTTTTTTTGGCGAAGCTTATGGCGTATGGCCAACACCCAGTTGAACTTTAGTAGCATCTACCATCCTCAGACCGATGGCCAAATGGAGATGGTGAATCGTTCCTTGGGCAACCTGTTATGTTGCCTTGTGGGGAATCCTTGCGCTCATGGGACAAAAACTTCGATCAGGTGAATTTGCTCATAATTCGGCTATCAATCATAGCACAGGCTTATGTCCATTTCTAATTGTGTACATCGTTATTCCACGTGGTCCAACTGATTTGATTGCATTGCCTTCCCCGATTTGGAGTGATGGTCATGCCAGAAACTTAATTGAAGACTTACGCCATACCCTCGAGTTGATGCGAACCAAATTGTTGGAGTCGAACAACAAATACAAAACAATCTGGCGATTTGCGTCGCCGCGCCGAGAGTTTGATGTAGGTGATCTTGTGTGGGCTGTTTTAACTAAAGATCGCTATCTCGCACATGAGTATAATAAGTTATATGCATGCAAAATTGGTCCAGTTCCGATTATTGAAAAAACTAATCCAAATGCGTATCGTCTTCAGCTCCCTCCTCATATTCATATTTTCGACGTTTTCAACATCAAACATTTGGTACCATTTGCAGGTGATAATCCTCCCAGGCGATGAAGGCGATTCCATTCGAGGGTGAATCATTTTTGGGTAGGGGAGAATGATGGCGACGAAGTTGCGGCGACAACAACTTAAATCTCGTTATTTACATATTCATTATATTAGATATTTGTATGAGTGTTTATTTTGCCTAGGATTCTACTTTGTCGAGTTATTTTGTTTCCTGTTAGTTCTTTTAATTCAATTAGAATTCTACTTATGGTAGGAGATTAGGAAGCAGTATATTTAAGAACATCATATTCTCTTATTCTGTTGGTCCCAAGGGGTGTGAGTGTAAGGTTTAGAAGGGGGGGTTGAATAAACCTTACCAACTTTTCGATTTAGTCTTTTTAAATATTCAGAGTTAATACTTCACAGTTGTGTCCTTGGTGGACAGCTAATTTAGTTAATTAGTAGAGTTAGTCACTCAACAGACTCGACTGAGCTGTTGATAGAATAACTCAGCTATTAAGACTAAAGACTTAGCTCAACTGTGGTTTGTTTTCAGCGGAAGATTTAACACCCTTAAATTTGGTTTAGTTTGATTTAATACTTGGTTTTAGCACTTAGAGATTATCAAGTGGATAGCAAATTTATCGTGAGTTAAACAAATAAGATGAAGGAATTAAAGTCTTTGAAATGTAAATGACACGATAAGTTTTTATAGAGGTTCGAAGATGGGGTAATTCTTATACTCATCTCTTCTCCAACTCCTGGAGGAATCCGCTAAGTATTGATCGATATCTGAGTGGTAATGATCCGGATACAAGTCTTGATCACACAACTGACTTTATCCTTTGGGACTCGATCTGGAGATGCCTTGTCACGCACCGGGCTTCTCGTGCGACTCGGCTTCTTCACAAGGCGGTTGCCTTGCTACTACAGCCCACTTGCTCAAGCTCCTTGGATTTGATCACGAAGCCCTCCAAAAACTTGAGACTGGTTCGACCTTGAACCTTCCTACAATCCTCCGTGGAATGTAGACCCCTTGATTCTTCAAAAATTTCCTCTTCAACTGATTGAAGTTATCTTTCCTTCACAGGTGAGTGTTGGATTGATTTTCTTCGTAATGTAGGCTTGAGGATTGATCTTGAATGATTTGAGAATATTTTAGGTTGCAGTTCAAATGTTTTCTTGAATGTTCGTGGTTCAGGTAACCTACTCTCAGAGTTATTCCTCAGCCTTTTATAGTGATCTTTCAAAAATCTGCCCGTTGAAGAGATAGGCTTATTTTTGAAAGTCATTTGTGGTCGTTGGCTTGTCTTGTTGCGATCCTTGGAATTTCCATTTTCTCGTATGAATGATTCTTTAGCTTTTCGAGTTCGACATGGTGCAAACTTCCCATTGGTTTATTCCTCTTGCACGCTTCTGGAACTGAGCACTTCAAGAAAAGTAGTATGGAGGTATTACTTGTTTTAGTAATTCTCTTGATTTCTGTGCAACGGATCTCTTTCGGTTGTCTTGACTTGACTGCATTTTCTTCACATCCCCAGGTGACTTCGAGTCAGCTTCCAATCATTTGATGACTCTTTTGTCATTTCGATCTTGAGACTTGGCTGTCTTGAGTTGACTTGACTGATACTTCACTCACCATCTCACCGCACCTTCATCGAGTTCTATCTTCTCTTCTTTGCCATACTCAAATTGTCTTGCAATGAGTCTTCCTTCTAGTCTCCGATTGTCTTCTTGCATGTTTAGGCATAGCCGACTTAACTCACTTGACCAAATTTATCTATTACAATGCAGTTTACAACAAAAATGGGGTGCCAACTTCCTATTCTAAGTTTTACATGGCATTCATCAAAATCTACAAAATGATTTCCCAACAATTTCCCCCTTTTTGATGATGCCAAAACTTGAAACATACATCAATAATTTAAACAGCAAAGATACATACAGGCATATGTAGAATCACAGAATGTGTGTTTAGAATCGATCTTTTATTGATCATAACATTCTTGTTCTTTACATAGTTGTTTACAAGGTGTATCAGAGCTTAAACCAACAAAAATGTATCAGAGTTTAACCGGGGCTTAAGCTAACCATGTTGTTCTATATTTACACAAGTATAGAATTTGTACAGTTTTGTATAGTGTACAGAAGACTTACATAAAGTGTATTTACATAGTAAAATACATGAAGGGGTGGACAGCAACACTTCATCTCCTTCGCTGCCTCCTTCTTTCATCTTCTTCAGCTCTGTCATCTTCTGATCTTCTTCTCTTTTTCTCTTCTTGACCGCTTCTTCTTCTTCTTCTTTTCATACGCCTTCCGGGCAGCTTCATCTCTTCTTAGTCTCTCTTGTCTCTCCTCCCATAGCTGAGTTTGTCTTTTATTTTCTTCTTCAATTCTTTTCACATACTCAACATTGTTCTTAGCCACTTGTAGATTGGCTACTTCTTCAAAAAAAATTTCAAGAGATCCCTCCTTTCTTGCCTGGATCTATGTACTCAATGTTTTTGGGCGGAGATCTGTCGAAACCTCTTCCTCCACCACGCTTCTTCTTCTCTACCTGCGGGCGTGTATTGTCTTTGGGGTTTTCTTTTTCCCGGATGAGTGACTAGCGGAGTGACCAGAGAGATCGCCGGTAGTCTGTTTGCCGTCGCCTTCTTCACATAGTGTGAGACCATTTTCCCAAGATACAAGTCCCGGCTTGAGCCATGGACATGTTTGCGAAGTATCTTTCGATGCGAGCATTTTAAATTCATCAACCGATCTTGGCTCGATTCCCGCATCAGATGGCATAAGTGTCTCTGCTTCTCTTTGGAATGCCTCCATGTTGTTTGAATATCCATAAATCGGGCATTCATCCTTCCTTCCATTTCTCCATCCCTGCTTCAATCGTCTTTCTCTTTTCGGCCATTGGTACAGTGTTGGAGTGGCGAGTCACTTGGAGTTTCTTGATAATATCACCGTGACAAGACTTTGTTGGGGGTTTTAGCAATCATCAAGGTCACATCTTTCGATCCTTCCCCCTCAACAGACTTCCCTTTCTTTTCTCTTAATACTTCCTCATTTGTCTTTCCCTTCACAGCTTGCTCCTCCTTCTCAACTTCGATCCCTTCACGCGCTTTTTGGTATTCCTCTTCCCCTTTTTGGCATCATCAAAGGAGAGAGGAACCCCTGAAACAAACTAGCAAGCGGAAGTCGAGTCTGGCGATAGCCGAGTTACTCGCTTCGAGTCTGCGAGTATCTTTAAACTCGGAGCGAGTAGTGTTGGATTCACTTTAATCAACTTCATCTTAGCCATGAGAAGATCAATTTTCGATCCATGCTTTCTTCCATACGCAGGAGCTCATTCTTATTTTGCTCACGCAGCAGACTTTATCTCAAGAAAGGTGAGATTCATGCATTTGCTCAATGTGTTCTTTCAATTTTGTCTTCGCATCGACATTCTCATTTCGCTGCACCAGAGACTTGTTGAAAAATGTTCAAATATCTAGCTTATTCCACACGCATTGTTTCTTGATGTTGCCACCACTCCCAGGATTCGACTATTATGCCTCTCAAGTCGCAGAAGGTTGGCATCCTGTTATCTAGTCTCATGTCCATCGAGGCCTGGTGCCTCTCCATCCGTTCAATTTCAGCAAATAATACTTTGAACACCTCCCGAACTTCAGATGTTCCCTCTGTTTTAGCTGACGGCCAAGCAGTGTCAAAATCATAGTCAGCTGGAACGATGGTGTCTGATGGAATGACAGGATCTGGTCTGTGGAAGCGCTCGAGATCTCTTTATGATTCTTCAGGGAGGTCGGGTACCTCCAGAGAGAAGGGAAATGATTCTACAAAGGGATCATCACGGGCAACTGGGATTTTTTCAATGATGAGTGGTGCTCGTGAAGTCCTCTGTGAAGTCGATCCTGCTGCAGCTTGGGGAGCCTGAGCAGTGGACTCTGATTCAGCGCTGGTCTGTTTTGAAGTTGACCCAGCTTGCTGAGCCTCAGCTATCTCAACAGCTTCGTTGGTCTCAACTGATTTATCCAAATTAGTTGACTGGTCCTCGGCCTTATCAGAAGCGTCATCGGACGATGATGAGATTTCCATGGGTGGCTCATCATCAAAGTTGAAAGTTTGGCGAGTAGTCTTGAGGTCAGACTTACTCGTGGGTTGGACATCCTCGGCAGAGTCTTTTGGATCGATCCACGGGGGATGACTCGGCTTCATCGTCTCCTTCCGATCCCGAAAGGTTACATCAGATTATCCTGGGAATCGTGAAGCGCACTTATCTCCTTTTCTAATGGATCAACGATAGCGAGAGGGGATGCTTCTCGTACTTCAACTTCTTGACCCCCGAAGTCTCAACCTCCCGTTGGCCTTCATTACCTCCTGCGTAGTCTCAACTACGGCGAGGCCTTGGACATCCTTTTTCGACGTGTCACCGTCTTAGGGTCTTCTCGATGTGGCATCCATTAGAGTCTCAACTCCATGGATTGCACTTTCGTCGCCAGTGTTAACTCCCGGGTTGTTCCTTCCTTGTGCCTCGATCGCATCGCCAGCGTCATTAGCCTTCGGAGCGATTGGCACCTCACCGAGACAGTCTCAACTGCCCGAGCCTCGTTGATGATAACTTGTTGTGTACTTTGTGTTTGTTCCTTCTCCACTTGCCTCCTAGATTCATTGTGGAGACAGTGCAAGATCCTCCTCCGACCTTGCCGCGGTGGAGGAGTTTCCCCCGGTGGCACACCGGTGAGTGACTTGGAATGGGGTCACTCGTCTCCCGGACTCCCCTACTGTTCCTCACCGAGTATTTCAGTTGGGGCGGATGGTAAGACACCGTCATTAGGGGTTGGATCGACTAGGGTCCCCACTATCCCGAGGTTTATCTCCACTTCCCTTAATTCCTTCTTTCCGAGTGAGTGGAGAAGTAGTGGCAAAGAACAACAGTGGCAATATCTTTGCACCACTCCCATTGGGTCTATCTCCGGTGTGTTTTGGAGGACTCTCCTAGTCCCTCCATCATTCTTTACTCATGATGGATTCTCGATTCTTCCATTGCTTGTTGCATTTGCAACTCTTCTCGTGGCGACAACGAACAGGTCCGATCCTCATCACTTTCTCGATAGGGCGTCAAAGTGAGGATGTGTATGTTCGTGGTGCCAAAGTGAAAAGGCGGATGATGGCCTTCTCACGTGCCTCTGCGTCCTCATTTGCTTTAGCCCGTTCATTTTCTTTTCGAATCTCCGAGATATTGATATAATTATCCTCGTCAAGGGCTTGCAAGAGATGTGTCCACTTCAAGAAATCTAAAGAGTTCTTCTTCCTCAAAGAATGAACTCGGATTTTCAAACCGCACTGGATAGGCTCGACTTCCATTTTCTCCACTCTCGCAAAGATTTTGGATGTCCTGGATACAATGGAGAGTGCATGATTACATCGTCTTCATCATTCTCTTGTTGGCCCTCGTTTCCAGGTATTAAGGGTAGCAGACCCATTTGCTCGACACCTTCAAAGACCTCTGTTGCGGTGGAGAGACAACCATGTCAACATGTGATTTGGTTGTCTCGGTTGTGCCTTGTTCTCGGTTGTTCATCTCTTTGGGTCATCGAGTTGCCTCTCTGCTGATCGGCCTCGTGAGACTTGGCGCTTCATCAATATGTTTTGTTCTTGAGTGCAACACGAGATTTTGAGTGATTGCAATTGCATTTGTGTTATCACACATGATTGGAATTTCCTTTTCTTCAACTTCATAGTCTCTCACTGTCTTATCCATAGGACTTGGGCACAACAACGCGCCGCACTATGTATTTTGCTTCACCGGTAGAGAGGTGGCTATTGAATTTTGCTTTTTGCTAAACCAGAAATTAGCTTTGTTTCCAAGCATTTGACATGTGCCGAGGTGCTCTTCCATCAACTCTACATCCAAAGATAGTCGAGTCCGAATAGCCAATTAGCTTGAATCCACCTTCCTTTGGATACCATAAGCCAACTTATTGGCTTCCTTTCAAATATCTTAAGATCATCTTGTCATAATCATCATATGGCTTTTCTTTGGAGAAGATTGAAATCTTGCACATACACCTACGGCAAAGGTGATGTCCGGCATGCTTGTTGTAAGATAGAGCAATGATCCAATGAGTGCTCAGATCTTGTTTGATCTACGGACTTGCCATCCGCATCCGTGTCCATTTTGACTGATGTATTCATTGGTATTTTTACTGAAGACTTCTCTTCCATACCAAATTTCTTCATTAAATCTATGGTGTATTTTGTTTGACTTATGAAGTTTCCATCCTTCAGCTGTTTCACTTGGAGTCCAAGGAAGAATGTCGACTCTCCCCATCATGCTCATTTCGAATTTGTTTTGCATGAGGTTTGAAAATTTATCACACACTCTTTGTTTGTGGATCCAAAAATAATGTCATCCACATATATTTGAACAAGCAATATACTCTTCGCATCTTGAATTAAAGAGTGTTCTATCCACTTTGCCTTTTGTGAACCCGTTCTCGATCGGGAAGCGTGACAAAGTATCATACCATGCTCTGGGTGCCTGTTTCAATCCATATAGAGCTTTCTTGAGTTTGTATACCTTATCTCCAAGAGTCTTCTGCTCAAATCCTGGAGGTTGTTCAGCATACACTTCTTCTTCCAATAAATCATTAAGGAATGCACTCTTTACATCCATTTGATATACAATAAAATTCTTGTGAGCTGCATAGGCAAGAAACATCCTTATAGCTTCCAATCTTGCTACATGGGTAAATGTTTCATCAAAATCTATCCCTTCTTCTTGGCAATATCCTTTGGTTACTAATCTTGCTTTGTTTCTTACCACAGAACCTTCCTCGTTTATCTTGTTTCTGAACACCCATTTAGTGCCAATAACATTTTGATGGGTGGGTCTTTGAACCAATTCCCATACTTTATTTCTTTCAAACTGATTCAGCTCTTCTTGCATAGCTTGAATCCAATGTGTGTCATCCAATGCTTGTGACACATCTTTAGGCTCTATTTGTGAGATAAAGCATGTGAACATAGCTTCTTATTGAGTTCTGGATCTTGTTTTGACACCTTCTCTTATATCTCCAATGACTAGTTACGTGGATGGTCTCTCAACCATCTTACATCGAGTTGAAGTAAGTTAGTCAATTGATCGTCTGGCGGTGTGTTGTTTTGATCTGTTTTCTCATCATCACTTAGCTTCTCTGATTTTCCACTGTTTTTGAGATTCACTATCTCATCTTCATCCGGATTTATAATTCGACTTGACTTGAAAGATAGGGACTCTTCTCGCATGGTTGGTTGATTCACTCATTAGGCCTAATTCTTCAATGTCTTCTCCATTTACATTCGGCTCATCAAACACCACATGAATGGATTCCTCTCAGTAACCATAGTCCTCTTGTTGAGTACTCTATAGGCTTTACTTTCACTGAGTATCCCAAGAAGATACCTTCATCGACTTTAGCATCAAAAGCCTTCAAATTATCTTTGCCATTGTTATGGATGAAGCATTTACATCCAAATATTCTAAAATATGCAACATTTGGTTTTCTCCCCGTCCAAATCTCATAGGAGTCTTTGTCACCGTCTGTTTATCATGCATCTATTTTGAGTGTAGCATGATGTGTTTATTGCTTGACCAAAATCTTTTAGGTAGCCCCGCTTCGCTAACATGGTCCTTGCTTTGCTTCTTTGAGAGTTCTATTCCTTCTTTCTCGCAACTCCATTCTGTTTGTGGAGTCCTTTGCTGCAGATAATTCATGACCAATACTATTTTCAATACAATATTGAGTTATTATACCATTTACAAACTCGGTTTCTCTGTCAGATCTTATTTTGATAATGGTTTGACTCTTCTCATTTTGAATCCTCTTCATCACCGTGTGGTAGTTTTACGTAGAGTTTCTTTCTTCTTACACATGAATATTGTCCATGTATATCTTGAGTAGTTATCTACTACCACCAAGGTGTATTTCTTCCCACTTATGCTAGTGGTTCAACTGGACCAAATAGATCCATATGTAGCAGATGCAATATTCTTGTTGAAGATGGACATGTCTTTTCTTTGAATGATGATTTGATTTGTTTTCCCATCGACATGCATCACATACACTTTTCTTCTTGTATCTTCGAGTCCGGAAGTCCTTCCACAAGATTGCTTCGGCAAGCTTGTTAATTGTTTTGAAATTCAGTGACTCGACTTCTTGTGCCACACCCAACTTGATTCGGTTGTGCTCTTTTGCTAGTAGACAAGTGCTTGGTGTTGCGATTGACCAATCTACTACATACATGTTCTTTTGTCCGCATCCTTGCAACACAACCTCATTGGATTGATGTCCTTGATTTGGCATATTCCCATGTTGAATCCAACATTATAGCCTTTGTCACGAGTTGGCTAATACTCGTGATTGAATTTGAGTCCTTCAACATATGCAACATCCGTGATTTCTAATCCATTTTTCTTGATGGATCCAATGCCTCTTATTTCTCCTGAGCTTCATTTCCTCCAAATATGACTTTTGCTCCTTTGACTTCCTTGAATTTTGACAGATTTCTCTTATTTCTGTCATATGTCCGAATGTAACACTATCCATGTACCAGGTTCCTTGGCACTCATTTGTTCTTTGAACCCGCAATCAAGGAAATTAAGTTTTAGGTACCCATATTTGTGCAGGTCCGAGTGGTTAGTATTGTAAGATGATCCAACCAACCTATAGCCAAATGATTTGACTCTAAGGGGTTGCCATCTATCGATGCCATAATCATAATTAATTTTGGCAAATTGCTTGGGGATTCTAGGTTCATACAACTGTCTCTTTTGTCTGTATGCTGTATATGTGTTTTAGCAATTGCCTTCTTTGGGTAGTTGTGATATCTCGAGTGTAGTGCCTAGGTTCATATGTGTCTTTGATGAAAGCTCTTATACATTTGGAATGGCCTTTCTTGAGTTTCGTGCCTTTGCCATTTGGGCTTATATTCCATAGGTCTTTGGCTTTGATAGTTCACGTTATTCCAATCGGCTTGGCTTGGGTACATTTTACCATTCCCTTCATATGTATTTCTTTTATAGAACTTAAGGGTTTTTGGTAGCTCTGTTTCTTCTTTACGAGTATTTTCTTTTGGAGTTTGTTGAGGAACTCGATTGGATTTCTTCTCACTTTGTCCTCTCAAGATACTCAATCGGGTCGCTTTCCTTCCTTTTCCCTTATATCCAAGGCCGGTTTGCTTGTGATTGTGCTTTGGAATAAATGTGTGTGCACTATTTGGAGTTTTGGATTTTGAGATACTTGATTACTTGAAGATCCTTTTTCCAAAATCACTTTTGGAGCTTGACATAGCACAGAGGAATTAAATCCTAATCCTGTCTTGTCTCCACATTCTCTTTGACTCATAATAAGATCATCCAATGATTTAGATGCCTTAGTGAATGAGGCAATCACATTTTTGAGGTCATTCTCCCTCTTTTCTATAGCGATTATCTCTGCTTTATTAGCTTCGCATTTTCAGCCTTATAATTTCATTCTCATCGGCTATTTGACTTAGGGTACTCGGCTCCTTAGTCACCGTGAGTTTTGCATTTAAGCGGCTGTTTTCCTCATTTAGAAGTGTGTGTGAGGATTTAATGTGTTCAAAGTCTTTCATCGTTTTGCCTAATGAATCATAAAGATCAATGGGTGATGAGGTGTGTGTGTCACAATCACTATTACTGGACTCTGAGTGTGATGAATTTGAGTGTACCTCATCTTCTTGGTCAGGTTGGTCTTGTTCCTTGGCCATCAAACATATCAAGGCTTCTTCTTCTTAGTCACTTGAGTAGTCGGCTTCACTACTCTCTCTCAATCACCGTGTCTTTTGACTTGGTTGTCTCGTGATCTCTGCGGCCCCAAAGATTGCCTTTTTCTTTTCTTGTCTTCTTTCTCTCAAGACTTTTCTTTCTTCTTCATTCCCCGTATTTGTTGACTACGGGGTATGGGCAATCAATCTCATAGTGACCTGGTTGCCTACGGTTCCAAAGATATATATTTTCAGCCTTTTGATCGACTCTTTCCATTCTTGGATTGTCAACCCTTTGATATTCAACTTTTTGATGCTTTGTTCTCTTGGTTGGCCTATTTTCCCTTGTCTTGGAGGGGAGCCGAGTGTCTTCTGAGGATTCGCCCTTGCCTCTTTTGTAGTTCTTATTGAAGAACTTATTAAACCTTTTAACCATCAGGGCTATTTCCTCTGAGTCAATGACTTCTTTGACCTCGGCTCTCTTGCCATCCTTAACAATTAGAGCGGCTGTTTTGGGTACAGTTGTCTCTTCCTGGTCTTTTCTTTCTCAACTCAAATTCGTAGGCTTTGAGATCTGAGAATAGCTCATGGTTGGATGTCTTGGATAGGTCCATGGAATGTCTTAGTGCCATGACCTTCATTTCCCATTCACCGAGACTTCTTAGAATCTTCATACACATTTCATTCTGTATATTCTTTTCCAAGTGCGAGATAGCTCGTTGGTAATTTACGTGAACCGAGCATCCAGTTTATCCAAGGTCTCTCTCTGATCATTTTGAAATTCTCAAATTTCTCGACAAAGAATCGATAATTTATTTTCCTTGATTTGCTCTAAGCCTTCACAAATCAATGTTAGCTTGTCCCAGATTTCTTTAGCCGTTTTGCATGATTTGACTTTATTGAACATGGTTTTGTCCAAGGTTTTGTAAAGAATGTCCTTGGCCACATTGTCCAAGTTATATCTTTTTCTGTCATCATTTGTCCATTCGGCTCTTGGTTTTTCAACCATAGCCGTGCGGGAGCAACATCCTCTTCACCCTTCAAATGCACTCTCCTTACTGATGTGTTTCACTTTTAAAATTTGCGATGGCCCATCCTCTATCACTATCCACATCTCATCATGTAATCTTTGATAGATGAGCACGCATACGAATTTTCCAATCATCAAATTCTTCAATTGTGAACATAGGGATGCGTGCCAAATTTGCTTCCATGATAACAACTTTTGCTCATAAAAAGAGTTTTGAAAGATCAAGTACTAAATCAGACTTTGAAAAATTTGGAGATCTAGTTCAGTAATCATTGCGGAAGGCTCAATGAACCAACCGCTCTGATACTACTTGTTGGTCCCAAGGGGTGTGAGTGTAAGGTTTAGAAGGGGGGGTTGAATAAACCTTACCAACTTTTCGATTTAGTCTTTTTAAATATTCAGAGTTAATACTTCACAGATGTGTCCTTGGTGGATAGCTAATTTAGTTAATCAGTAGAGTTAGTCACTCAACAGACTCGACTGAGCTGTTGATAGAATAACTCAGCTGTTAAAACTAAAAACTTAGCTCAATTGTGGTTTGTTTTCAGCGGAAGACTTAACGCCCTTAAATTTAGTTTAGTTTGATTTAATACTTGGTTTTAGCACTTAGAGATTATCAAGTGGATAGCAAATTTATCAGCAGAGTTAAACAAATAAGATGCAAGAATTAAAGTGTTGAAATGTAAATGACACGATAAGTTTTTATAGAGGTTCGAAGATGGGGTAATTCTTCTACTCCTCTCTTCTCCAACTCCTGGAGGAATCCACTAAGTATTGATCGATATCAGAGTGGTAATATCCCGATACAAGTCTTGATCACATAGGCGACTTGATCCTTTGGGACTCGATCTGAGATGCCTTGGTCACACAAATGGTGGCTTCTCGTATGACTCGAACTCTTCACAGGGCAGCTTGCTTGCTACTACAGCCCACTTGCTCAAGCTCCTTGGATTTGATCACGAAGCCCTCCAAAAACTTGAGACTGGTTCGACCTTGAACCTTCCTACAATCCTCCGTGGAATGTAGACCCCTTGATTCTTCAAAAATTTCCTCTTCAACTGATTGAAGTTATCTTTCCTTCACAGGTGAGTGTTGGATTGATTTTCTTTGTAATGTAGGCTTGAGGATTGATCTTGAATGATTTGAGAATATTTTAGGTTACTGATTCAAATGTTTGCTTGAATGTTCGTGGTTCGGGTAACTTACTCTCGAGTTATTCCTCGGCTTTTTATAGTGATCTTTCAAAAATCACCCGTTGAAGAGATTAGGCTTATTTTTTAAAGTCACTTGTGGTCGTTGGCTTGTCTTGTTGCGATCCTTGGAATTTCCATTTCCTCGTATGAATGATTCTTGACTTTTCGAGTTCGACATGGTGCGGTGCTTCCCGTTGGTTTATTCCTCTTGCACGCTTCTAGAACCGAGCACTTCAAGAAAGGCAAAGTGTGGAGGTATTACTTGTTTAAGTAATTCTCTTGATTTACGTAACGGATCTCTTTCGATTGTCTTGACTTGACCGCATTTTCTTCACATCCCCGGTGACTTGAGTCGACTTCCAATCATTTGATGACTCTTCTTCCGTCATTTCGATCTTGAGACTTGGGTCATTTGTCTTGAGTTGACTTGACGATACTTCACTCACCGTTTGCATCTCACCGCACCTTGATCGAGTTCTGTTTTCTCTTCTTTGCCATACTCAAATTGTCTTGCAATGAGTCTTCCTTCTAGTCTCCGTTGTCTTCTTGCATGTTTAGGCATAGCCGACTTAACTCGAACAGCTTGACCAAATATCTATTACAATGCGTTTACAACAAAAATGGGGTGCCAACTTCCTATTCTAAGTTTTACATGGCATTCATCAAAATCTACAAAATGATTTCCCAACATATTCATTATTGGTTTTTGGAGTAAGAATTCAGATGTTCTCTCATTAGCATCCATTGTTACGCTTTTGCTACGTCAAAACCCTTGCCCTGGATACCATGTAGAACTTCAAGTAATTTAGATTAATCGAGAATAATCAGATTTCATTTTCTGAGCTCACACCCAAAATGGCTGATGCTCTGTTCTTTTATATCAACAGGAAGTTTGAAACAGATTACAGAAAAATATACTCCAATGAAAACAAGGCACATGTAGGAAAAAATGAAAAAAAAACATAAAGAGAAACACACGCTAATGTGCAACCTTCAACTAATACACGTAATAATATATGTGAGAAAAATGTTTACTATTTGCTTTTTTATGTTTTATTTTTCTATATGAAACATAGTTACATACAAGTCCTCCTCCTCCTGTGCATCATCAATGTAGTTCAATGTAAGTATTTCAAATCTTGACTTACTATTAGATTTTTAAATTTGACCCTCCTCTTGATACATAATGTTTCTTGTATTTTTGTGCTGAAGAGAGTGTGATTGATTAAGATTATATTAATGAATTAGTTCATTAAAATTGTATTTCTAAGATGATCCCCCTTCATGATTAATATAGTTATCTAATGCTGATGAGAACATAAATAATTGCATTACAAGAGTTGTCCCCACAAGTTCAAATGCATCCAAGCAATTGGTATCCGATAGAAACATAGAAAGATCCAAAAGGGAGGAAAAAATAGAAATAAAGTGGTTGATATTTCGTACTATGGTAGTAGCACATGTGTTTTCTTAAGCATCGGTACTGGTAAGAAGTTCAAATTAGCATTTGTATATCACAACTCCACATTACTTCTATATTTGTCTCTAAAGTGGGGAGGTTAAATATTAAAAAAACATTAGACTCAATTGATGTGGTACTGGCTAGAAATGATTTTGTAGCGATTAATTATAATTCTATGTTGTCATGGTAAACATCTCCATCCCTGAATATATCATTTTGTGATGAACTAGAAACAACTCGTCATTTCTAATACTTTCCATACATATTTCTTTCAAGTTGGTGATAACTAGATCGAAGAGGATGCTTCTTCAAGGGATGCTGATTTTATCTTTTGCTTTTGAAACAATGTTAGAATAGATGTCATCCAACTGAATTTGTAGTGGTTCCCTTAGAAAGAGGAAAAACTTCTAGTAGTTGATTATAATCAACACTTGAATATAAAAGCTCAAACTCAACTTTTTTTTGTTTAATTTCTTTTGAAAGAGAATTGTGATTTTTTTGTGTTAATATGTTTTATATTATTGATTGATAGTGAATGGCTTATGGATAGAATCAACTAAAATTTAAATAAATATAAATGTAACATAACAATAAATTATATCTATTTTAGAAAGAAAATTAGCGAATTTGCAACTAATGTTCACAACATATCAACTTTAGTGAGGAGATTGAAATAAATTATCAATTTAGAGATTGAAAATTATTGATTAACATTAGCCGCGAATTAAAAACTTCCTCGCTAAACTTTGCAACGAATTTCAAACATTACTAGGCAATGGCGCTCTTATAGCAGCGAGACACGCGACGAATGTATTTCCTCGCTAAATTGCATTCGCGAAGAAATCAACAATATTAGCGATGAGAAAATTCGCGGCTAAATTATAATTTTCCTGTAGTGATGTGATGATTTTGCCATACAGGATCTCTATATCTTACGGTAGGATTCGACGTGTATGAGATGATGTCAATATTATATACGTGCGTTCACAAGTTGCATTGAAAGATCAAATTAAACATATGCAGTAAGAAATCAAATAGTCGAACTGTATGTAATTTTGAACCATGTTATTTTAAAATTTGTGAATTTCGATCGAGTGGAATTTATTTACCTGCAATGAAGGTGGCAGAAATTTTATTTGGAGATTGTGCTATTTTGGAGAAAAATCAGCATGCTTTTAATTTAAGCAGTTGTGGACTAAATATGGTTTTCCGACTACACATAAAAATCAGTTCTTCACTAACTATGATTTTTCGACTTATAAATTGCAATTTTAGTAATGTAACTCTTAAGAGTTGACAATCTTAATCCTGTAACTTTTTGATATGACAGTTTTGGTCTTTGACGATTTTACTCTTAATCAAAATAGCAATTTCAGTTCTGTAATTTTTATCAATTTCAGGTATTTTGGCTAAAGGACAAGGTATTCGGAGACTTAATCCACTGATTAGGTCAGAGCATTCGGAGATGGAATTGAACACCTTTTACTTTATAGTAGAGTAAAAAAATTAAATTATTTTATCATCTTTAGCTTAACTATAAGCAATCTGTTTAGATGAAGTTGATATCAATTTCTTCCAATTTTATTTTTTATTTCCTGATTTTCAAAATCCCATTTAATTTATGCTTAAAAAAATCAATCATGTCATTTTCTGAATATCCAATTATTTATGTGATAATTTTGCCATATGCGGGACTATTCCATACGGTAGTGATTAGACATGTGTAAATGTCAATATTATATATGTGCATTCAAAAGTTGTATATATATTAAAATATCAAATTAAACATGCACTGTTAAAAATGGTGTCTTGATTTTTGAGTAATCCATGTTCCTTTCTTAAGATGTTAAGAAAAATTATGCTTTGTCTTGGATTGATGGCAAAGCAAGAGGTTGATGTCAAAGTAATTAATATACTTTGGATATGGAATTATCTAAGGTATTGCAATTTTCATCTATAAATAGATGATGGTGTTATTCATTGAACACACACAAAATAAAGAGAAATAAAATTGAGAGTTGAGAAACACTTGAGAGAAAATTCTATTGAGTGAATAGTGAGATTATTTTCTTGGGATGTTGGGATTAATTAGATATATACTAGAACAACAACATGGGATTTGTCCAAAATTAAAATTTTAGTGTCACAAATTTATTGTAATAATTATAAGAGATCCAAAATACTAATTATAAATTAAAAAAGAAATTCAAAAATTAAAAAGAGTATCATACAAATAGTTTACTTTAGGATTTGTCATAAAGTTGACAATTATATTTGGGATTATAATTTTCTTTTAGAGTTGATATAGTGAGATTATTTTTGTAATATTTTATCTTTTAGAGTTGAGATTTGAATTATAAATTAAAAAAAAAAAAACTAAAGCATTTATATTTTATCTTTAGTCATATAAACCAAATATATTTTTGAAAGATAATATTTTTAGATGTATGTCAAACCCCAATTTCTATTAGTTGTTAGATTCCTTGATGTGTTTCTAATTTTGAGAAAATTATAGATCATTTGATAGGATCCAAAAAATTATTTTAAATTTAATTGTTGAGTGCTCATTTATCTATGATGAGATTATTTAATTTGATTATAATTTGATTGCATTATTATTTTAAAAATAAAATTTAAAAATTAAAAGAGTAATTTGAAATATAAGTTGAGTTAGCAAAAATTATTTGTAAATTAAACTACACTATTTGTTCTAAACCAAATATATTTTTTGAAAGATAATAATTTTAAAATGATAGCGTAGATGAATCCTAAAGTTGTATTTAGATTATGATAAAATCAATTATATTTGGGATTATAATTTATCTTTTAGAGTTGGTATAGTGAAAAATTTTGGTATTTATATTTTATCTTTTAAGTTTGAGATTTGAATCTCATGAATAAAATAAACTAAAAGGTGTTATAAACCAAATATATTTTTGAAAGATAATATTTTTAGATGTATGTCAAACCCCAAATTTCTATTAGTTGTTAGATTCCTTGATGTGTTTCTCGAATTTATTGATCTCAATTTTGAAAATTATAGATCATTTGATAGGATCCTATAGTATAATCACTATCCGGCCTCATAACGATAATTGAATAAATTGGTTTATTTTAATTTTAATTTTGAGGCTCATTTATCTATGATGAGATTATTTAATTTGATTATAATTTGGATTGCATTATTATTTTATCGTGAATAAAATTTTACTTATAAATTAGGATTTAATAATAGTAATTTGAAATATAAGTTGGAGTTAGCATGAATCGAAAATTAAAAGGTGCATATAAACCAAATATATTTTTGAAAGATAATAATTTTAAAATAATAGGATAGATGAATCACTTGGTATTTAGATTACTTCATATCTCTTAAAGTTGTTATTATCTTTTAAATTTGTAATCTTTTAAATTCAAAAATTCAAAAACATATTATCAATTCACCTTTAATTTGTAGATATATGACCACAAATAATTATAAAAAAATAATTGTTATTTATAAATCACTTGCTCATGTGCCCATGGACACCTCTCGAGCTTCTTATTGACGAACCACGTAAATTCTTTTGTCGCTTATTTTGTCACATTTATTATCTCAATTTTGTCTTCCAATATAAATAGATGTATTAATGTTCATTACCTTCCTAACAAATTGGTATAGAAACCATATTGTTGGTACATTTATTTTGTTATTGTCAAAATGCTTTGGAAACTACAAAATTTTATTTCATGAAATTTGATCGAAAGATTAATTTTACTTTATGGCAAGTTAGGATGTGTGATGTTCTTGTTCAAAAAGGAGTTCAAATAGATCAAGTCAAAAATGGGTGTTAAACCAAAATGAGTGATCCAAACTATGAAAGATGGATGAAAAGTCAAATGTTGGCATTCAATTATCTCATATTTGGAGTAAGTTTGAGAGGTTAGTTTTGAAAGGAAAAAGACATCGTGGGAGAAATTGGAGTCTTTGTTCTAAAAAAGACCCTCACAAATAAACTCTACAAAAAACAATGTATTTATTCACTTGATCGCCAAATCAAACAATGAATGGATCATGGATACCTCCCGATGTTCTCATATTGACAGTTTGAATCTCACAATGGATTGGAAAATCTTAATGTCAAGATTGAAGATGAAGATAAGACTTTGTTGTTAATGTTCATTACCAATTAGTATAGAATAATTCTATTTGGAACCATATTATATGGGAATCATTATCTAATGATTTCTCTAAAAAGATGTCATAAATGCTTTGAAACAAAATATTGACCATGATAATCAAGATGGAGTCTAAAAGTCAAGCACAAATGAGCTATATGTCGGAGGAGAAGGCTAAGAAAAGGAGATCACAAGATCAAGTCAAAAATGGGTGAAAGTCAAAATCATCCAAACCTAGAAGTAAATTAAAATCAAATGTTGGCACGGGCATATGAGTGAAAAGGTCATATTTGGAGTAAGTTTGAGAAGTTTCAAAGGAAAAGAGGAAAGACCAACAAAATGGGCTGAAGATGTTGCACAAAACGCTCAATTTTGATGACCCAAATACCAAGGGATGTTGATTAAATTCATGTGATCTAATGATCCTATCCAAATCCAATGATGAATGGATCATTTTGATTAATCGGTGATTTTTAAAGGAATGTGTGTGTGTTTTTTTGAACAAGAATGATGTTGGTGAAGGTATTGTTTTGATGAGAAATAATGCAAGTTTGACAATTAGTATAGTATAAGTCAAGGATGTATTTGGATACAATCGATGGTATTGTGAGATCATTATCTAATGTGAGACATGTTGGAGTTGATATAGCAAATAGCTCTTATATCACTTGGCACTCTTGATTCAAATGGGTTCAAGTTTTCAGAAAGATGGAGTTGTAAAAGTCACAAATGAGCGCATGTCAATTATCAAGAAAAAATTGATAATATTACATATTGTTAGGATCCACGATCATAGGGCATTGGTTTTCAAAATCATCCATGATTTTGGTATTAAAATATTATGGCATATTAGGCACGGTGTGTGGTGGAATTTACACATGAGTATCGCTTTGTCATGGATACATGGTGTGTGTTATGTCGAGGGTTGAAGGACTTCCATGAGAGCCAAAAGTTGGAAGTTGCACCATAAATTTCAGTGGGTTTTTTGACATGTGCTAAAAAAATTCTTAGAATGGTTGATTCTAAGTGTTCTACTCATATGGTGGAGTAGGATTCTCTGGTTTGAGAATGATGATTCTCTAGTTTGAGAATCACGATTATTGATGAAGATAATGAAGCTTCTTCTATTTGTTGAGGTGAAGTTTGTTGGTTTTGTGCCAAAATAAAAGAAGGGATTTTTTATTCTACATTACTTTGTGAACGGAAAAGGGGAGCTTTCTTAGGTGATCTTGACAAAAAAATATCATTTACAGAATATGTATTCACTCTTGGAGGAAGTGCGATGGCTAAAAGCTACTTTGCAACCTGTGGTTGCGTTATCCACTACGGAGGCTGAATACATCGCTATTATAGAGGTGATAAAGGACGCCATTTGGCTTCGAGGACCAAATCGGGTGGTGATGCCACCAAAATTTTCTGTGACAGTCAAAGTGCGATTCATTTGACTAAAGACCAGATGTTTCATGAAAGAATTGAGCATATTGATATCAAGATTATCGTTGAAGACAATGATGGATCTCTGGCTTGAGAATTATGGTTCTTTGGTAGAATCACGATTATCAGTGAAGATAATGAATCTTCTTCTATTTATCGAGATGGAGTTTGTTGGTTTTGTACCAAAATAAAAGAAGGGTACATTACTCTGTGAACGAAGAGGGAGAGCTCATAAGGTGATCTTGACATAAGAAGATCATTTACAGAATATGTATTCACTCTTGGAGGAGTGCAGTAAGCTGGAAAGCTACTTTACAAGTGTGTTGTAAAATCGGCCTGGCGGCCGCTGGCGCCCTAAAGCGATCCGATTTTGCCCAAATTGGTCAAAAAAATCATTTTGATTGAAAATCGGCCTAGGCGCCCGGCTACGCGGGCTAGGCGACCTAGGCGGCACCAAATCGGAGTTAGGCGCTCACCTAGGCAGCCAAAAAATCGGGTAGGCGAGCTAGGTGGTCTAGGCGGAAAAAATCGGCCAAAAATTGATTAAAAATAAAAAAATAGAAAAAAGAAAGAAAAATACTGTTGTTTCTAGGCGGTCTAGGCGCTCGCTGGGCACACACTAGGTGTCAATTTGCCGACTAACGCCTAACGATTTCTGCAACCATGTTTACAACATGTGGTTTCATTATCCACTACGAAGACTGAATACATCGCTATTACAAAGGTGATAAAGGAAGCCATTTGGCTTCGAGGATTATACGAAGAGTGTAGTTCGGTCGATGCCACGATAATTTTCTATGATAGTCAAAATGTGATTCATTTGACTAAAGACCATATGTTTCATGAAAGAATTAAGCATATTGATATCAAGTTTCACTTTGTGCGCGATATCCTTACTCAAGAAGGTATTACTATGAAGAAGATCGGACTCACGATAATCCTACGGATATCTTTGAAAGCCTTTTCCGAATGTCAAGTTTAAGCATTGGTTGGACTTGATTAGTATTGTTGCTAATTGAGTTTGGCAGGGGAGTGAGCGAGACTATTATATCATATATGGATGAAATTCAAGTCAAGGTGGAGATTTGTTAAAAATGGTGTCTAGAATTTTGAGTAATCGATGTTCCTTTCTTAAGATGTTAAGGAAATCTTACGCTTTGTCTTGGATTGATGACAAAGCAAGAGATTTCTTTTAATTGATGTCAAAGTAATTAATATACTTTGGATATGGCATTATCTAATGTATTGCAATTTCATCTATAAATAGATGATGGTGTTATTCATTAAACACACACAAAACAAAGGGAGAGAGATAAAATTGAGAGTTGGGAAATACTTGAGAGAAAATTCTATTGAGTGAATAGTGAGATTATTTTTTTGGGTGTTGGGATTAATTAGAAATATATTCTCTAATTGTTGTAAACTCTCAATTGTTATTTCTATTATTATAATTGTAATTGCTCATCTGCTGTGGACGTAGGCTTGTTTCACGCCGAACCACGTAAATTCTTGTGCGCTTATTTTTGCCACATTTATTATCTCAATTTTGTCTTCCAATATAAATAGATGTATTAATTGATCATGTTGCCAGCCTAACATACACCATAATTTCAAATCATGATATTTGTACCTAATTTCAAATCATGATATTTTTAAAATTTTGCGAATTTTCATATATCGATTACCCACCCAAAATTTTAATTTGGGTGGAATTTATCTACATGCAATGAAGGTGAATTTTTTTAATTTATTTGGAGATTTTGTGAAAATACTCGTGTTATTTGATAATCTGTTTGTTACTCTATTTCCTTTATGTTTATGTGAGAAACACTGAAATTCATTTATGATATGTACAACAGAGCCATGTGCCATTTGTTACGAAATTCCCAAGGGACTAATCATGTACCATGTACTAGATATTGGAGAAGATCAACAACATAGGTTAAATCTGAAAAATATTATCCAACGGTTATGAAATGTTATCTCAACCACAACAGCGGCAAACAACTCCGCTTCATAAGCAAAGCCAAATATCGTATGCAGAAGCAAGACCTCCACATAATATGCCCTTGCAATTTCTGAAGATTACTGCATCCATGCATCTGATAGTTGTATATAACTTGAAATTTCCAGAAGATGTATTCCATATATAAGGCTTGAGCACATCATATTAATTGCTACTTTTAGTTCATGAATCTAGAGTTAATGTAAAAGAATGGTGAATGTTCTAGATTAGTTGAAGATAATGTGGATGGATGAGTCATGAGTCCATTGTTAGTTCACTACGCCAAAAAAGCATTAAGATGACGCTTTGTTTTCCCTTTAGATAGCATTTCAAACTGCTATCGGAACCACCGTTATCTGAACCCCTATACTGTAGATAGCGCTTATAAAGCGTTATCTGAGATGCATATTTGATGGCGTTTTTTTGAGGATGCGCTATCCCATATTTGTATTCATAAGATATCACTCTATAAAAGAAGCGTTATCTGACATTAAAGAGATAGCAGTTTTGGGAAGAAGCGTTATCCCATGTTTGTATTCAGCAGATAACACTTCATAAAAGAAGTGTTTTCTTACGATGATTTTTCGGCTTTCAGTATTCAGCTAAACTTATGTTACCCACCATTTAATCTTGTAACCAACAAGAGCAAATAAAATACAACAGGAGAACGACAACAAAATTCATATATTATAAAATTAAAATATCTGCGAATTTTTCAATAGCACTTCCATCTAAAAGCGTTATCTGAAATATGCTATCTGAACTATTTTCTGACGTAGTGAAAGAGTCTTTTATGCATCTATAAATACTTATTTGTACTTAGAATTTTGTAAGGCATCAAGTTAATAAAATTTTCCTTCCTCATAATTGTTTCCTACATTCTCTTCATATTCCAACATCATCTACTAGTATTTCCAGTCGAGCTACCATCTGTATTAACCTTAATCCATCAATGAAGAGGAGGATACCAAATAACCTGAATAATATGGGGAGCTAGATTAACCTGTCCCTTAAATCTAAGTCATCGGTGACATAACATATTATCTTGAAAATTAGCAATGGGATTTTTATCCAGAAAAGCACTCTCTTTAATTAAAATCACTAACAACCTCAAATTGTTTCAAATTGCGCATTTATTTATTTAACAAAATTGTAATTTAAATGTTAATATTTAATATAATCACACAAAATTACGTTTTTTAGTAGAATGATGGGAATCAAATCTCAAACTTTTGGCTTGGACTTAAGAGTTTTAGGTTGTGCTTGGAGACAAAAGATTTTCACTTTTTGTTACGCTAGAGAATTTTTTTACCCATAAATGTGACTGATTGTCTATCAAAATTTTCAAAAAATACACTATTCACCTACTCTCACTTTTCTTATACCAATCACATATACCCACTTTCCCAAAAAAAAAAATTATTATTACATATTTTCAAATTAATTTCACTATTCACTCACATACATATTTCTAGCTACAAATAATATTCAATCATTATTTTACTATTTATATATCACATCATCTTTCATCATTACATTTTCGTTTCATACCATTCACATTTCCAAAAAAACTTTTTATTCTCCCCAACAATTTTTTCACACTGTTCTCTAGTAGAAAGAAAATTTCTAAAATAAAAGTATATCCAATCGCAATTTTAACCGTTCGACCACTATTTGATTCACATCACATAAATAATTTGATTTAGATTTGTAAATATATATAATATATGTGCCCTAAACTTGAGCACATAAGTAGAGCCGGCAAAATTGGCCCAACTCGATGACCCGATCCAACCAAACCACATATAGAGCTAGGATGATGAAACATTTTTAGTGGCGAAAGGAATTGAGCTCTTTGGCCCAGCCCAAACGGCCCAAAGCCCAAATGACCTGCTAAAAAATTCACATGATGGGCTAAATCGCGCCAAAACAATGTAGTTCGACCGGCCCACTGCCAGCTCCACCGGTAAGTAATCGTGTCTGGAAGTATATTCGCATCTTCCAGAAAACACGCCTACCAAAGAAAAAAAATGCAACAGTTTTCTTCTCCCACCTTCTCTCATTCCCCGAACTTCCCGAAATGCCCCTCTCCCACCGGCGCCATTGTATATAACAGAAATCAGAAAGCGGACGCGGAGAACAGACACAGAAAATTATGCTACGACAATACAGATTATCGCGCCGCTGCGTTCGCCTTCCCCTCCTCCGCCGCGCCTCCTCTTCTCCCTCCTCCGGGAATCCAGATATCCCCTCCGAACCCCTCACCAATCTAAAAAATTCCCAACATGCCCCTCCGCCCGCCCTCCAGCATAATTACAATCCTGCCCCTCTCCCCTTCTCTTCCTCATCCTCCCTCTCAAAGACCTCCTTAATCGCCGTCCTCTCCGCCGCCACCCTCCTCGCCGCCTACACCATTTCGCCCTCCAAGGACGGCTCAGTTTCGAGCACCGTACGAAATTGGCATCAATTTATTCAGAAGTGGGGACCGCTATCGAGAAATCGAATGAGTCGATTAACAAGGTTGTGAATAAGATGAAGCAGACCGGCGTCGCGGCGTCCATTTTATGGCAGTCGTTGAGGTCGGTGCTGTCGTCGGCGAACCACGAGGTTAGGGCAGGGTTCGAGCTGCGAGTTGCGGCGTTGTTGGCTGATATTGTGGCGGCCGGCGATAGCAGGAGGGCGGCGATTGTTAGTGCGGGGGGCGGTGCGGTGGTTGACTGGTTGTTGGAAACTGTTGCGGTGCCGAAGGATGGAAATGGGACCCAGGCTGAATCTGCTAGGGCGTTGGCATACTTGATTGCGGATCCTAATGTGTGCGAGGTTGTCTTTGGACGGCCTCAAGCTGTTCCAAATTTGTTGAGATTCATTTTTTCTGCTCAACCCAAGCGATCAAAGAAAGTGAGCAACTTTTTTTTAAAAAAAAAAAAATTCTTTTTATTATTCTCATTTTGTTTGTGCGCCAGTTTATTCATCAGTTGAATGGTGACAATGCTAATAATTGAGCGTGGAATCAGCCTGACATGTTTAAGCGCTGTTGTTAAACATTGGGATAAATTGATGGTCCCTCATTGCCATTGGTCCTAACTCCTAACGTAATTAAGTGGGGAAGACCATTTCATTAATTTTTTATTCATGAAGCATCATGAAAGATTTTTTTGGGATGTTTTTCATTTCAGTTATTTGGTTTCTCACTGTGTTCGTTTAGTTTGTTTTATTAAAGTATTGTATTGCTCATGCTGCTGACTAGTGCCATCTATTGGAGAGCATCAGCTCCGTGTAATAAATTTTGCTATTTTTGGTTGTATTTGTGTTGGAAAAGGTGGGATATCCAGGTTCCAAGATTGTGGAGACGATAACACGAGTTCTTTCAGTAATTATTATGATGCGTAATAGTTCCTTTGATGTTGACATTTTCTATTTCTGTGAAAGCAGCAATCCAGACGAAGTTCATTCCATGTTTCCGATAGAGGCAAGAGTATGCTTGTTGCTGCAATTATGGATGTCGTCACTTCCAACTGTGACAGTGTAGAAAAATTATCGTTCAACCCTTTGCTACCAAAAAATGCTGAAATCAGAGATATTGCAGCAGCAATAGAAGTTATTGAAGAGGGTGGAATGCATTGGGATGAGCAGCATGGGGATGAAGATGATGATGGTGGAAAAGGAATGAAGGGTATTGGGATCAAGGTTCTTGGAGGTACTACAGTTTTGGGGCTTTCAGAAACTGGTGGGTTTGCCGACATGGATCATTCTGATTCCTATAACTCAAGGGTGGTAAAACATGTGCCAAAGAATCTATTATTCAACAAAATAAATGAAAGTTCCCATACACAAGCAAAGTTGTACTCCGCCGTAGTTCCTGGCCTTTGGGATGATTTGGATTCTGAACATGTGGCAGTTCCATTTGCTGCTTGGGCATTGGCTAATTGGGCAATGGCTTCTGAAGTCAATCGGTCTCATATTCAAGAACTGGATCGAGATGGGCAAGCAGTTATGAGTGCATTAATGGCACCTGAGAGATCAGTAAAATGGCATGGGAGTTGGTTGGCACAGCTGCTTCTGGAGGACCGAAATCTGCCTTTGAATAATGCTGTTTCAAATTGGAGTTCTAGTCTTCTTTCTACTATTTCTCAAGCCAGCAAAACCCAGGACATACCTTTGGCTCAACTAGCTTTGTCTGCATTGCTGGTTTCTCTTGAGAGAAGCAATTTGGCGCAGGAAGTAGTAATGGATAAAGGTCTTCGTTCGATGAGAGAAGCAGCTAAACAAATGGTGAACCATAAACCCGTCCAAGAATCATTGGCAAAAGCTTTAGAACTAATCAGTTCCAAGGACCTGCATATGTCTCTTGAAGAGAGTCAAAAATGGTCAGCGATTCTACTTTCTTGGGTATTTGGTAAAGTCTCCTCTGACACAATTCGCTCATCAGCTATAAATATTCTTTCACACGTTCTTGAAGATTATGGGCCATCGTCCGTTCCAATTTCTCAAGGATGGTTGACTATCTTACTGACGGATGCTCTGAGCTGCAGGAAAGCAACATTAGCCAAAGTAAGTGCTCAGCTTGCAAGTGATAAAGTAAAGGTCAGTAGGTGAAAATAAAGATATGTTGCTTTAAGTAATACAGTTCTGCTTGCAATCTTATATCCCGTGTATTCTTTTGGTCTTTCCCTGTGATTTAATGGAAAGTTCTTTTCTGCAGACACAAATTGATCTGTCAAACGTTGTTTCTGCAACCCAGACCGCAAATCAGTTGACAAGCGCTGTTGTTAATTTAGCAGGAGCACAACTGGGGACAGCCATTGAAAGTGCTGAGACATTTCCACTGGCCGACCTGCTTTCTCTTGAACCCTTTGTTGGATTATTTAAAAATCTTAAGAAGGATAAAACACTGAAAATTACTGCTGCAGATTCTGCCCTTGCCACTCTAAAAGGCATCAAAGCACTCACAGAAATATGTGCTGAAGATCGTTCTTGTCAAGACAAGATTGTTGACTTTGGAGTACTGTGTTTACTTAGGCGCCTTTTGTTAGAAGATGATTATGAGCAACTAGCTGCAATTGAAGCATATGATGCATCACGAGCTTTGGAGGCACAAGAGAGGACACCATCTTCTCCCGGTGATTCTTCTGCAGTTGATACTTATGACCCTTCAAATTTACGAGTTCCAGCTACTTCTCACATTCGGAGGCATGCAGCACGTCTACTCACTGTTCTTTCTGTTCTTCCCAAAGTCCAGAAAGCAATTGTAGAAGACAAATCTTGGTGTAAATGGCTTGAGGAATGTGCTAGAGGGCAAATTCCTGGTTGCAATGATCTTAAAATTCAGAGTTATGCCAGGGCAACACTATTAAATGCATTTTGTAGTGATCCAGCCAGTTGGAAGTCCGAAAATGATGATGTTACTGACAGCAGTTCTTTGATCAAAAACAACATTGTCCTCACTATGCTGACATGATATTTTTAATTAATCCGGAATTGCCTCATTGGAAGTGTACAGAACAGAGAATGTCGAATTCTGTTGAGAATTCAACAGTTAATGATGATTCGTCTGAGAGGGAGAATAGGCTTTTGTCGAGTGTGGAGGATGATAGTTCTCCAGCTTCTACTTCTGGATCTGAAAGCTTCTCAAATCCAGAATTTCCTCCATTGGATGTTGTTTTTGTCCATGGCCTCCGTGGAGGTCCCTTCAAAACTTGGCGGTTATCTGAGGACAAGTCATCAACAAAGTCTGGCCTTGTTGAGAAGATTGATGAAGAAGCTGGAAAACAAGGAACATTTTGGCCTGGAGAATGGCTTGCAGCTGACTTTCCTCATGCACGCTTATTTAGTCTCAAATACAAGGTTTATTTGATTTAAAACTTCTAGTCTAATACAGAGTACAAATTTCTCAGCATATTTACAATTACTGTCAAATAATTTGGAGCAAGTTAACCATCGAATGAGAAGCAGCTAGGCTTTAGCTTTTCATTATCTGACTACTGTGCTATTTGAAACTGCAGACAAATCTTACGCAGTGGTCTGGAGCCAGCCTACCTCTTCAGGTTTGTTTCTGTTTTGCCTATCAGTAATATGTCATATATCTCTTGTGCGTAGGGTCGTTACCTATTAGGAGTTCGTCTTGACTTATTTCTGAGGTTTCCATCTCTTGCTTGTTTACAAAGCACGGATTCTGTTTTCTCTTATCTATTTTTTTCGCAGTTCTTGTGTCTACTTTGCTGGAGACGCCACTTTTAATTTTTGCAGTTCTTTCTTTAACTCCGTTTATTGTAATTTTTATTTTTTTTACAGGAAGTGAGCTCCATGCTGTTAGACAAACTTGTTGCTGCAGGCATTGGAGATCGACCGGTCGTATTTGTAACGCATAGGCAAGAGTTCTTTTTAACGATGAGCCATGCACATTCATTAAATTTAGAAATTGAATTTATGAACATCTTAGCTTCTTGCTTATATTTACCCTTCATACAGATTAAGATCTAGCTATTGTTTTTGTTGTGTTGGTAATTTCTGTGTTTTGGAGAAATGACAGAAATGTTTCTTGGCCTGTTGTCATGCAAACTACTTCATTAAATTTGATCTGCATTACCTAGGTGTGTAGATGTTTGGCATGTTCCTAGATGAATTAAAGGGAAAAAAAAAGATATCTTAAAAACTCAGACATATGTTTTGCTTTTTTATGAGAGAAAACTGGACAAAATATTTCTTGTTAGGTAAAGCATATTTCTGTAAAAATGTTAAATTTTGAGAGTTTTAATCTTTTAGTGAGAGCAATTTGATTGGGATATTGGAGAAGATCTTTAACTTTACCATGACGTTAGTATAGCAAGATCACCATCATAAATGACATTTATCCCTTTGCTCTGTGTATAAGAATTTGTGATTTGCATGGAAGCGACTTACATTGATTGTATAACAAAGTAGCATTTCTTCTGCAGCATGGGAGGACTGGTTGTGAAGCAGATGTTACATCAAGCAAAGACAGAAAACAAGGATAATTTTGTTAACAATACAGTTGGAATTGTATGATTTTTCTCTGAATGAAAGCTATGCATGTTTAATTTTCCCAATATTTCAAAATATATGCCTAATAAATTTTTGTGTTTCAGGTTTTCTATAGCTGTCCCCACTTTGGCAGCAAGCTTGCAGATATGCCTTGGCGAATGGGTCTTGTGTTACGTCCTGCACCCACTGTTAGTGTTTTTACATTCAGATGCTCCTGTCTTTTCTTCTTACTTGTGATTGAAGTGTAGCCTTGACCAAATGTAAACCAGAGTTTTTGTTGATGTTAATTTTATCTGCTGTGGCCAGATAGGAGAATTGAGAAGTGGATCGCCTAGGTTAGTAGAGCTTAATGATTTCGTCCGTCAACTTTACAAGAAAAAGTTGATCGATGTCCTCAGTTTTTGTGAGGTAATTTTGACCTTCTGTTTAAGTTTTAGTAAAAGCATCTGCTGTATGTGAATTTGAAATCTGTTGGCTTTTGGCAGACAAAGGTTACCCCAATAGTAGAAGGTTATGGAGGCTGGGCCTTCCGTATGGAGATTGTACCAATGGAATCAGCATATCCTGGATTTGGTGAACTTGTAGTAAGTTTCGGGCGTGTAAATTGTTATGTTTATTGTGTGATGGATAAGTTGCAAAATTTTGGTTTTATTTGAAGGCTATTTGTTCTTTAGGTTAATTACCGAAAATAAAAACAGCCTTGAGGTTTTGTCTAATTACAAAAAAAAAAAAAAAAAAAACAGTTAACTTTCAAAATTACAAACACCTCATTCATATTTGTTTCTGTTTTACAAATTGCACTCTCAGTAGAGGGATATTTGTTAAGACAATGCAAACGTCAAGGGGTGTTTGTAATACCTTAAGTGTTTAATTGTAATTTTGAAAGATAATTGGGTGTTTTTTGTAATCAAGGGTCGTAATTATCCCTGTTCTTTATAGAAGACTTGGTGGCCTTATTTCTCAAGTTATTCAAAACGCTAAATTCATGTTATTGTTCTGACACAGGTTTTGGATTCAACAGACCATGTAAATTCTTGCAAGCCTTTAAGCAGGTCTGATCCATCCTATAAAGACACATTAGAGTTCTTGCAAAAGCTGAAATCACATTATAACTGAGGTGATTCTGTGCATAAGTCGATATCGCCCAGTTTCCGGTATAATGTTATCGATCGTATTCGTCTGATTTGAGGAGTGAGATCTCTGTTCCTGGTGAAATTTGTAAATGCAAAGCCAGGAGTATTTCTTCGGCCTCTGTTAAAAGTTCTAATGAATACTAAAGGTTATGTCGTCACACGATTATGGTGAAAATGGAGCCGCATTTTTCACTGGCTCTGCAGATCAAACCTGGTGAGAATATTTTGTATATAGATTTTTCTGCTAGAGTAGTTTAATGATTCTTCTTGGTATGCATAGATAGCAAGCATACCAAAGAAATAAACATTAGCATTCACACAATTATTTTTGCAGTTTAGGATAGGGATTTCTGAGGAATAGTGCTTGTCCTTTACCTGTAACTGTTCCCAACTGTTGTATGTAAATTTTTTCAGAGAATGAAAAGCCTGCAAGGTGTAAATATGAATAGCTCTGCACCCACAGTGATAACATCCACACACATTGAGTTTCTTTTTTCCTTTACCTTTTCAGAATAGGTATTTTGCTAGAGCTTGTTTGGTTTTCATTTTTCATCGTGAAAAGTTCAACTTATATTTATAATTTTTGTTTGGGTTTTCAACGAATATGAGTAGAAAAGATGGAAACATTTTTTGCACTTCAAACTATTGTGAGTTTTTCGACTATTGTCACCTAAATTTTTGGGATATTTTACCTCTTAAAGTCCTCGTCAGACTCATTGTTGGTGGAAAATTAATCGGAATCCCATCACATGCACATTACCTCATTGAAATCCAAATTGACACCTTAAGAATCTAACATTTTTGTGTCTATTATGTTTTCTTTTTTAGTAGAAATCTCTGAAATAATTCGATTAAACACAAATCTCATTCTCAACAGTATATATTTATTGTAGTTATTTTTTTTTTTTTTGAAACCAAAAGGAAATACTATCATTAATTGAGCAGATCGAACTGCAATTCGTTACAAATAAAGAGTGGAGGGGTTGTTCTCCATTCTTTGACACCAGACATAGAATACGTTGCTTTTGCTAACACATGAGCAACACTATTCGCCGATCTCCTAATAAAACCACAAGACACTTTCGAACAACTCAAGTAATTTTGTACAATCATAGATAACATCGAAAACAGAACTTTCCAAAGATTTTCCCCGAGAGCTTTAATCACCAAAAAAGAATCAATTTCGAAATCGAACAGAATGTCACTCCAATGAGCTTTCACCAACTCAAAGCTTCCTTACTTACCCCCACGGCTTGAAAAGAACTTCCTCGTAGCATGTTTCCAGGTGAAGAGGCATGCGTTGTCTTTGCTATGAATGTACTGCGAGAGTCACGAATAACAGCACCATAGCCAAAAGTAGAATCCCCAAAATTAAGAGTCGCATCAACATTACACTTTAGCCAACCATGCTGGAGGTTTTACGCCATACACTCGCACATCATCTCGAATTTAAGAACCATTCTCGCTAAGGGTGTCATTTGAGTTGCTTGCCATCAAACAAACTAGAGTTTGCAAGATTAAATAAGCTGCGTAGTAGTTACGCCCCTTTGCTTTGCCATACTACTTCATTTTGTTTTTCCAAAGGGCCCACGAACCATGACAATTTGGCATCTTACATCGAATTGTGAGCTCCCATATCTTATTAAGACAATGCAAGAAAGAAGTATGCTCCTGAAGAGGTTCACATTTCAAAATTAATTCCCAAAGAAAGTTTTGCAACATGGCGAAAAAATAAAGCATGTGATGTGGTCTCAACTTCCATGTTGCGATTGGACAAAGAGAAGAAACTTGATTTTTCCGGAGATAAGTCTTTCCTTAGTTGGCAATGCATTGTGGCAAGCCCTCCAAACCAGATTTTTGGCTTTTTTTTGGGACTTTCAAAGCCCAAAACCTTTCCAATCAAACATGTGTTCAAAATTAAAATCATTATCAAGCTCCTTACAAAGAAGTTGGTAACCTGATTTTACTGAGTATAAACCTCTTATGTTGCCTTTCCAAATCCATGAATCAGCCACATGATCATCTCTTAGTTGGATACTTCGAATAATACTCTGATCTCTGGCATTAAAAGGATCTTGAATGATGTCTAAGTCCCATTCCTTCAGACCGGGCTTCATGAGGCTGTTTACAGTGATCCCCTCCAAAGCTGGATGAATAGAAGAAACAAAAGGGGTGTCATCTGGTAACCAAGGAGTATTCAGGACTAATATGCTCATACCATCTCCAACTTTCATCTGACTATTCTGAAAAATAAGATCTCTTGCTGCCAATATACTCCTCCAAATATAGCTTGGGTTACACCCAAGCTGAGCATTGCACAAATTAACCCCAACATAATATCTAGTTTTATAAAAACGGGTCACCAACGAGTTTTCTTCGGACAACAAACGCCAAATTTGCTTCCTAGAAGTGCCAAATTAAATTAAGTGGATTCTTCAAATTCAGCCCCCTTTGGACTTATGCACACATAATTTATTCCAAGTTAACCAATTAATACCCCAGGCTGCCTCCCCTTTACCCCACCAAAATGAGTTCATCATTCTCTCTAATTCGCCACAAAAATCTCTAGGGATGAGAAACAAGCTCGTGGCGTAGATGGGCACAGCTTGAGCCACGGTTTTAAGAAGGACTTCCTTACCTACCCGAGATAAAATTTTCTATTTCCAACCTTGAAGCCGAGACCATACCTTTTCCTTGATGAAAGCGAAAATCTCCTTTTTATTCCGACCAATCAAAGATGACAAACCAAGGTAAGAACCATGATTATCCATTTGTGCAACATGCAAAAGATCACAGATAACTTCTATGTCCTCAACCTTAGTATTTTTACTGAAGGAAATAGAAGATTTCTGAAAATTTACGATCTGCCCCGAAGCATTTGAGTACAGCTCCAAACACTGTATAATTCTCAAGCATTCTTGCCTATTTGCTTTGAAGAATATGAATCTATCATCTGCAAAAAATAGATGAGTGATGCTAGGAGCATTTCTAGCAATCTTACACCCATTAATCCACCCTTTATCTTCAAAATTATTTATGATCGCGGACAGGCCTTCGGCACACAAAATGAAGAGATAAGGAGACAACGGATCCCCTTGTCTAAGACCACGTCCGGCACAAAAAAATCAGATTCAAACTCCCCATGTAAGATCTTATACCGAACAGTCCTCACACACAACATAATAAGATCAACCCATTTTTGGTGGAATCCCATTCTAAGAAACATAGCCTCTAAATATCCCCATTCAATGCGGTCATAGGCCTTACTCATGTCTATTTTAAAAGCTGCTACACCATCTTTATCCTGCCTCTTCCTTTTGAGATAGTGATTAATCTCAAATGCAATCATAATATTATCCGAAATTAGACGCTGAGGGACAAAAGCACTTTGACTCTCCGAAATAATACCTGGTAAAATAAGTTTCAAACGATTCGCCAACACCTTCGATACTACCTTGTAAGCCACATTGCAAAGTCTTTATAGGGCGTAGTCCGTAACAACTTCCGGATTATTATTCTTTGGTATGAGGACCAAATTAGTATCATTAAAGCCAGCCGGGAAAGAGCATGAGTTCATGAACCGGATACATGAAGAGATTAATTCATGCCCCGTGATGTCCCAAAATCTCTGAAAAAATGTCGGATTCATACCATCCAGGCTTCTGGAGATTTGTCGGGAAACATAAAAAAAGCCTCTTTTATTTCCAACTCTGAAAAAGGCTCCAATAATGCTTCATTTTGTTGCCTCCTGACCTTCGGCTGTATGCAACGCATGATAGGATCTATTTTGCTGGCTGAGGTTGAGAAGATATCCACATAATAACTCACAATATGGCTGCCCAGTCCACTGTCCCAGGATAGCCATTGCCCCGATGAATTTTTTAGTTGTGTGATCGTGTTATGACGCTTACGAGACGAAGCCACCGTGTGGAAATACCTTGTGTTTGCATCCCCTCCTTTTAGCCAAAATAATTTAGCTCGTTGTTTCCAGAAATCCTCCTGTTGGGCCAATAGACCGTTGTACTCAGATTGTGCTTTTTTGAATTCTCCCAAAGAGAACTCATCACTTCCACCTCGGAATAACTTCATTCTCCTTCTAGCTTCCTGAATTTTTTGGTTGGAAGAATTTCTCAAAAGCTCTCCCCATTTATAAAGATCAGCTGCACATGTTTCAATTTTACCCTGAAGATTTCCTTCCAATCCCTTATTCCAGCCATTCTCCACCACACTTCGACACTCATGTTCCCTTAACCACGCATTCTCGAATCAGAATTTTTTGACACGCTTAATACGGCAACTTTGTCCCAATTCCAGAAAAATAGGAGAGTGGTCCGACATTGATGCTTCAATGTTCCAAACTTTGCAACTTGGAAATGATGTACACCAATTCTGAGTAGCTACACATCTATCCAACCTTTCTTCGACCCAATTTGCCGTATTACCTCTACCTCTTTTCCCAAGTGAACGGATAACCGATGATCCCCAAGTCCATCAATCCACGTCGTCCATACAAGTGCGAAAACTAGGGGGATGAACAAAGTTACCTCTTTTCTAAGAATCGGAGAGATAAGATCATTAAAATCCCCAATACAAAGCACTGAAAGGAGATTAGATTGGGTTGAAAGATGTCGAAGAAAATTCCGGAAAGATTCCTTCTATTACGTTCGGAAAACCATAAAATCCAGTTAGTCGTAGGCGTGTGAATTCTCCAAATGAATCGAAACATCAATATGATTAGCGGAAAAACTAATCAATTGCGCCATATCTTTCTTCCACCGAACAACGCAATATCTCCTCCACGACACTCTTGTTGCTAATAAACCTTCAAAGCCCAATTTCTAAGAGGTTCCAATTTATCCTTATGAATTAAAGTTTCAATAAGAAAAACAAAAGACGGCTTTTTACGTTGGACTAGGTCCAATAAAACTTGAACTATGCGGTTGCCAAGCCCACGGCGTTCCATCTAATGGTACTCATTGGTCTCGGTGGGCCTGGAGACCGAGCCCAACGCTAGCAAGTTTTTTTTGGTTTTTAGAAATCGCCCAACCAATTGATTCATCCGAAAAATGCCCGTCATTTGATTCATCCTCGATTGCATCACATCCCACATTAGTGCCCAAATTAATTAAACCAGCCTCATCATCAATACGTCGGCGTTTATTATCAGAATTAATTAACTCCTTACCTTTTGCCGCTCCAGTGATATTCGAAATGCAGCGTAGAGGATCAGGTACAATCAGTTCTTTCCCGCTTGTAACCGTCCCATCATTAACTCCTCGACAACCTCCTGTAACCTCCCCATGTTGCACAAACTTACCATCCGCATAACCACCCATTTCCTAAAAATTAGGGACTTGATTTTCATCAGCATAGTTATTAGAATAACTGCCTTCCTCGTGCTGTTGCTGGCCGGAATCATGACCCGATGTGGAAGAGCACAACCACTGACCCCCAACCTGCTGCAGTTGCTTTTTTGAAGGAGCACGCAACCACGAACCATACGCTCGATCTTGAGGAACAGAGGGATTGTTAAAAAGCCGGGCACAAAATTTACCGGAATGCCTAAGAAAACCACAATAGAAACAAAAAGTAGGTAATCTTTCATATTTAAAATGGATCCAGAGCCAATCTCCACCAGATGATTTTAACTTCATTCTTCGTTTAAGTGGCGTACGGACATCAAAAGCAACTCGAATACGCATATAGTTTTGCCAAACTCCGGAAAAACTATGTTGGTCAGCATCGACATATGAACCAATAAAGTTACCAATGCTTTTTCCGACTTTCTCCGTCATAAAGCCGAATGGAAGGTCGTACACTTGAACCCACAATTCATTATGGAATAATGGAACTTTGGATTGTTGTTCACCCACATACAGCCTTTTCGTAATGAGCATAAGATTATCAAACGTCCAAGGACCGTTTGATTGAACACGTGCGACATCCAATTCATGAAAGAATTGGAATAAGAAAAGATTTGGCCCTAATCTTTAATAAAAACACCCTTCACTGGACGCCAAATTGAAGCCAACATATTCATAGCCAAAAAATTCACCTGTCGATTTGATAAAAATGGCCTACCAAACACCAACGGAGATCTTGAGTATACACGTTATCTTCCGGATAATCAAGAAGCAAGCCACCTTCTTCTTCTTCCTCCAATTGCATCCGCCCACAAAGTTCGTCTATAGAGAGGTTTTTTTCCGACATAGTGACTAAGTAGGGTAGGTTATTAGCAAAAAGAAATGAAAAGGATGGGAAATTAACAGACTGTTGGGTATCTATCTGCCTCTAATAGATCGATACACTTAGTACCGAAATCAAAATTACAGACTCAAGAACCTATTATACAATAATGAACTCTAGACTCTTGCAAGAAAAATAAAATACAAAGGATGAACTGAAAATAAAGGAAATATAACACAAAATATAAAGGGATAAAACCCTAATCCGAATATAGAAAGAATTCGGCTCATGGACTGGAATCCCTATAAAAATGTCACCACAAAGCACCCAGAGAACCAAGGCAAATCACCCAAGAACTGCCAAGCCTCAACAGAACCTCCAAACAAGCCCTCGATCGAATTTTCACTCAGAAAATGAAACCCTAGAAAAATACCCCAGACCCAAAACCCTAGATACACTCAGAAATAGGATTGTACACCGGAGATGATGGACACACACACTAATCACTTAGATTTGTATCCCAACCCAAGAATCTCACAAGGATCCAAATGAGGATCCGGAAATATCTAGAGAGAGAGAGAGACTAGAGCACATTAAACTCAGAGAGAACACGAGGGATGAGAGAGAAAGAAACTTAGATTATGAATTAGGGTTTCGGGTACTAGGGGTATTATAGGGGCAATGAATGGCTAAGATCAATCCCAAAAAATGGGCGCTGAGATTAACCGAGTAGGATCCGCGGACAAGAGATCCGGATCCCGCATCCGAGTAGAAGACCCGGATAACAATAGAGTGGGCTTGGGTCGCTCGGTTGAAATTTGCAGATGGTTGGGCTTAATTAATAAGCAATGGGCCAGTGCAACAATGGGCCAATATACTTAACAATCTCCACCTTTGGCTCATTGTGATTCAATTAGACAAGTTAAAAGAGAATTCCAGTCATCATCATCGCCGATTGCCTTCATAGCACTTAAGTCAAGAAGGACTTATGTTACAGAAGCACTAAAGCTATTTGTAACTTAGTAAGGACCTCAGCAAGCACACAGCAAGTCAAGTTCCCCCATTGATTTAATATAAGCACGAAGCAAATATTAACTCAACAGTTTTGGATTTTAACAGGAACACACAGTAACTGCTAAATCCAACAGAAAGGGTAACTAACCGGGTAACTAATCACCAGTGTCAAAATTTAGTATTTATAAACAGGTTTTGAACTTTGATAAGGGTAGACACTTAGTACCCATATCAGCTGAATTAAATTCAGATGCCACTTTTTCAAGATTAACCAAACCTTTAGAAACAATATCTCTTATAAAATGAAAACGTACATAAATGTGTTTGGTTCTATCATGAAAAACTGGGTTTTTGCAAAGTTGTATACCAGATTGGGAGTCGGAAAATACAACAACTTGTTGTTTTAGAAAACCAATTTCAGAAACAAGGCCTTTGAGCCACAGAGCTTATTTTAAAGCTTGATGAATGACAACATATTCGACTCTGGCTCTGTTGTAGACAGGGCCACAATATGTTGCAGTTGAGATTTCCAACTTATACATGAACCACAAAGTGTAAAAACATAAGAAGTTGTTGATTTTCTGTTGTCTTTATCATTAGCATAATTTGAATCAACATATCCTTTCAAAATACCAGAATCACACTTAGAAAAACACAAGCTGTAATCAGAAGAATGCCTCAGATATCTTAACAACCATTTAACAGCATTCCAATGCACCATACCAGGGTTGGACATGTATCTACTCAAACAAGAAACAACATAGGCTATATCAGGCCTAGTGCTCACCATTAAGTACATAACAGATCCAATAGCATTAGCATAAGGAATGTTTTGCATAGCACAGATTTCAGGTTCAGTCTTAGGGGACTGTTCCTTACTTAACAGAAAGTGAGAGGCAAGATGCACATTCACATATTTAGCATTAGACATAGAAAATTTTTGTAAAATCTTTTCTATATAAGAAGACTGATGCAAATAAATGACAGATTTAGATCTGTCCCTGTCAATGTTCATACCCAAAATCTTTTTAGCATCACCCAAGTATTTCATGTCAAATTAAGCACTTAAGACAATTTCTAACATGATCAATAGATTTGATGCAAGGTCCAACAAGTAACATATCATCAACATACAACAACAAGAACACACAAAGTCTTAGCATCAAGTTTAAAGTAAAGGCAATGATCAAATTGGCTTCTACAAAATTTTAACTCAAGCATATATTGATCAAATTTTTTATTCCACTGTCTTGGAGACTGTTTTAGACCATACAAAGATTTTTGGAGTAAACAGACATAATTGGGCTTGGATTTGTCCTCAAAACCCTCAGGTTGTTTCATAATTTTTTTTTCATCTAAGTCACCATGAAGGAAAGCGGTTTTAACATCCAACTGTTTCAATTCCCGACAAATTGAGCAACAAGAGCAAGCATAATTCTCACAAAGAACAAATTTAACAACAGTGCAAAGATTTACGTATAATCAATCCCTTCCTTCCGAGTAAAACCCTTAACAACTAATCTAGCTTTAAATCTAACACCCTCGATTCTTGTTTAACCTTGTATAACCATTTACAATCCACCACAGAGCAATTAGAAGGTTTAGGAATAAGAATCCATGTGTTATTAACATGCAGAGAAGTCATTTCATCATGCATAGACTTAGCCACTTAGTAGATTCAATGAATTCATAGCTTCATAGAAGGTTTTGGCTCGAAACCATCAATAGATTCAAACACACGAAAAACACATAAGATGTCATGTGAAAATCAACAAATTTGTTTGGGACTCTAACATGCCTCCTAGTTCTATCCCTCCTAGTTAGCACATAATCATTCAATTCATCATGTGCATCACTACGGAGTTCATTTTCGAGTGTTAACATCGGAAAATCATTATGCATATCATGCACATTGTCATGTTGAGTATCATCTTCAATATGCACATCATTATCATTCACATTGACAGGCAAAGCATCATTGATATGAGAATCAGCAGGAACAACAATATTCGGAGACACATTAGAAAGCTCCACCTCATTTGGAGTAATATCATTTTCAGAAACAGTTTGAGGAGTGGGATGCACAAAGCAAGGGAATTCAAGTTCATTGAATAACACATCCCTACTAATTATAGCTTTAAAACCAGGTTCTCCTCTGTTCCAAAGTCTATAGCCTTTAACCCCTTCAGGGTAGTCAAGAAAGACACATTTTATAGACCTTGGTTCTAATTTGTCAGTCTTTTGATGTACAAATGCAGTGCATCCAAAGATTTTCAAATTAGAAAAATCCACAGCTTTCCCAGTCCACACCTCTTCAGGGTATTTCCCTTTCAAGGGGACTGAGGGGGACCTATTTATCAAATAGGTAGTCAGAATAACAACGACTTTCTCCCAAAATCTTTTAGAAAGTCCCTCATGCTCCTCACTCTTTCTAAAAGTGTTTTATTCATCCTCTCAAAGAACACCATTTTGCTTTGAGGTGAATAGGGCACAGACTTGTGCCTTTTTATACCACATTCATCACAAAGATTGTCCATTAATTGATTGCAAAATTCCAGTGCTATTGTCGGTTCTCAAAACCTTAATTCTTTTGCCGTTTGGTTTTCAATAAGAATTTTCCAAGTTTTAAACTTATCAAAAACATCAGATTTGTTCTTCATTAAAAACACCCAAACTTTCCTGGAATAATCATCAATTATGGACAGGAAATATCTATTTCCCCCATGAGTAGGCACAGAAGAAGGACCCCAAACATCAGCATACAAGTATTCAAGCAAATCAGTACTAGCTGAATGTTTTGGGTTAGTAGGGGAGGGGAACTTAACTCTTTGATGTTTACCATACACACATGATTCACAGAAAGACAAAGAATCAAGTTTGTTTTTACCAAAGCAGCCCTTATTCTGTAGAATATCAAGACATTTTGAGCTAATATGCCCAAACCTTTTATGCCATAAATCAGTCAAGTCATTTGACACAGGATTAGCAACAACATTCACAGAATTTGGCACATAAGAATCATGTTTAGCATGTAAAACATAAAGGTTTCTGTTCTTTTCAGCTTTAGCAATTATCATAGAACCCCTCATGAGTTTCATAACACCCTTTCCCCATCTTCCCTCATAGCCATCATGTTCAAGCATAGCACAGGATATCAAATTATTGGATAAGTCAGGGACATACCTTACATCATTGAGAGTCAAAACATAACCAATATCAAGTTTTAAGCACACAGTACCAACACCAATTACTTGACACTTTTTATCATTAGCCATGGAAACAGATCCATTTTACACTGAAGCATAAGTATTAAACAGATGTTTAAAATGTGTCATATGGAATGTGCATGCTGAGTCAATTAGCCATTCATAATCACTGAAAGCATTTGAAGGCACAAAATTCACAGAATCAGGCAGCTCATGCACCATAAAAACATCACCCATATGATCATTAGAAGTACTCAAGTTCACAGAGTCATTGGCTTGGTTTTTGTTGTTTTGGTTATTTTTTTGATTATTGTTCTAGTTATTCCTGGGTTTAGTACACTCTTTGATGCAATGACCATGCTCACCACAATTATAACATTTCCTGTTATTCCTAGGTCTGGAATTAGACCTACCTCTTTTTTGCTTCTCTTTCTACCTGACTTATTGTTATAGTTATTCCCATTCTTCCTGTTTTGACTTCTACCCCTAACATGCATCACTTTCCCTGACCCTTTTGTTCATTCCCCGGATATTTTCAGATCTAATTCCTTACTCTTAAGGCCATTAATCACAATGATCAAGGGTAATAGAATCTCTACCATACTTAATGCAGATTTCACATCAAAGATAGGTATCGAATAGATTGAAGAAAACAATAGGAGTATAATCATCAATGTTTTTATCACCAGCCAACTTGATATCTTGTATCAATTTTGTAAAAACATCAAGGTTTTCATCCATATCCTTTGTCAAATCAAGTTTAAATCTAAAAAACTTTTCAAGTAGGAACAGTTTGGAAGGTAATGAGGTTTCAGTAAAGAGTTCTTCCAGTTTGTTCCACAAATCCTTGGCACTTGACAATTTGCCAACTTTTCTTAAAACAGAATCAGAAAGGTTCAGGATAATGGATGAATAAGCAAACTCATCAAGCTCATCTTTAATCTCAGCAATATCTTTATCAGTATATTTTTGTTCAACAGCTTTAAAATATTTTTGTTGAATCAAAATGCCCTTCATTTTTTGTTGCCAAATAGAAAAAGCAGTTTTTCCATTGAAGGGTTCCATGTGATAGCCAGAAACACCAGTCATTATCACAGATATAAGCAAGAATATATCACCACGATAATAACACGGGTAATTCACAGTACCAAGAAGTACACCAAAATCACGAGGGAATGTAATGCCGAAGCAATGTAGGTAGACCACACAGAGTCCAAGAAGTGCAACAATAAAATGAACAGCAGGCAAATAAGGACCACACAGAGTCCAACAGAAAGCAAATAAAGGACCACACAGAGTCCAATAGAAAGCAATAAAAGGACCACACAGAGTCCAATAGGAAGCAGTAAAAGGACCTAGGGTGGATCCCCTCGCACCTCAGATTCCACCGCACTCGTGGCACGGTCAAGAGGTTTGAAGCTTAGGGTTTCCCTAAAACTACTACTAACAGAAAGTAAGAAGGGGGAGAAGAGAATAATCCTTACAACCAGGAGCAAGTCCTGGGTATCAAACCAGTCACAGAGATCACCAGGAGCCAAGAATCACCAAGATCCAGCACGAACCAGAAGCACCAATCCACCAAGAGGCAGATAGGTGCTCTGATACCACTGTTGGGTATCTATCTGCCTAATAGATCGATACACTTAGTCAAAAATCAAAATTACAGACTCAAGAACCTATTATACAATAATGAACTCTAGACTCTTGCAAGAAAAATAAAATACAAAGGATGAACTGAAAATAAAGGAAATATAACACAAAATATAAAGGGATAAAACCCTAATCCGAATATAGAAAGAATTCGCTCAGGGACTGAATCCCTACAAAAATGTCACCACGAAGCACCCGCAGAACAGCGAAATCACCCAAGAATCGCAAGCCTCAACGAACCTCCAAACAAGCCCTCGATCGAATTTTCACTCAGAAAATGAAACCCTAGAAAATACCCCAGACCCAAAACCCTAGATACACTCAGAAATAGGATTGTACACTGAGGAGATGGTGGACACACACACTAATCACTTAGATTTGTATCCCAACCCAAGAATCTCACAAGGATCCAGCGAGGATCTGGAAATATCTAGAGAGAGAGAGAGACTAGAGCACATTAAACTCAGAGAGAACACGAGGGATGAGAGAGAAAGAAACTTAGATTATGAATTAGGGTTTCGGGTACTAGGGGTATTATAGGGGCAATGAATGGCTAAGATCAATCCCAACAAATGGACGCCTGAGATTAACCGAGTAGAATCCGCGGACAAGAGATCCGGATCCCACAGTCCGAGTAGAAGACCCGGATAACAATAGAGTGGGCTTGGGCTGCTCAGTTGGGCTGCAGATGGTTGGGCTTAATTAATAAGCAATGAGCCAGTACAACAATGGGCCAATATACTTAACAACAAAGGACAAAATTGAAAATGAAAGACTTGTTAAGGATCAACAAGACAAAAACATTCTTGTGAGAGGACAAGACTTCTTTTTATGAATTTAAATGAGAATATGTTATCGTAGTTATTTATCATTTCATATTTATATTTTTTGAGGAAAATTAATACGTTCTTTTGGAAATTGCTAAAAATGGCAATTTTTTTTTAAAAAAAAGAAGTAGCCGACCTTTTCAAATCAATACATAACCGCAAAAGTATTATTGATATGAAGGTGATTATATCAAATTTTCCAATATAATCGAAACAATAATCTAAATTTTAGAACAAACAGGCCTTTAAGAGATGATGGTGATATATAACTATATAAGTGGCCTGACTCGCTAGCTAGGCCTCCCATTAAAAATTTTAAGCTTAGTCAATTTTTCTGTCTGGATGTGGTCCTTAGCCCATTAAACTTGCTGACAACGGCTTTTGGGCCAGCCCAATTCATCCTACCAAGTTTCACTTATGTTGTAACAAAATTATAATTAAAAACTAATCAACAGAATTTGGCAAGCCACAGCAAAAATGGCGTACTTGTCTACTCCTGCAACAGCGCTAAAACCCTCAACCTCTTTGAATTTTCTCAAATATTCATATCCACTGTTCTTCAACGCACTGAAAATCACAAAACCAATTAACAGAAAAAATATTTCAAGAAATGGCAGACTCCACAAAAATCCATTGTCCTTGCAGTGTACAAACTTCAACACGCCCACCTTCGTATCAGAAACAGAGAGTGAGTACGAAACCGAAGAAGAGTATAATTCCACTGAAGAATATGAAGAAGGGGAAGATTTGCCACCGCCAATGGTGGGAATTGGACAGACGCCGCCGCCGGTGAAGCGGCGGCGGCACCGGTACAGGAAGAAGTACCCCGGTGAGGAAAAGGGTATCACGGAGGAGATGAGGTTTGTGGCAATGAAACTGAGGAACAATGGGAAAGTCAAGAGTAAAAAAAATTCTGCTATTAAGGACAAAGAGATGGAAAATGAGGGTGAAAAAGAGGATAATACTGAAGAAAAGAATGACGATGGGAATGGCGACACTTGGCAACCTAGCATGGAGGGTTTCTTAAAGTATTTGGTTGATAGCGAGCTGGTTTTTAGAACAGTTGAGCGCATTGTTGATGAGTCGAGTGATGTTTCTTGTAAGCTTTTTTTTTATAACTTGTTTCTTCTTTGCCTCTCTCTTATATAATTACGTATTCTGATTCTCGTTGTCTTTGAATCTTATGTTTAAAATTGTTCAATTCTTTTGCGGCAAAATCAGCATTTTATAGGGTGTTTTTGATTTCCACTTTTGCCTTTTCCATTAACATGCGATTGTTTCTATTGAAATTTGAAACTTGTGGAAAAATTTTGTGGAAAGAAAAAGAATCGGTTAATCATACGAAAATATGAAGCTTCGATCGTTGTTTATCACGAGCATTCATCTGTGCTTTGGTTTTATAGTGTTTGATCAAGTGACAGCTGAAAGTAATTGAGTAACTGTGCTGTTGTTCGTGTAGATGTTTACTTTAGAAAGACTGGATTAGAAAGATCAGATTGCATTTTGAAGGATTTAGAATGGTTAAGCGAGCAGGGTAATGTGATTCCAGAACCTAGCAATCCCGGAGTCACATACGTGCAATGTTTGAATGAACTTGCTGAAAACAATCCTCCGCTGTTTCTCAGCCACTTCTATAATATCTATTTCTCGCACATAGCCGGTGGACAAGTGATAGCTAAACAGGTATTCTGAGTTCTGCTCTGTGTTTCATTCTTTTATTCCTTTGATGTTTTGATGCTGCTGTCATTTTGCATAAAACAGATGCCTTGATTTATTGCGACTATGTTCATATTGAATCATAAATTCTTGCTCTGGTTATGCATCAGTTTTGATTTCTGCTAAATTTGTACATTTCTCTACTTGTCAATTAGTAACATGGTCTTAATAGGGTTAATTATAAAAGACACCGTTGAGGTTCAATGTAATTACAAAAAGACCCATCTATATCTCAAAATTAAAAATACCCAACTGATGTTTTTTTATAGTTTACAAATTGCACCTACCGAGGGGGGTATTTGTTAAGGCAAATATAAACCTTAAGGGGATGTTTGTTATACCTTAAGGGTGCATTTGGATGGGGGATTCGGGAGGATTTGGGAAGAGGGATTTGAAATCCTCGGCTAAATTCACACCCTTGTTTGGCATATAAATCCAAATCAATGGATTTCAATTCCCTCTTTAACTTTTAGGCTCCATTTGGATGGAAGAATTTGAGCAATGGATTTCAAATCCATTGAGGTTGTTTGGATGAAATCATTTTATAATGGATTTCAAATCCTTGGAAGCTATTTTTGGAGTCATTTTGGAGGATTTCAAATCCTTCTTATTTGGAGTCATTTGAAATCTTTCCCCAAATCCTCTCCCCAAATCCAAATCCTCCAATCCAAATGCAACCTTAGTTCATTTTCAAAGGATTTCAAATCCCTACCAAAACCTAGTCATTTGAAATCCTTTTTTTTTTTTTTTTTTTCCTTTATGCTCACTTGCATATTCACACACATTTACACACACACGCACACATTTGCACACATTTACACACACTTACAGGACATTGCACACATTTACACACTACACACAACACACACTGCACACATTTACACACACTACACACAAAATAATAAGATTATATCTTTTATTTTTATTTATTTCATATCAATTAAGAAAATAAATAGAGCTTCTAATTTTTTTTTATCAAAACTTACGATGGATTTGAAATCCTTACACAAATCTACATCATCCAAACAAGCGGCGGATTCAAATCCATGACTTTGAAATCCATTCATTTGAAATCCTTGAATTTCAAATCCTCCATCCAAATGGGCCCTAAGGGTTTTTTTACTTTTTGTAGTGTTAACTAATTTTAGACATAATTGACACTATAAACTTCACACCACCGACCCAACATAGTGTTGGGAAAAATCGGATCCCACATTCATCCCCAGGGACAAGCGAAATAACCGAGAAATAAAATGGAAATAACAACAATCCACAACACAAGAATTTACGTGGAAACTCCAAAACCGGAGAAAAACCACGGGCCACCGAGAAAGAAATTCCACTATGTGAAACATTTTTACAATCACACGGACATTCTCTCTCCCGACCCCGTAACCCCACACTCTTACAAACCTTTGACTAACTCACACCTCTCTCCCAACTCTCCATACTAGAGAATACAAGAAAGGAATTTAACTGTAGTCAAACCACAAAGGTTAAAGTGTATTTGATCGGTGCAATTGAAACACCACCACATGGGTTCCTTAAATAACCTTAAGCTCCCATCCCTTTTGTTCCACAAGCAAGCAATGGGGACAAAAGACTTCTTCTATTTTGACACCAAAATTCAACAAACTCCACCTCGGCAAAATAAAAGCTCCACCATTGTCTTCACCGACAATCACGATTCTCAAACCGAGAACCATCATTCTCAAACCGAGAACCCTACTCCACCATATGAGTAGACCACTTAGAATGCACCATTCTAAGAATTTCCTCGACACATGTCGAAAACCCCACATAAATTTATGGTGCAACTCCCGCCTTTTGCCCTCCTAAAGTCCTTCACCATCGACATAAACACACACCTCAGTATCCATGCCAAACCGATACCGTGTGTGTAAATTCCACCACACACCCCGCATCCATGTCAAGCCAATGCCCGTGAAATTCCACCACACCTGCATCCATGACAAGCCAACGCCCGCGGCGCAAATTCTTGGACCCGCTAACATAACCACATCCTCTTTCATGACAACTCACATGCCAAAAGGACATACATTTTCTCATCGGAGAAAATCCTCACCGCCACAATGTTAGCCCTGATTAGAGCTATTTGCGGATCAACTCCACCTCCACTTTGACATTAACCTTCAAAGCCTTGTGTAACCCTTGATTGTACTCAAAGAAATCATCGACTTATACATGCCATAAGCCAAACTTCGACTCTTCCATCAAATTTCTCCACCTACTTGAACTACCCTACCGATGAACAACCGCCTTCAAATGAGACCCCGGACACCGCTCAAGAAATCTTTTACGATGTGGAAGGTCGACATCGCCGCAACCACAGAGCATACTCGAATTTCAAGAGACCTAACCTCGGCTCTGTACCACTTGTTGGGAAAAATCGGATCCCACATTCATCCCCTGGGACAAGCGAAATAACCGAGAAATAAAATGGAAATAACAACAATCCACAACACAAGAATTTACGTGGAAACTCCAAAACCGGAGAAAAACCACGGGCCACCGAGAAAGAAATTCCACTATGTGAAACATTTTTACAATCACACGGACATTCTCTCTCCCGACCCCAAAGTAACCCCACACTCTTACAAACCTTTGACTAACTCACACCTCTCTCTCCCCAACTCTCCATACTAGAGAATACAAGAAAGGAATTTAACTAGAGTCAAACCACAAAGGTTAAAGTGTATTTGATAGTGCAATTGAAACACCACCACATGGGTTCCTTAAATAACCTTAAGCCTCCCATCCCTTTTGTTCCACAAGCAATGTGGGACAAAAGACTTCTTCTATTTTGACACCAAAATTCAACACATAGTGGGATAAGGTGCGATTGATGATGATGATGATGATTCTACTAAATTTGAACATGGACCTTGAAAATGAGTCTGTGATTTATTGTTTCTTAGCAAAGATGTTTCTTCCCGAAATATTTGCTGATAGAATTTTGAAGACATGATTTGGGCTGCGTCATTTATGATGTTTTGTTTGTAACATCAAGGATCATAAATAACAATCACAGCTCATCTCTAAAGTCTAATTTTAAGTGGAGGAATAAGTTCTTGTAACTTGTAAGAATTAAATATGTCATAGTCGAGCTTCTGTGTCCTTGTAGTTGTAGGTGAAACATTCAGTACAGATTTCAGAAATATACTCATCTTCATCAATCAAAAACTTAACAGCGACTGTTTTAATGTTTTACCTAGCTGAGCAGATGTTTTTGCCTAAGCCCTAAAAACACTGGTTCTGTTCCTCAGTCTTTTTTATTGTTTCTGTGGATAAATATGATAGCGTATTAAGGAAACCAATTAAACAATGATCGAAGCATCCTGGTATTTAGTTGCATCATGCACACTCAAATGCAAAATTTGGAAAAGGGAAGATAAATAGTATAACTTTGAAGCGCTCGTGATGCCTTATCTTCATTCTGTACTAGACTCTTCTCTCAATTTCTATGTTCTAATGCAGAATCATTGGCCAAGGTCTTCAATATGCAGGTGTTATTTTGAGGAGTTAATGTTTAAACATTTGCGTTTTGTTCATGTTATATATGTTGCACATGCAAATGCAGAGTTATTATTGCTTTTGCATCTTTGTTTTGGCTTACAATCATATGACTAGGTCTCCAAGAAGCTATTGGAAGGTAGAGAACTGGAATTCTATAAATGGGAGGGAGATGCAGAAGAATTGTTGAGAGGTGTTCGTGAGAAGCTTAATGCACTTGGAGAGGCAAGTCTACAATTTGTTTTTTGGACATGCTTGCAGCTTTATTTTTAAATTTTATTTTGTTATCATTACTATTTATGACATGGCTTGTAGCTGTGGATGCATTCGCTAATGATCCCATCACTTCTTTTATAATTATGTTGCAGCACTGGTCTAGAGATGAGAAAAACAAATGCTTAAGAGAATCAACAAAAGCATTCCGTTTTCTGGGGCAGATAGTGCGGTTAATCATCTTGTGAAAACTCCAGTTTAATTCATATCCAACCGTCCAGGTGAGTGACCAAAAAAATTTAGTGTTCTTTTTTTGTCCTCAAATCTGTGAGAGAAATATACTTGATGGTTGACATCTCGTTTAATTTGCATTTGTTTGTAAAAAGTAATATTTTGCACGGTCGTGGCAAGAGTGATTTCCTACTTCCAGCTGGATGAGGGTCCATCTTAATCAAAACCGAAATATTTTGCACAATATTTAATAACCATTGGGTGAGAAAGAAACTTTCATGGCAAAAGACATCTTACTCAATGAAATAACCTTGGTCTTTATCGATGTGGCCACACTGTAAACTTTTCTCGACAGTTTCACTTTCTGAAATCATTTGATTAATGACTGCCAGTTTGGTAAGATCAATGGTTACTTTCTCAAATCAGTTCTGTTAAATTATTCTATAGGACTGGAAATATTGAACTTAGAGATTTGATTTAGATTTGATCTCACGCCTTCTCAGCCTCGTTCGCCGCCGTTCTCAGCCTCGTTTGCCGCCGTTCTCAGCCTCGTTCGCCTCCGTTCGCAGGCTTGTCGACTACCTCCGTTCTCAGCTCGTCAGTTTTTACAAAGGGGGTATTTGGACAAACGGACGAAAATCCGAGAGACTTCGACCAAAACCCCTAAATCCACATCACCGCTCGTCACTCCGCCTCCGCCCATCGCGCCCGTCACGAACCTCCGCCCGTCGCCCGTCACATCTCGGTTGGTACTCCGTTTAATTTTTCTTTCACTCTCTCTCGAACTTTTTCCTTCCAATCATCACATTCTGGAACTATTAATCGAGCTATTGGTTGTTGATCTTGTTGGGGATTTTTGCTTCTTGATTTTATTATTATTATTTTTTTGGTTAAGAATTGGTGAAGTTCGGTGAAGTGAAAGAATGGATGTTGATATTTTCGAGAGGCCGATTGATTTTATTTTTACTCATTTTACTCGAATGTGAGCGGGCGGTGATGGATCCCCTCCTGTGGGATCCATAATCGATTTCATTGAAGAAATCATCTTCACGCAGATTAGTTGTGATATTCATCATGATGGACGCTTGATTTTGATCTATTCCCGAACTTTCCAAAGACGCATCCTGCTGATTAATCCCAAAGTGGGTTCTCATAATGTTTCATCATCCCCGTTTAGAGTCCTCTATGCACAATCGCTTAATTGATTACGCATCATGTCGTCGGAGAACATTGGACAAGGATTCTTCAACGTCCCATAATAGCAACCCCTTCGATACCTTCTCCCGGGGTTTTACCTAGGGTATCTCAAAACCCCAATTCGGAGCATACTCATGCCCAAACGGTAAAATCTCAGAGAGGATACGATACCAATTAAGAAAGGAACTATTATTCTCATATGATGGATGAGGGGATCTACCATCAACGAGCAGGAGTTACGTGATTCTTTAATTGGACGCTCTTTGCTTCCTTCAAGGGGGCCATACCAGTGCTTTGAAGTCTTTAAATCGAAATTGCGATCTGCGTGGAAAATTCAACATTCATGGCGTTTGGTTCCCTAGCAAAGGTTATTATAGCCTAATTCAATGATGTGGCCGATCGGAATCGGGTTTTCGCAAAGCTTCATGGAATTTGAATCCCAGGACTATGCGGATTACAAATTGGGTCCGGATTTCAATCCTTACAAAATAAATACTTCGGTGACACAAGTTTGGGTTCGCATATATGAATTAAGATCGAGTATTGGCATCCTTCTCTTATTATGAAAATTGCTAGTGCAATTGGTACCCTATTCAAATCGATGGACGGTCGTTGTTTGGGGAAGTGGGACATTTTGTACGTGTTTTAGTCGAAATTGATTTAAATAAACCTCTACAGGAGTTTATCATGGTAGAACGGGTGGGACATTGTTCATTGTTTCACTTAGTTATGAAAATTTGCTTTAATTTTGTGCCAACTCGCCGCATAGTTGGGCACCATATCAACAATTGTCGTCAGTCAAATCCAATGAGGTACAACAGAAGGATCGACATTGAGCGAAAGAAAAAGTCCGATTCGTGGACATTCCACCGCTCGAGATTGTGTTCCTTACAAAGGGCAAGCGGTTGATCGAAACTTGGGTGCAAGTAACGGGACGACAAGGTCATGTTAAGGGGGTGAACCTTCTTCTTCACGTATTCATACCAAGAATGCTTTTGATGTTAAGGTCCGATTCAAATGACGTGGCATGTGATAATACGAATTTGGAGCACAAATCCGATAATGAGAATCGATTATGGCTTCAAGGATAATACTAGCAACACAAACATGACCATGGTTCTTTATCAACCTCAACAATATGTTTCCGCAATGGTTATTGAGGATTCGAGTAATTGCAACAAAATTGGATGAACATGAACAAGCTAATTTGCAATGTACAATAGAAAATGTTTCTAATAGTCCTTATTCGAAATGATTTTGTCCTTAGCTCAACGATCCGTCCGAGGGGTTCAAGGTTATGGCCACCATCACGGAAACGTTGGTCAGATATGGCGGATGAAGAAGATCAAATTGATGCAGATAAATTGGAAGCTTTAATGACCAGGTTAGGCGACTCCTCAACTACTCCGCTTGTCGTTCACTCAGCTGATTCCTCAAAAGCTATGAAGGCTATGGAAATTGTGGCCCGAGGAGCCTGGGCCGATATTCCACATGACACATCAGACCTTCAGGATGATAATCAAGCACATGCAAAAAAAATAAATGACAGTGTCACTCGAAAATCCTCTAGAAATAGACGTCCATCATTTAGATTGCGTTTTTAAGGTTGTTTTGGGTGTTTCTTTTATGGGGAACTCTTTTGCCTATCAAAGGTTCGGTTTTACTTTGATAAGTTTTAATGAGACCCTTATTTTAAAGCTAGCTGCTTGGCTTGTAAGCAGTGCTCTTCATTTTTCTTTTTAATAATATTTCGCACTTATTTAAAAAAAAAAAAAAAAAAAAAAAAAGAGATTTGATTTAGATGAACGAATCACTATTTTTGTCCCATAAACAGACGGAGATTACTGCATCAGGCAACGTAGTCCATTTAATTTTCTCTGGGCCAATTACATTGCTGTAATCGACACAGAACAGGAGCTTGAATTGCATCTTGCAATTAAGGTACAATTCTCTCTGCTTGAATTTGTATCCGATGGAAATAGTGTTCAACAGCAGTATTCGAAAATTGCTACTACGACCGTAGTCATGAGGTCTTCAAGAATGTGTTGGATAAAAAGAAATGGTGAAGAAAATGACAGTAGACACAGCACAAGTATTCCTAGTTTCTCTTTGACTTCCTTGTTTGGGGTGCTTTTGCGAAATGATTTTCACAAAAAAGTGTTATGTGAAAACATATTGAGGAATGTAATACATAATTGATTCTATCTCAAAAATATATTTCAAGTATAATGATATGAGATGTTGAAATATTTAGGAGTAGAGGATATCGTTTTGGAAGGAAATGTACTGAGTAATGTATTATGTATTTGATTTTATGGTTAATTACAGAAAATACCTTTTAAGGTTCAGTCTATTTACAAAAAACAGTTATCTATTAAAATTACAAAAAATGATTGGAACACCTTAAGAGGACATTTATAATTTTAAAAGATAATTGGAACTTTTTGTAATTAAACTAAACCTCACAGGTAGTTATTGTAATTTGCCTTTAGTTTTATTTCGAGGGAATAAAAATGATTATAGGAAAGTAAACCAAAACATTGCCTTTATGTCATCCTATTTTTCACTGAAAATTTCTGATCAAGAAAGCATACAAGCATTGAGATTGCAAATCAAAGCCCTTTGATCAAATGATTTATTGATCCATCAAATTGATCCTAACAGTGTTGACAGGATCCTGCTGAGACGAAACTGACCGCCATTTGCTTGGAAATCTTCTTCTGTAGCTAAGGTTTTGTGCCAGTTTTGATTCACCCTCCCAACAGGGATCCACCTTCCACGCCTTTGGAACCTGCGTAAATACACATAATTAACAGGGAGGATACAAGAGAAAACGATAAAGAAAACTTATTTGTGTCAGGACCTGTTTAATCATTCGTGTTATTCAAGTCCGACCCAATTCTAATCCTATCTCGTCAAGCCTCAACCCTAACCCGCTTATAACGTGTTAGGTTCGTGTCGTATCAGAAATTGTCACCTCTAGTAAATTAGACCTCGTAAAAGGTCTTAACTTCACCGTCAAAAGTGTTCTCATTAAATTAGGAATAGTAACAAAAAATATTAAACTACAAAATACTCATGTAGTGTGTTTCAGCCCAATTATTAAAAAAAAAACAAAAATTTCTTTCGAAATTACAAATTCCTCTTTAAGTTTCTAAATTGAAAATTGCACCTATTGAGAGGTTTCTGTAATCATGAAAGATAGTCGAGTTCTTTTTCGTAATTGACTGAACCTCAAGGGTCTTTTTTGCAATTAACCCAAAATATTAACTTCAGGAAAGTGTGAACATTTCAAGATTCTGCAGACATACTTATGTTGATTTCGGAAATAGCATTCACCAAATGAACTGAAGAAATCTTTGCATTCACCAAAATGAACTGAAGAAAACTTTTCTTACCTTATCAACTGCAAGGGTGAAAATTTCAAGATCACCTTTGCTGTTGATGTGAAACCGGGTAAACGATTTGTAGTTAGCAATACGGAGAGACGAGAAGGCTTCATCGAAATGCAAGTGAAGCCAATTGATGCAGACATAAAGGTAGCTTCCAAAAACCAACGATACAATAGGAGTCGAGAAGACCCAGAAATAAAGGAAAACAGAAGCATAATATATCACAGCTCCTCCTCGCGAAAGTGAATCCATCCCGTTTTTGCAGATATTACTCCTGGTGACAGCCATAACCTGAAAAAATTGTTTACATAGAACTGAGAGAAAACGATATGGCAAGGAACGAAGAGAAAAGAACATAAGTGGATCATTCTAACCTCAGGAACATCAAATGCAGACATAAGATACTTAATACATGCGGGATAAAGGCCGAATGTCCATTGCTCGATCGTGCACGAAGGCCAGTTCGGTCCGGAAAATGCTCGCTCTCCACAGATCTATACCATTCATAAAGAGTATGGTAACCTGTGATGAAAGTTTGAAATTGTTATCAGTTGTAGTCAAAAACGATAAAGATTATGATCTTACTTCAGAACCCAAGGAGAACAGCCTGAACAGGGCCTATCTAAGGCTGGCTTAGATAATATATATCAAGGCAAAATAAATTATACCCCATGAAACTGAGAATCTAGAGCTCACAAACAAGAGCAAGGAGGGTCATATCACTCATAAAAATCCCAAAAGATGCAGCTTGCGTTTTTAGGCAAAAGCGTCATAAATCGCGAACAATATAACATGCAGTACAAAAGAAGACAACAACAAAAATATTCCAATCTTTTGCGACCAAATAACCCAAATATAGTTTTGATCACGTGAGGCATGTGGTGGTGTGTCCATAATATGTAGGGTTAATTACAAAAACTACTATCCTTGAGGTTTCGCCTAATTACAAAAAATTCTATTTATCTCTCAAAATTACAAATACCCCATTAAGATATTTCAAACATCCCCTTGAGGTTCGTATTTACTTAACAGAAACCCCCGTCCCTGTTGAGGTTGCAATTTGTATAATAGAAACAAATGTCAAGAGGTTACCGAGGTATTTGTAATTTTGAAAAATAGCTGGTTTTTTGTAATTTGATTGAACCGCAAGGGATTCTTTGAAATTGACCCTAATATTTATGTAATAGTGGTTAATATATGCCTTGAAGAATTACCATCACATAGCCACAAATGAGAGAGAGAGAGAGAGAGAGAGAGAGAGAGAGAGAGAGAGAGAGAGAGAGAAGAAAATGACCAAGTCAACATTGATATATCATGTTCAACAGTATTTTATCACAGAATAACATAGTATTACAACTAACGGAACACTCACCTGAGGTTGCCAACAGTTTATGCCTGATACATGTCTCAACACCCAATTCCAAGAGCAGCATTAGAATCAATGCAGAAGCCAGGTGCGCAGAAAAATGAAGAACACCAATTATTACTTTTCTCTTTCGAGAGACTTTTGAAGGCACAAAGGTGATGGCTGTGACTAACAGAAGGAAAGCACCAGCTGAAGATACATATGAATGTCCAAGCATGTAGAAGAAAGCATCATATATTGTGCCAAAAAAGCTCTTTAAGTGACCAGAAAATGTATCATCCTGTAAGATGTGATCTAGCTTACACTAGAAAAGAAAATGAAGAGATTAATAATCTTTCTGCAGATATAAAGTTTCCAAAAAATGTAGTTACAAGTTATCTGTAGCAACACATCAGTAAAATGTTACCTGTGGAAACATGGAAAAGGCCAATATGAAATATATAATGCCACCAATGAAATCAAACTGCCAATTTTTCTTTCGGAATTTCAATATATTTCCTAAAGCAATCTGCATCAAAATTATAAAAGACAAACAGCATCAAATAGGGTTACAAAACAAGAACATTTGCAAGTAGTCATATTATGACACAGTTTATATACCCTGCTTGAGTCTTCAAACGAAGGATAAGATGCCTTGCTTTCATAAGATGTCCCGTATAAATTGTTAAAACTACTAAAGACATGAGTGGGATGCAAAAAAGCCCCACCACAACCATTGACAAGCAAATGCTGCACGTATACAGGCTTCTCTGATGGAACATATGAATGACGCATGTAATGATGCAAGTCTCCAGCCATTCGGAGCTTACACCTCCCTTTTAAATGGTCACGTATCAGGTATGAAACATTCTTCCCAGTCGCTAAATTCCAGTACCAATCAAGAAGCCAATTAGGTTCGTGAGTCATGATGATCACAGAATCGTTGTCCCCTACCTGGATAAAAAGAACAAAACAAAATATTCATCACAAAATTGACCAAAAAGGACAAGGAAAAGAAAAGCAGAGATGGAGGAAATGGTAGGAAAGATATGGGCAACACTGAAATGTAAATGTCCATTACCAATTTTATTCTCTTAACCAGCAACACAACTAATAACCAAAATATGAATTCCATGTAAAAAGACCATGCTTACTGTATTTACATTAGTCTTTACGAGAGAAACAAATAAAGTACACGGTAACATCAGTTCTTCTAGATCCAGTTTAACATAGCAGCAACAACTAATATGACGACCATCCATATTCTAAGAAATGGTACCTTCTCCTTAACCAATTCCGAGAAGAACTTGAATTGGTAGTCATCAATATCACAATGTAGAGCAAGGTCAAGACCAAAAACCCACCATCCTTTTGGCAGCTGAAGGGCGAAATAGCTTCTCTTTTGGGGCATAAACCATCCACCTAACCAGCTCTTGTGGCATATATACCGCATAAATGTCTGAAGCCCATCAAACCAATCTGTCAACCAGGAAAGATGCTACCCCATATTAAAATGCAAAAAGTAAAATAGTACAAAGCAATAAGCAGTTGAAATTAAACATAAGAAAACAAAGGATTAACAAAACAGCCGATGAAGAACCAAAACTAACCATGATTTCCAGGTATGACGAAGCATTGAGGCCCGTCATACTGCTTGAGTGTTGATACCCCACAAGGCAATTCTGGTTTAGTTACAGCTACATGCTCCTCCTTATACCAGACAGGAGGTTGAAGAGCATATTCAAAGGGACGAAAAAGACGGCTCTCGTAGGTAAATGAAGATGGATTAGGATATCTGAGAAAAGACATAAGATTCAATATATAACATACCACATAAACTAATTAGGAAATGGCAGCTCAGATACCTCTTTAGCATAATTCCATATAGTCAACAACAAGAAGAAACAAGTAGTCAACAAACACGGGCAGAAAAGAGCAATCCAGTTTCTTTGGCCATGCTGACCACAGAAAGATACTCAATATCTCAGGTAAAAGCAAGGGATTCACATTGATAAAAACAAAGTAACAAAACTGGCCCACTCCACCATTCGAAATAACTCAAAGTTATCTAAGAGACTATAGAGAGATCCTTAACCTTGATATTATTACACAGAGAACATTTAGTCAGTTTGGAAATGGCTATTTATACAAACATAACAAATATTTGGATGTCCACATTGTAATATTCTTAATCTGCAGCAAACAAGACCAACAAATAAACCACAAAGCAGAATAAGAGAAATACTCCAATGAAGAAGAGATTGCATCATATTATGCATATACATAAGAATTACAACTAATGAAATGAGAACATCAATAATCCAGTTATCTAACATGTAGTAAAAACAGTCATTTAGAATGCTTGATATGCATCAGAAAGGATGAAAACTTGTAGAGTTTTAGAAAGTATGTTATTTTTTGACAGATGGTCCGGTTGTTTAGATTACTGCATATTTTTAGACAGTTCAACAATATATGCTTCTACTGCTTCACGAGACAGCTTTTTCTTGATCTTGGAAAACCTACTGTGAAACTTAACAAAATAATGAGGCAGAAAGAAAAGTCATTAAGCTTACGCAAGATCACCCCCTATAAGGAGCAAGCTACCACGTGGCAGTGTAATCAGCGAATCATCACACTGAACCCGAATTGAAGGCTGAGCAAGAAGTCGTGCCACACTATAGGAAGAATTCCCACCATCACCAGTATCAGCCATAAAATCAAACCACAGTTCATCTTTTTCACTAAACTGGTCATAAAAAAGATCATCCTGCTTAGCTGCATCCTCAACCGTGCTCATTGCAGCCTAAAAAAAAGGATGTACAACCAAAGGTGGGTCTGAAATCAATAATGAAATCATTAAATAAAGTTAACAGCATATTACACATAGAACAACCAAATATGTGATGAAAACAAATAATATGCAGGAAAATAGCATATAGTATTAACAGAAAATAGAATATTATTCTGAAACACATTCTTACAAGTCACAACTCTTTTTCCTCTACTAGATTCTCATACAATAAAAATTTGTTGGGGATACATTATCAGAACTTAGAGCAAAGGTTCCACTGAACTTGCTAAAGTTGAAAAAAGGGGTAAAATAGATAAATTCAAGAAGACTGACAATTATGCTAACAAGTAGGGAGGGTTCAACCTACCTGCATCATGCGCATGTCAAAACGTCCGACAAAAACAGTTACTGATACCATCAAATCAAAAACGGTCTTAAACAAATCAGCAGACGTCCTGCATCACTCAGCAGAATATAATGACTGAAGGTGCCCATATATTTATGTATGTGTATGTGTATGTGTGGTGTCTCTTTGTGTGTGTGTGTAAGTGTGTGTGTGTGTGTGTGAGAGAGAGAGAGAGAGATAGAGAGAGAGAGAGAGAGAGAGAGAGAGAGAGAGAGAGAGAGATACCCTGAGTACCAAGGAACCATATCCAAAAAGTCGGGATTCATTTGCTTTTTCTTCAACTTCTCAGATTCTTTTTGTGACACTGGGTGAGTAAGAGCCCATCTGATGATTGTTAGATGTTAGTTAATACATCACATTAAGCAATTGAAAAATGAGAGACCACAAAAATGAAGGTAAAAGATGGACACTATTTGACAAACTCTGTTAACTTTGTTAAGATTTGGGGCCATAAAACTCTCAATTTACTTGATTCACAGAATATATTGAGAAAAAGAAATACAGTAATGCCCAGTTGATCGACATTAATAGACTATTCATGCACTCCTTAAATGCCTTCATTATGACAATCAGGCAGCACGTGAAATAAGTAAATGAGCGGAACAGCATGAAATGACAAATAAAGACATGCAGACCACAAACTAGAGGTAAAATATATTTCACAAACAAGAAAAACAAAGATAAAACAAAATAAAGAAAAATAAAAAAGACATTATGAAGTATAAGAGCAAAGCCCCAGTTAACTCTCACCCCGTCGACCTTCCCACCACATAATTGGCAATGTAGAGGCCTATAAAAGTGGCCCATAATGAATATATAGGTGAAATTTCATCAGGGGATTCTGCACATGAGCCGCCACTACAAGTCAACTGAAAACATACAACACAAACATACCACAGTGGCATAAGATAATTCGTAATGTTGATAACAAAAATACTGGACAATAACAGCTGAAATCACACCTTCCCATAAATGACCCATTTGGACAAAAGTGGATAATCACTAGCAGTACCCACAGGAGCAAACCAAGAATTGCAGACTTGATCTTTAAACTCATTCATGCGAACAAATTTTGCAAGCCACGAACTTCGTTCCTCCTTGTTCCAGAATCTCAACCAGCCCCAGTGCCTTCTTTCATATGTCTCTCCTCTTACAATAGCAAGGTTGCCACAATGGCTATAAAATACACAACATGCTACACTTATAACCTACACGACAGTAAAATCAGAAAATAAGAACAAAAAGATGGGTTTAACTCGGGATCTGTTCTTAGGACTTACAGCACAATTTTGAAGAATTGTCAGAATCGAAGGTTTCCTTCCAGCCACATGCGCAACAAGGCCGATATACCAGAGGCCAATGAATATAAAATGGAAAACAAGAAGGAACAAGATGGAGGATACATAGATAGTTAAAAACAACGAGAGGTTCATCCTCATGTCAACTCCCATTGATTGAAAACTAGGAAGATGATACAATGCAGCCACCAGTATCCAGCCTATATACCTGTAAAGTGAAGCAACAACCCATATTGTTAAATTTCATTAGTACGTCTATAAAACAGTTACCATGGATAAACAAGAAAAACAAAATTATAAAAAGAGGACCTACCATCGACTAAAGTTAGAATAACTTGGTTTGATTGTTTTCCTATAAATGGAGAAGAAAAGAAATAGAAGAACCCAAGCAAACAGGCATACATAGACCACCATTTGACATTGCTGTCTAACTTCTGAACAAGAGTATGCATATTATCTGATGATATGAAAAATATGCAACCCACAATAACAGCAATGACTGCATGCCGCGAATGCTCATGCGGATACGGATATGTCTGAGTGAAAATAGTTCTGACTGTCTCCATGTTAAGAGTATCTAGTAAACCAATGGACTGTTTGTCAGGACCCACAATCTTCAATTATTGATCATGTCTCCTGACTCAGAAATTGCAGATTTCCAGGTGTCTTTCATTTTTCATTAAACAACTGCATAACAATCAAGACCAGAGCATTTGAATTCTGCAAATAAACTTCAACGAAAACAAAACCAGCAACGAATGCATGTGAATCATCTTTAATTTGATAGAATGATGACATAAGCTGCATTTTACATGAAATGCTACGATAAAGAGAGCAATGCACCTAGCTGTCAGCATATGGTGTTTACCGTTAATACACGATTCTCCCGTCTGGAAAATTTTCCACAAGTAAACTAACACACACACACACACGCACACACACACACACACACACACACACACACACACACACACACACACACACACACATATATATATATATATATATGCATGTACATATATGTGTGGTGGAACAAAAAAATCATCAAGGGAAAGTAGAATCAACAATTAAACAACAATCACAGAGCCATTTATAGAAGCCAGTGAAGCACCATTACTGTTAAACCAATCAATGACGTTTGACAGATAAGCTGACTGACTAAAAGCCCACAAATAAAATAGCCCAAATTAGGTTTACACTATGGAAAATTGAACCGTAGAAACAAAACGTCAACTCGGGTATTTCTTTATTAATTCACATCAGCATCAAGAATTTAATATATTTCAATCCGAAAATATCGCAATGAAACTCCCAACCCCTCCTTAGAATTACATAAAATTTAGCCCGATCAATTTATATTGCACTTGCAAGACAAAATGTACGTAAAGACGCGAGGGAAAGAACAAGTACCTGAATGAAGGATGAAGGGAGAATTTAACACGGAAGGGATCGAAAGTGGAAATCCCGGAGTATATACAATCTAAAGACATATGAAATGAGATATGAGAGTGATCATTGATCAAGAAATCGACTCACACAGAACGGCCTTCATATCATTGATCAAGAAATCGACTCACGTAAAATGGCCTTTTATATCAAGAAACCGCCTCATATATCATTGTCTTCAACGGACCATTTTTAATTTGAATTGCACCCCACCCCCTCTCGCGACCTAGAAGTTGGTGCTAGCGCTACTACTTGGGTAATATAAATAGGGTTACGCTATTCGCACCCCCAAATCCTCTAAATACACCTTCTCTTTTTAATTACTTAATTTTATCATTGAAAAGACTACAATGCCCTTAGTACCTACCAAAATTCTAGATACACCAAACAAATCTCTAAATACACCATCTTTTTTAAACTTATAATCTTTTTCCACAAAAACTACATTTTTTTTTCTCACGAGCCATCAAGAACAGTTCAAAACTGCGGCCCCGACTATCAGAAAGATTCGGTCAAAACAATACAATAATAAGATAGAAAACGAAAAATCCCATGAAAATGCTCACGGAAGATGAGTGCTTCTTAAGAATGAATATTCTTTAGTTTATCATTTGATTGAGATGGAAAAACTTCATTGTAAACTGCATAATCAATCACACCAGTGAAATAGAGTTCACACCCTTTTTTTCCTTTCAACAAAATTAATTATTAAATTTTACCCTACTCTTTCAACACATTTAAAACAAATTACTTTTGTGATATTTTTGAAAACCGAAACAACATAAGGTGCCTTTCGATTTTTTTTCCTTTTTCTTTCCTTTGCAAAATGCAAGAATGGTCTCGTGTATTAGGTTTATGTGTTGGATAGTTTATGTTTTGGGAAGAACCGAAGAACTGGAGTCTAATTGGGGGAGGGTAAATTTGAGAACATTGGGGGTGTATTAATTAAATTGGTTGCTTTTATAAAGAGAATGGGGGTGTATTAAGAAAATGAGTGTATTTAGAGATTTTGGGGGTGCAAATAGCGCCACCCATATAAATATCCAGTTAGAATATTTACGTGTGTCCATTTCTGATATTTTGATACTGCCCAATTGGGTAGCGTCTAATTATCGACCATATTTTTCACTTTCCTTGTTCTATTATCTATTAACTATAAGTGTCATTCAGACCAGAGCCAGAGCTAAACATATAATTTTAGGGGGCTAATTAATTTTGGAGACTAAATCAATAAAAATAAAATATTACATATAATTATTGGATTTTAAAAAAGTTTCAGAGGCTAAAGCCCCTTGATTAAATTTCCAGAACGATTGTCATTTGATCTAGTAGTACCACATCCCTTCTTAGTGTGGAAGGTTAAGGCCTTGTTTGTTTATGTTTCCAAGGCCACATTTCCAATTTCCAACTATTCATAGAAATGGAATTATGTTTGTTTCTAAAATTTCCAATGGAAATCATCATTCCACTTTCCACTTTTCACATAAAACATCATCTCAAACCTATAATTTCAATTCTCAACCCTATACACTACCCTACATCACTTATCAATCACTATTCTTATTTTTTAATCTAATTATATATGTGGGACCCTCAATTACCAACTTTATCTACTTAAAATACTACTATATATATCTAATGGGACCCACTAGCCTACAATCTTACAAATATAATATTATATCTTCAATTAAAATATCCAACCACTATCAACTTTTCAAATTATTATATACATAAAATACTATTTCAAAACTACTTAACCAAACATAATTTTATTCCCTACATAAAACTCATTCTCATCCACTCATCCAAACATAATTCCAGTTTTCACACGAAAACCAATAAATTATGAAAATTCATTTTCCAACACTAGAAACTAGAAATAGTCCATGGAAACATAACCATACAAGACCTTAGTGTTTCGACACTAGTGCTTGTGAGTTTGGGGGAAAAAAGTCGAAAAGAAAAAAAGAAAAAAATTATAAGTGTCATTCATTGAATATTGGTTATTAATTGTTCTAAATTATCTCGCATATCATTTATGCGAGTAATAGAATAAAAATGTGAATCACATAAATTGCAATTTTAGTCATATAATAGAGGGGTTAGTAATATTAATCTTACAAAAATCACAATTTGTGGGGAAAAACGAATTCCTATAATAACTTTTAATTTCGTCATTTCATCGCCGAAATTTGGAAATTTTGCCAAATATATTCATTTGTCTACATTTTGGCTTTTGGCCAAACCCATAGATGTGTATCAATTTTGCATATCTGGGTGATTCTTTATTTGATTTGAACTAATTTGAATCTCATGACACTAGGTTTAGCTGAAAACATAGACATGCGGAGTTTTGTTGCGCAAATTTCTAACTTTCAGAAATCAAAGAACTAAAAGACTTTTTAAATTGTGATTTTTCAGGATTATTATTGGCAACTCTCATAAGGACTAAAGTTGCAATTTAGTCTACAAATTCCGATCCATTCGAGTCATCATTTCCTCCATGATTTCGGTTCCAATTTTAACCGGAACCGTTTATTTATCTTTTGATAATTTTTTGATTTCGTAAAATAGTTAATCAATTTCAGTTAAAAAAAAAGGAAAATAAAGAAAAAGACTTGGACTTAATATTCAATAAAGTTTTATACTTAATATTAATAATAATATTAAACTATCCATATATACTATTAGAGTATAAAAAAATCAAAGTTCACGTAGTTCGCTTACAACGTTTGGTCTAAAACGTATCTCATGTGGTTACGAAAATAAAACATCATAATAAACATTTAACATTTCTTCTAGCATGTATTTACCAAAACAGGATTGTTAGTTTTAACCTTAAAAAAGGGTTCCATCACGATTCCATCGACAATTAAAACCGCCTGCCCACGGTTTTCTAATTCCTGGATATTAGGAGGCGTTGAAAACAAAGAAGAATCGAAACCGGCCTATACGGTTCCAGTTCTGGTTGTGGAACCCTTGACCATGGTTACGGTTTAGGAACCATTGACCATGGTTACGGTTCCAGAGTCAGTTGATTACCTACGCCACTTGGAACAGACAAGACCAACTCTTGATGTCATGGCTCTTGTCGCCTATATCGAAGATAACTAATCAGTGTTGTTGGATCAAAGACTTCAATGGAAGTTTAGAAATGGCTGGAGACTAATTTTGCTAGCCAAAATGTAACTAAGATAATGCAACATAGGTTGCAGCTGCAAACACTCGAAAAGGACAGTGAAAGCATGAGAGATTGCCTCAATAAGGTAAAATCTTGTTGTGATTTACTTACCGCCGTTGGACACAAAATAGAAGAGCCAGAGCAAATCACGTATATCATATATGGACTTGGATCAGCGTATAACGTTGTTCTTGTCACTCTCACATTAAGACTTGATCAATACACTCTAAGTGATGCACACTCTAAGTTGCTTAGTTTTGAGAATAGGTTGGAGAGGACTCATGGTAATCTTGATGGACTTCAATTTTCAGTAAATTTGGCCACTCAAAGCCAGAATAGACGAGGAGATTTTGGCTTTCGAGGTGGTAGAAGAAGAGTTTACAATCACACCTCCAATGGGAGAGGAAGCAGAGGTAATCCTAGAAGTGGCAACATGAAATGAAGAGGTGGAAGATACAATGGAAAGCCTCGATGCCAGAATTGTCACTACACAAATCACACGGCTGACAAATGTTTCTATAGGTGTGATTTGAGTTTTACTCCCTCCAACAGCAACACTAGTGGCGATCAAAATCGGCACAATTACTCTGAAAATTGCCAAAGTCAGAACAACAATGCCTATGTAAATGTTGCAGATGTTGGGAACATTGATGGCTCTTAAGACATGTGTTGATACCATGACTCAGGGGCTACCAACCATGTAACACATGATCTCTCCAACCTCAATCTGGCAGTTGACTACCAAGGCAATGAAAAGTCCAAATTGGCAATGGCACATGTTTGATGATATCTCGTTTTGGTAATTCTTTAGTTAAAGTCCTGGCAGATTCAATTCACATTTCCTCCTTAAAAATTTACTGCATTTTCCTGATATACTAAGAACTTAATCAGTGTGTCTCAATTTTCTAGGGATAATAATGTATATTTTGAGTTTCATCCTTTGTTTTGTGTTGTGAAAGACTCAACCACATGAATGGTGCTTCTCAAGTGGAGTGTTAAAAATGGTTTATATAGCTTCAACTTCTTAAAATCGAGTAAAATGGACAGATCTCCTTCTAAACCATCCCATATCAGCAAACCAACCAATCCTCATTCCGTTTCTGGTTTTTCTACTGAGTTTAGGAATAAAGACCTGGCACAACAGACTTGGACATGCTTCATTTGATGTAGTAAAAAGAACACTTCAAGGCTGTAATATTCCTTATTTTGAGAATGAAAGAGATTTATTATGTTCAGCATGCATGAAATCCAAATTTCATAAGCTGTCTTTTACCATTTCAGCTGACAAACATTACAAACCATTTGATCTCATTCATAGTGATTTGTGGGGACAACCCCTATTAGATCTATCCAAGGCTACCAATATTATGTTTCATATATTGATCATGATTTACCTTCTCAAACAAAAATCTGACACTCTGCAAGCCGTGTTCACTTGAAAATTTTCATTAGCACATAATACAATAAAACCATCAAAATTTTGCAGAGTGATGGGGGAGGAGAGTTTCAGGCCTTACGGGTTTTTTTTTATCTGAAAATGGAATTCTTCATAGAATGTCCCATCATTATACCCCGGAGCAAAATGGCCTCGCAGAGAGAAAGCATAAACACTTAGTAGAAGTTGGTCTTTCTCTCTTAGCACAGTCCAATCTCCCTCATTTACATTGGGATAATTTTCACTTGTGCCTGTTTTATCATCAATAGGACTCCTTCGAAGCCCTTCGTTACAAAATTCCCTTTGAACTTCTTAATCATCATAAACCAGGCTATAAAAGCTTGAAAACATTTGAATGCCTTTGTTACCCTTTGTTGAGACCCTATAACAAAAACAAATTGCAGTTTAGAAGTGAAAAATGTACACTCATTGGCTATAGTGGACAACATAAGGGTTACAAAGTCTTGCTCCCTGATAAACAAGTGATTATAGTTTGACACGTTATGTTTGATGAAACTAAATTTCCATTCCAGATTCATTACAACCCTCACTCTACACATGTTGATTCCAACAATGGCACCACCATTGTACCACTGCCTGTTTTGAATATACCAGTCACTACCTCTGAACCACGTTTATCTCCCTCACAAATACCTAATTCATTTTCATCAACTTCCAGTTCTTCCTTCAATTCTTACCATTCACAACCAGGGGGCCGAATAACTATTGATTTACCAATTGAGATTGATAAACATGTGTTCATCAAAATATTGAAACTGACATTATACATGTTATTTCCACTAACAATGAAGAATGAGTTACAGGTACACATCACATGATAACTAGATCAAAAGTTGGAATTTTTAAACTGAAAACTTTGCTGCTATTATTTCTGAAGAACCAAAAACACATGTTGAAGCCATGTGTATACCAGAGTGCAATCGGCCATGAGAAAGGAATATGAGACCTTGATGAAGAACAAACTTGGAGTTTGTGCAGCTTACCTAATGATAAATGGATAATTGGTTGTAACTTGTAAGTGGGTGTACAATTAAAAAAAAATACAGATGGAACTATAGTCAGACACAAGGCAAGGCTTGTGGCCAAATGATATACATAAACTTTTGGTTTAGATTTTCATGAAACCTACATCCCAGTAGCTAAGCCACCAACTGTTAGAGCCATTCTTTCGATTGCTCTTTCTAACTCTTGGTGTATAAGACAACTAGATGTTGACAATGCATTTCTCCATGAAAAACTTGACACAACAAGTCAACACTTTACATGGAACAACCTCCTGGATTTGTTGAGGAAGGAAAAGAGGATTTAGTCTGAAAATTAACCAAACCTATTTATGGATAGAAACAAGCTTCAAGAGCATGGTTTGATAAGTTTGGGAAGGTTGATCACTCTCTTGGTTTTGTATCTTCAAAAGCTGACTCCTCACTTTTTTTCAAGTATAACGATAAAGGTTGCATTTTTATCCTTGTTTACATGGACGACATCATAATAACTAGGAGTAACAGAGAAGATACAAGGAAGGTCGGCAATCAACTTAATCAAATATTCCCTCTAAAGGATTTAGGAACTCTGAGTTACTTTCTTAGTTTTGAAATTATACCAACTTGTCAATGTTTACTCTTGAATCAGAAACAAAATATATTAAAGAAATCATAGCAAGGGATGGCATGCAAGGGTGCAATGGTTTGAACACTCCAATGATTGACAGTCCATCTCTTTCAAAATTTGAAGGGCTGCCTTTATAGAATGGGAAGCTATACAGATATATTATATGAGCACTTTGATATGTGACTATAACAATGTCGGAGATCAGTTATAGCGTTAACAAAATGTCTCAATTCATGCAGTCTCCTCTTGATTCCCACTGGAGAGCAGTCAAACGAATTTTATGGTATTTGGCAGGAACGCTCGACTACATGTTACATTTGGAATCTTGCGTGAATCCTCAACTCATGGATTGGGCTTCTTAGATCTACGACATTTACTTGGGTTCTTTGGGGATAATCTCATTGCGTGAATTCCTATTTCTCGGCCGATAGAAGATCTACTCATACTTGTATGTTGTTTTTTTGATCCTGGGGATAATCTTTGGGTTGATAATCAAAGTTGTAATTGAATTCAAATCATGTTTTTCAAAAAACATCTACTATTTTTTATTGAGACGAAAATCGGAAGGAAGAATCACATGGACATGTTCCATAGAGATCAAATCGCTCATACCTTTTTGTGATGTTGTTTGTGATATCTCATACCACGTTCGAAGGAATAAAGATAAGAATCACTCAAAGTTATCCAACAACTCATTTGCACACCAAAGCCCATCACGAGGAGCACATGAATTATGATTCAAAATATTCATTTCCCTTCACAAATATCTAGAGTAACATTTGGATATTATTTATGATAAGATGCTACCTAGACCTCTTATATGAGGACACGTATTATGTCTAGAATATTCCTATTGATATAAATACACTAGGTCTGCGATTGTAAAGAACATCAGATATACATTTAATATATAATTTAACATAATGCAATTTCTTCTTTCTAAAGTTTTTGTAATGAAATTCTTTGTTTCTCAAGACTTTCTACACATAAATTTTTTTAATTTTCGGAAAAGGGTTCATTTTTCTGATGATACTGTTGCTTCTATAAAGTTGCTAGACTTTACTATTTTTCCTTTTTATTTCGTTTTTTTCTTTTTAGTACCAAGAAATTTGTCGAGTTTTACGATGTGGTATTTTTGGGCACTTTATTTGGTCCTCGGGCAGTGAGTACTATGGGATCTTTTGGTGACGACAACTTATAGTAAGGCCCCTAATATTCTTACACGCTATTTTTGCAAATTATGGTGTGCTTTTTAAGTGGAATTGTATGTTAAAAGGGGTAGCAGATTTTTCCTTTTGGGGGGGGGAGGGGGTTCGGGGGTGGAATTGTGATTCCTACAAGTAATTTACCCATGCTTTTATTCAAATATTTGGCAAATTTTAAAAAAAACATTAATTTTCAAAATTTCCATGCACAAATCTTGTTCGAAAATTTAAGCGCAAAACATCAGGGATAATTTATACTAACTTAGGAACAAGAAACAATAAAAATAACAACAAGCCAAAATGGCCATAGGTGAGCATATATAAAGATTAAACCCAACCTCTCTTATTTAAAGTAAAAGCTAAAAGTGAAAGTTAGTCTACCCATTATAACCACTAACATAAAACTTGGGAAGTAAGTGTGACTTAGCCGTTGAGGGCTAGAAAATAGGATTAGTGATTTTAAATATATAACAAAAAATATTATCCAACATTCCCCCACATGATTTAAAACCCAGAAAATAAATTTTAAAAATTGAAATGAGCATATAATACCGTATAATAGGTGTAGGTACCTTCCAAGTTTGAACCTCACTTAATGTGAATGAACTACCACATATAGGACAATAGAGACATGAATGTCTTGATCTAAGTCGGGATCATGCCTCAATCCCCAATCCCCCGGGGTGTTATTAAAAAAAATATCTTGATCTAAGTCCTTGTGGTTAGATAGCAATACATCACACACCACGGTATGAGTGAGTAAACATTATGGTTCTATCAGTGGTGTGCTTTCCGGTCATGCGCATGAATCTTGTATCACAAACGTTATAAGGGAGTAGCCTATACTCCTATAGTGGCGACCCCACCACCACGTTCACTTAGGTGAATCCTCCATGGGTGACTTGTGACCAACCACCCGCAAAATTATGCTTTGGATTCATTTAGAGATAATCTCAACCTCAATCGTCACATAAAGAGCACTAAACACCATAGGAATGGGACTCGGCAAAATTCCGCAAAAATAAATAATTTATTAATATATTGTGCTCTTCCACGACACCCTTTTATAGTTTCGTTTATACCCGTTGAACTTCGTTCATGGGATCTCCATACCTCCGAAGATGGGTTTCCACTATGGTGACTTAATTAATAGGCTCATATCTCATTCCCCTCGATGATTGTAAAACTTGCTAATGCGCCATTCCCTTTGTGAGCGGATCCGCAATATTATTTTCAGACCTGACAAGATCCAAAGAAATAAACACCATGAGAAATTAGATGTCTAATTGATTTATGTCTCACAGTCAAGTGCCTTCTTTTCTCATTATAATTTTTGCTTTTAGCTCTAGCAATTGTAACTTGACTATTATAATGTAAAGAAATAGGAGAAATAGACTTAGGTAATAAAGAAATATCATTTAAAAAACTTTTAAGTCATTCAGCCTCAGTGCACGCAACATCTAAGTAAATTAACTTAATTAACTCAGCCTCCATAGTTGACCGAGATATTACAATTTGTTAAGTAGGTTTTCATGATATTGCTCCACTTGCCAGTGTAAATACATATCCACTAGTTGATCTTGTTTCCTCAGAATCAGTGATCCAATTTGCATCACTGTAACTTTCTAGAACATCAGGAAGACCTGTGAAGTTAATAGCATAATTAATAGTCCCTTTTAAATATTTAAATAATTTTTCCAATGCATCCCAGTGGGAAGTATTAAGACTGTGTGTGTATCTTACTAATCTACCAGTAGCATACGCAATGTCTGATCTAGTATGATTCATCAAATGCAACAATGATCCGATAATTTGAGAATATTTATTTTGAGAAACACTAGCACCTTTATTTTTTCTCAACTTAACAGTTGAATCATAAGGGGTAGGTATTGGATTCACACTAGAATAATTTAAAAAATTCAACAATTTTTTTAATATAATGAGATTGCAACAAAGAAATGAAATCACCATTTCTAATTATTTTTATTGCTAAAATAATATCAACAGGACCGAAGTCTTTCGTATCAAAATAATTAGACAATTTTTTTTTGGATCATTAATGAATATTGCTACCAAAAATTAAAATATCATTAACATACAAGCACAAAATTATACAAGTGTTATCAACAACTTTGATATAAACACACTTATCACCTTTATTAATATAAAAACCATTAGACATTATAACACCATCATACTTCTCACGCCACTGCATTGGAGCTTTTTTTTAATCCATAAAGAGATTTAACAAGCTTATATATTTTCTTTTCTTCACCAGCCGCAACAAAACTTTCCGGCTGGTTCATATAAATTTTTTGTGACGCCCCGAATCCGCTAGGCTCAGGAACATCACTAAAACTTACTTTTCATATAATTAAAATAATTGATAGCGAAAGCTTAAGTGGAATAATGTACATTCTTCCAAGTAGGGTAAAATATCGCTTTTTAAAAACAACCCAAAATATATAATATTACAAACCCACATTTTAATAAAAAGGGAGGAGACACGTTGCTCGTTGTCGTCAGTCCAGCTTCATATCCCTTGGCCTGTAATGAAAATATAATGCATGTGGCATGAGTATAAAAACTCAGTGGGAAACACCGCAAGCAGTTATAACCAATTGTCACATGCATATAGTTCATAAGAACCATTCATTCATTGTTGACCAGACCCACTCTGTGAGACGGTCCATTAGCTAGCATTAATCCCGAAGGAATCATTTGGACTACCCGAAGGTGAATCCCATTCATTCATTCTTTGACTTCCCGAAGGAGAGCCCATTCATTTGTCCATATAAACGACACATGAAACAACAATGATTATAACAGTACGACATACTTACGGAATAGAGTTACCCAACCTTTATGCAGTTTACTGAAAATATGAATATTGATGAAGTGGTAACAACCTTACAGATCAACTATGCCGGGCAAAACCTTATGTTTCCCTTATTCCTTTCTCTTATCCTTTTCCTTTCTTTCTTTTTTTTTCTTCTATTTCTCATTTATCTGACTTCTTTGTTTTTCGTCAAACTGGTGTGTGTTTGTAACTGATCTACATATCTATATATACTACACGTAAGTCGGTTAATACATTAGCTTATTATTATTATATAATTACTTTTAGATCACATATAGATATGCATAGGTTTGCTTGATCATTTGGGATATATATATGTACACGTATATAGTGTAGGTATGCATGTCCAACATGTGTAAATATGCATACTATATATATCTTACCCACTAAGTCTTGCATGCATGTAATTATGTTATATATAATTTAGCTATAAAGTTGCAGGTGTTATGAATTTAGCTATATATCAATGTGCATATCATGCGCCACATGCAACTATCACCATGCATCTACGTGGCTTTCTAATTTTCGTGCAAATCCTCTTTCAAACATATATCTTATACTATTGTTTTACTCTTGAGCAGGCTCGTACCTGAGGCAAGGCACAACATGCTGTTGCCTAGGGCCCCAAAATATTTGGGGCCCATTTTTTTGTTTTTCTCTTTAGCAACATAGTAACAAAAATAAAAAAAAGGTCCAACATAAAAAATCAAGCCCTTAGGCCTCACGTCAACTTCCAGCAACTCAACTTCTTTTTTTAATATTCCCACAACTTCCAAGTTCTAAATAGGATCAACAGTTAATTTTATTTATTTTTTAATTTATTTTATAAAAGAAAAATAGTAGGTTTCCATTCCATGAACGAATAAATATCTGATAATACCAAATATGAAACCCCTCAAATGATTCAAATCCTCTTTTTAAAATATATGATAAATGAATCGAAATTAATTAAGTTATATAAATTGCATGTTTTTTTGGAAACTTGATTTGTGAATAATATGATATACTTTGGCTATTTTTGGTTTGTTTTGATATTGTTGCATTAACGGTATATTAATATTAGTTTGTTAGTTAATATATTATTGTTGTCATGCAGACATATTATTATTTTTAATTAGTTGTGTCATCTTATTAAAGTAATTATTCAACCCTTGATTTAGAATAATTGTTTAAGATAAAAATATTTAGTTACTATGAGGGCCCAAATTTGGAGAATTTCGCCTAGGGCCCCGCGAAGTACAGGACCGGGCCTGCTCTTGAGATATATATCTATAGATAATATATATGATATATCATACTAACATTATATATAGAAACTTGCGAACAAAGTTATTAATATTAGACTTACTATCCAATTCTCTTATAATAAATATTATATTATTCCGTCTAATTAATAAAACGAATCAACTAATATATATCATTTTGATACATATAGTGTTTAATATATTGGTCAAACGAGTAGTTTGAGATTCGGGGTATTACATTTTCTCCTCCAAATCACCATTTAGAAAGGCAGTTTTTACATACATTTGATAAATATCCAATTTATAATAGAAGCAATTGTAACCAATATTCTAATTGTAGTAATTTTAGAAACATGCGAGTAAGTATCAAAAAATTTAATACCAGGTTTTTGCTCAAAATCCTTAACAACTAGTCTGGCCTTGTATTTTTCTATAGAACCATCAATCCTCAATTTTTTTTCTTAAAAATCCATTTACACCCAATTGTTTTACAATTACCAGGTGGGAGGTCCGTTAAGACCCAAGTTTTATTAATCATAAGGGATTTTATTTTATCAAAAGCATAATTCACCACCCCTATTAGAGCGAAGGGTTTTTATTTTATTTTCAAGTTGATATTCAACTTCAGTTTTATACTCTTTAAACATATCAAATAAATTACTCTTTGCATTAATTAAATAAACATATATAGCAATTTTTAGAAAAATTGTCAAAAAGTAATGAAATATTGATTACCATCACGAGTCAGGATATGATTGCTATCAAAAATATCACTATGAATTAATCAAACAACTTGGTTTTTTTTTCAATTAATTTATGCGGTTTTCTAGGTTGCTTAGCTTGCACACAAATTTCACATTTTTCTTTCGCATTAATGGAAGACTTGGGAATGAGATCTAAATACATAATTCTTTTAATTGTACCAGAATTTACATGACCAAGTCTACCATGCCAAGTATCACAACATTCAACATTAGCAATAGTTAAAGAAGAATTAAAATTTTCATTACTAGAAGAAGGCATTACACTTAAATGAAATAAACCATCCAATATGAAACATTTACGAACAAACTAACCATATCTAGAAATTACAACTTTATTGGATTCAGAAACAACTTTATAACCGTTTCTAACTAATAAAGATGCATTTATCAAAATTTTCCTAATATTTGGAATATGATAAACACCATCTAGAGACAAGACTTTTTCGGACGACAAAGTTAAGGCAAAAACTCATATAAGACCATCTTGCGGGTCTAAATTCATAAGATGGATTATATTTACTGTTTGATACATGTTTTTATCTTAATTTTGATGATTTTATTTTATCACCAAAACAATGCTTTTAAAGGTTGTCCAAATACTCTTAAATGATTTAAAATGATTTTAATATTTTCCGGAGTATTTCCTCAAGTTTATTTTCAATAATATTGGACAACACTTTTAATGATTTTATGTCATTGGATTTTTACTCCTAAAACAAGATTTCTAAATGTTGTCTAAATACTCCCGATTGGTTTAAAATGATCTTACTAAATTTTTGGAGTATTTCTTGAGTTTTATTTTCGACAAAAATTGGATAACATTTATGTCTCGTGGTCGACCGGTCGCCCTATAGGGCAACCCGTACCTGAAGATAATTTTTGAAACAAAAAATGAGACGGAAGGAAAATCGGGGCGAGTCGGCCGCTTCATCAGGCGTCGACCGGTCGGTCGACCGACGCCCGGGTCGACCGGTACACTGCAAGTTCGTGTCGAAACAGAACTTCGGACCTTGCATTTTGAGTTAGGGGACCGGTTGAGGCAGGGTCGACCGGTCGAAGCCTATGTCGACCGGTCGCCTGTTGAAATTTTCAAAGTGTTCTTTAAATCTCTTATTTCTCGTTGCGGCGCCTGCGCTCAGATTGACAAAGAAAAAATATGACCGCTGACAATGAGACACATTTCCTTAAATTGTGGGATTGATTTCTAACAGCTATATTCTTGATTTTAATTGTATTTTTCTGTAGATTTTCAATCCCCAAGAGGAGCCTATGCTTGATCAATCATCTCCTATAAATAGAGGAAGTTTTGGAGCAACCAAAACAACAATTGAGATACAACACAACAAGATATACTTCAAGCAAATACTTGGTCTTTCATTGTTATTATTCTTGTTGTAAATTTGCCTAGCTTATCACTTTCACATCCTTGAGGTCTAGGCTATTCTTGATTACACTTTGCACTCAAATTGTAATATTCATTATCGAGTTGTAATCTTGATTTTTGGTTATCATTCAACACAAGATATCCTTGTGAGTGTTCTTGTGGTTAGAACACACTTGGATGATATAGGTGATAGGTGCAAGAAGATTGTGGTGATCTTCTTATTGAGGTGTTGAAGAATTCGGTATTCTTCAAGGTTGAAGATTGTGGTAATCTTCACAAGGTGCCGTTGAAGGAAGATTGTGGTGATCTTCAAAAGGAGATTGTGGTAATCTCCAAAGGTGTTGTTGAAGAAGAGTGTGGTGCTCTTCAAGGTGTTGTAAGTTGAATTTGTATTGATTTTGGTAATTAATAAAATTCTTTTTCTTTTTGAAATCCATCCCGGATATACTGGGGTGGTAGAGGATTAGGCCCTAGGTGGGTTGAACCTCTTTAAATCGACGTGTGTTGTTTACTTTCCGCACCTTTATTATTGTGTTTGAGCATTTGGTTCGAAAAAGAGGGCGAAATCGAAAAGATGGAGATAATCTATTCACCCCTCCTCTAGATTATCGTAGCCGCTTGGACTTACAAGTGGTATTAGAGCCAAACTCTTTGGCAAGCTCGTTTCACATCGCGAGTGAAGAGAAACGATCGTCGGCTACGAACGAAGCTCACCTATGAATCACTATCATATGCTCACACCACCACACTTGACAAGGTTAGAAACCTTGAAAAAGAAAATAGTACTCTTGTTGAGGATATTAATTGCATGAAAAAGGATTTATCTAAATCCGACTTGAGTACCGATGAAATTGTTGATTGTTGTGATAATTCGAAACTAGAACTTGATCATAAGCTTAATGTTGTCAATCATATGAAAAAGAATCAAGTTTCTAAGCATGTTGGTCATTATGCTCCTAGAATTATTACATGCTTCTATTGCAGTAAAAAGGGTCATACGGCTAATACTTGTCGGGCTAGAAATAGCTCTAATCATTATTGGAGACCTAAAAGTCTCAAAGCTAATCCTAAAGGACCCAAACACATAAGGGTACCACCAAACAATGTCATATTAGGTACCCGGCGAAATAATGATCGAAGAAAATTTATACCGCCAAGAAGACATCAAATGACCGTTTCATTTGATCAAAGAAGGAGAAACTATTTTCGACAAAGCTGATGGCTCAAAAGCTACTCTAGAAAACCATAGGCAAGTGCACCTATCGTTTTGTAGTATAGATTATTGAGTACCGAGTGTCATTCCCACGAGGATTGTAAGTACTAATAATTACCGTCTTTTTGTTATTTAATCTAGCAATTTTCAGAGTTTTGTTTGTTTAATGAAAATGAAAAATAGAGAATTTTAAAATAATTGTAACTTACAAAAGATCAAATAAAAATAGATTGTAGAATTAAGAAATCAAGAGCTAGAAATGTGTTTGAATGTAAATCCCTCTAGAATGTTTTTGTGATTTAACAAGATAAAAATACAACCATAATCCCTTAAGCAAAAACTAACCTCTTTTAGTAAAATCTCATGTTTCATGGACCGTAAAAATTCCCGATTTAAGTTAAACCCTCTATCGAGCGAATAACTTCTAATCTCAAGTTGATTAACCGAAATCTCTTTCTAGTTAAAACCCCAAGACAACATTATAACGATTTGTGAATTCCCATATTAGGTTTGACCCTAATCCGGAAGATTTATGTCGCCCTATATCTAGGATTGCATGCAACTCTTTTCACTTATATAGGTTCTATTTCACCATGAATCTCTCGATTTCCCGGATGAAAAATAAACTTCAAATCAATATTGCGCATATACCAATTTGAATGAATAAAGCATAATATAAGTGAATCACACAAAACATGAAGATTTTATTAAAAACATACAATCCTTAATCACAAATTCATTCTAGAGTTCATTACATTCAAACACTAGAAATTTAGCTACACATGGCTTTGTCAAAAGAGTATACTACACAAGAAGATATAAATAAAATGAACATGGTGTACTTAGCTCTCATTCAAGACCAATATAAGACTTCCTCCTTGGTTGATTGCAATGATGTTGAGCTCCAAGCCTTCTCCTCTATTGCTCTTCAACTTCCAACTCTACCTCTCTTTTATCCTCTCAATGTATTTTGCTTTGAAACTTAGAATATACAATGAATATACAATGAATCTCTCTATCAATGAATACTACATGAAATTATATCTTTCCAACTCAAACTCTTGGTTTTTATAGGCACCATCTTTGTGAAAGAACACATCAATAATGCTAACAAATGCTCCACTTCCATGGTTGTTGGTTGAATCATTGTGTGCACATTCATTGTTGAGTTGGTTGAATCATTGTGTGCACATTCATTGTTGAGTTGGTTGAATCATTGTGTCCACATGACAATTGAGGGAATAATAGAGCTTGGTGCATCAAAATGAGGTGTAAAAGTTGCTCAAAGGTTGTCAAAAAGCACAAAGGGAAAGTCTCCATAATTTCCGTCAAAGAAAAACCAGTCTGGACGAAAAAGCACGCCCGTGCTTTCAAAGCACGGCCAGGCCGTGTTCGCGGATTTTCCCGAACACGGCCGTGTTTGGTACGTCGGGGTCGAAAAATTTCTCGTTTTTTGACTTTTAAAAAGCACGGCCGTGCTTATAAACACACCCTGCCCGTGTTTGTCTGAAAAGGCCCCGAAATGACGCGTTTAGCTTGGGATTTTGAGTGTTTTTGCATCCAGAAACCCCCGGGTATGTTTTGACATGAAACCATGGCCCAAAATTCACCAAAAACAGCTCCAAATCATCAATCTACACCAATAAAAGCACCTCAGAGTAATGTGAACCATGTACAATCAAAAATTTATGAAACTAACAATAAAATAACTCAAATCATACTTAAATATACACATAAAACATGCATAAAAAGACCCTTATCAAACCACCTCCAACTTTGAACTTTGCTTGTCCTCAAGCAAAACATTAAATCAATAAGAATGGTTCAATAAATTACAACACACAAGGATTTTTTTTTTTTTTTTTCAACACATTGAACACAAGCAGTCAAGTTCTTAGCCTTCTCAACCCGAATTAACCATTCAAGAAAAACACATTTTTTTGCAAAACGATCGATCATCAAGAAAGATCAGAACATCGCCAGGCATTATTCAAACTTGAAATCATCACTCCACAAATATTGATAGTTATGAATAACTTCAATTCAATAATGTCATGAAAATACAAGAATTCAATGGATCATTGTAGTTAGCCTACTAGTCATATAACCAAGCTTCTTGAACTTTTATTGAATGAGAATTCAAGGAATATACATTCTCCCTTTCGATTTTTTTTTTTTTTTTTTTTTTTGGTAGTCCTTTCGAGGCATTCTTCCACTAGGTTTATATTTTGAATTTTCGTCAAACACTCCTAGGGTGGTTTCCCATACTCATATTTGTGTCGCCGTTTTACGTAAAAGACAAACATGGGGCTCATGAATGCTCCTAGTTACTAAGCAACAACAAATAGAGAGTATAACCTCGATTGATTCCCTTTTTTTTTTTTTTTTTTTTTTTTTCATTTGTTTTTTTTTTTTTTTACAAGCTTGGTATAAAAACAAGTTAACCACCACTAAATCATGAATTCTCAAACGTTCATAACACTAAGCTTTGTCGTAAAAATGCCTTAACAAATCAAGTATTATGGAGTTGGAAATCTCGTCAAAATTTAGCACACATCTACATCAATCTATTCTAGACAATCAATTACTTCACATTAAAAACATAAACCGAAAAGTTAATTTTGGTGTAATTGGGCTAAGTTATTGACTAACAAACACTCAATTTGTTAAAAAAAATTACCTCTTTTCGACAAACTAAAAATAAAAGCAAGCACACACAAACTAAGAATGTAATTGCACCCACCTCCAACTTTAAAGGTTCACATTGTCCTCAATGTGAAAGAAAGAGATGAATGAACACAAACAAAACACTCAAAAATCAACCACACTAGAAGAAAATAAAAGAGGTAGAAAAGAAAAATACGACCTTACTAGAAGAGTGAAATCGGTATTGAGCGACCATTGGGTTGTTTAGTACGGGATCTTCATCGGCATCTTTATACCTAATCAAGGATACACAACTCGAATACCGTGAAATCATCAAATATAATATTTTTTTTTTTTTTTTTTTTTTTTTTTTTTTTGATTTTTTTAATAATTAAAACACGTAGTGCTTAAAAGCACGGCCAGGCGTGTTCGATGCGATTTTTTTTTTTTTTTTCTCAAAAAAAAATTTTATTTATTTTTTTTTAAATTTTTTTTTTTTTTTTTTTGAAAAACACGGCCGTGCTTTTCAAGCACGGCCTGGGCGTGTTCGGTAAATTTTTTTTTTAAAAAAAAAAAATTTTTTTTTTTTTTTTTTTTAAACACTAGTGCTTGAAAAGCACGGCCTGGCGTGTTCTGATGCGATTTTTTTTTCTACAAAACCTTGGATTTTTTTTTTTTTTTGAACACGGCCAGGGTGTGTTCGCGAATTGAGTGACGAACACGGCCGTGCTTTTTAAGCACGGCCAGACCGTATTTTTTTTTTTTTTTTTTTTTAAATTTTTTTTTTTCAATTCCCAAGCAATAAAAAAAAATTTTAAGTAAAAGAAAATGCACACAAAATGCCGGGTTGCCTCCCGGTTAGCGCTTCTTTAAAGTCGTATAGCTGGACCGTTTACTCAAATGTGGAGATTAGTCGGGTGGAGCTTTGGACTTATGAAAATCCCTTAGGTATTTAGTAGTATTACCTCCAACTTTATGCTTCAAAATGTGATCTTTGAACTTTCCGGTCCCCTTTTCGGGCATAAGCTTCCAACATGGACTTTGAACAACACTTTTCTCCAAGAGATTTTTAGATTTCTCATCGTGCAAAAAATTGAATTGGCAAAAGAACAAGTAGTATCCTTTTTAATATCAACATGAATTTTAAAAATTACTTGTTCATCCCCCACTCTCAAAGTTAATTTTCCCTCATGAACATCAATGATAGATTTCGCCGTAGCTAAGAAAGGACGCCCAAGAATTAGAGGAACATCAATATCATCATGCATATCAAGAATAACAAAATCAATCGAAATATGAATTTATCAATCTTGACTAACACATCATTAATAATACCTCTAGGATGTTTAATCGATTTATCACTAAGTGAATGTCCATCCTAGTAGGTTTCATTCACTTAATCCCATATGCTTGAATGTATCATAAGACATCACGTTGATACTAGCTCCCAAGTCGGCTAGTGCCCTATTAACAGTAAATCATCAATTGTGCAAGGGATAATAAAGCTTCCTGGATCATTAAATTTTTGTGGTAGTTCATTGGAAGGACATTTATCATTCAATTGCACATTTGAAAATTTGTTAAGCTTATTTTCACTAGGAATGATGTCATTAAGATCCCTAACATGCTTTGAAGGAGGTTGAACAAGTGGAATATTAGTATGTAATTGCTTGAATGACTCAAGGTACTTACCAAATTTGTCCTCCCTTCTATCTTCTTCTTGATTAAACTCCTTAAGGGATCTTGGGTTTGTATTCGCGACCTCCTTTTTCATGAGCTTTTGTTTGGGTTTGTCATCCTCCACGTATTTCGCATGGCGGTATTGGCATAATCATGCTCATGTGGAAAACTCGATGGTAATTGCCTTTACGTGCTCCCTCGGTTTGGCTCGATTACCCTAAACTACCTTGTGGCCTTTCGTAAATCATCTTCGCAACCGCCTATTTGGTTTTCCGTTATGGATAGATGCCTCTTGATTTCTCAAGGATGTTTCCACCGCCTGGAATCGGGTATCTGTTGATTGCACAAACTTTGTTATAAGATCTTCCAAGTTAGGCTTACCTTGATTTGGCTGAAATCCGGGGGACGTGTGTAGATCATGATTGGGATTAGGTCGTGGTTGGCCTTAGTTTCCCCAACCAAAATTAGGATGTTGTCGCCACCCGGATTGTATGCGTTGATGTAAGGATTACTTGGGTAATTTCTGCCTTGATTCCCAACGTAATTAGCCTGTTCAGCGTGAGGTATTGTGTGTGGGCAATCCTGATGATTATGCAATCCTCCGCAAGTTTCACAAGATAAAACATGCGGCGGTGGTGGTTTAGGAGCCGCTAGATCGTCGATCTTTTGGGTCAAAGTTTCGACTTGTGCAAATAGTGTAACCACCGCATCCGCATTAAACACACCCAATGTTCTCATTAGGTTTGCCTCGTGCGGATTGCCATTGATAGCCATTCATGGCCATTCCCTCTATCGATCTTGGGGCGCTTCGGTGTTTTATTGTTCAAAGTTCCCCACCGCCGTCAATCATTTGCCTTGTTGACGAGTAGCCCATTATAAAATGTTTGGACTTGCATCCAAATAGGAAGACCATGATGTGGGCATTTTCGCAGCAATTCTTTGAATCTCTCCCAAGTGTCGTACAAGGTTTCATCGTCCTCTTGAGTGAATGAAGAGATCTCATTCCTCAATCGTGCGGTTTTAGCGGGTGGGAAATACTTTAGAAGGAATTTTTCCGCCATAATGCTCCATGTTGTGATTGTTCCCTTTGGTAAAGTGTTTAGCCATTGTTTAGCCCGTCCCGAAGAGTAAATGGGAATAGGCGCAACGGATGGCATCGTCGAGACTCCATTTATTTTGAAAGTATCACAAATTTCAAGGAAATTTGCGATATGATTGTTCGGATCTTAAATGCTGGTAGGCCGTCAAATTGAACAAATTGTTGCACCATTTGAATGACATTCGGTTTGATTTCAAAATTATTGGGTCCGCAACAAATGGGCTTACGATGCTAGATGACGTGCCGTCCATGGATGGTTTGGCATAATCATACATAGTTCTTTGTTCATCCGCCATGACGAAATCTTTACTTTCGTTAGTATCCTCTTCGTGGTCCGTGTTAGTACTTTTCTCTCGTGTTGCTATCGGCGGTGTCGCGCTTCCAAATTCGGCGACGAGTAGGCATACATGCGCGTAAACAAAGAGGATAAGTATAAACCAAGACTTACAAAGATAGATAAAAAGAAAGATAATGGTAAAATAAAAAAAATAAAAAATGATTAAATTAACAAAAATAAAGCGTTCTTAATATTACAATCCCGAACGGCGCCAAAACTTGATGGCTCAAAAGCTACTCTAGAAAACCATAGGCAAGTGCACCTATCGTTTTGTAGTATAGATTATTGAGTACCGAGTGTCATTCCCACGAGGATTGTAAGTACTAATAATTACCGTCTTTTTTGTTATTTAATCTAGCAATTTTCAGAGTTTTGTTTGTTTAATGAAAATGAAAAATGGAGAATTTTAAAATAATTGTAACTTACAAAAGATCAAATAAAAATAGATTGTAGAATTAAGAAATCAAGAGCTAGAAATGTGTTTGAATGTAAATCCCTCTAGAATGTTTTTGTGATTTAACAAGATAAAAATACAACCATAATCCCTTAAGCAAAAACTAACCTCTTTTAGTAAAATCTCATGTTTCATGGACCGTAAAAATTCGATTTAAGTTAAACCCTCTATCGAGCGAATAACTTCTAATCTCAAGTTGATTAACTCAAATCTCTTTCTAGTTAAAACCCCCAAGACATCATTATAACGATTTGTGAATTCCCATATTAGGTTTGACCCTAATCCAGAAGATTTATGTCGTCCTATATCTAGGATTGCATGCAACTCTTTTCACTTATATAGGTTCTATTTCACCATGAATCTCGATTTCCCGGATGAAAAATAAACTTCAAATCAATATTGCGCATATACCAATTTGAATGAATAAAGCATAATATAAGTGAATCACACAAAACATGAAGATTTTATTAAAAACATACAATCCTTAATCACAAATTCATTCTAGAGTTCATTACATTCAAACACTAGAAATTTAGCTACACATGGCTTTGTCAAAAGAGTATACTACACAAGAAGATATAAATAAAATGAACATGGTGTACTTAGCTCTCATTCAAGACCAATATAAGACTTCCTCCTTGGTTGATTGCAATGATGTTGAGCTCAAGCCTTCTCCTCTATTGCTCTTCAACTTCCAACTCTACCTCTCTTTTTATCCTCTCAATGTATTTTGCTTTGAAACTTAGAATATACAATGAATATACAATGAATCTCTCTATCAATGAATACTACATGAAATTATATCTTTCCAACTCAAACTCTTGGTTTTTATAGGCACCATCTTTGTGAAAGAACACATCAATAATGCTAACAAATGCTCCACTTCCATGGTTGTTGGTTGAATCATTGTGTGCACATTCATTGTTGAGTTGGTTGAATCATTGTGTCCACATGACAATTGAGGGAATAATAGAGCTTGGTGCATCAAAATGAGGTGTAAAAGTTGCTCAAAGGTTGTCAAAAAGCACAAAGGGAAAGTCTCCATAATTTCCGTCAAAGAAAAACCAAAAAACCACGGGCGAAAAAGCACGCCCGTGCTTTCAAAGCACGGCCAGGCCGTGTTCGCGATTTTCCCGAACACGGCCGTGTTTGAAAAGACGGCCTGGCCGTGTTTGGTAAGTCGGTCGAAAAATTTCTCGTTTTTGACTTTTAAAAAGCACGGCCGTGCTTATAAACACACCCCGCCCGTGTTTGTCCGAAAAGGCCCCGAAATGACGCAGCGTTTAGCTTGGGATTTTGAGTGTTTTTGCATCCGTAAACCCCTGGTATGTTTTGACATGAAACCATGGCCCAAAATTCACCAAAAACAGCTCCAAATCATCAATCTACACCAATAAAAGCACCTCAGAGTAATGTGAACCATGTACAATCAAAAATTTATGAAACTAACAATAAAATAACTCAAATCATACTTAAATATACACATAAAACATGCATAAAAAGACCCTTATCAAAAGCCAATTTCCAAGAAGAAGATATAATAAAAAATAGGAAGAACACAATCCTTGGAAATGGCAAAGACATCATCAACAAGATGATTTTCAAAGAAGAAGAGACTATCAACAAAGGAAAGGTAACAAACCTTGGAAATGGAATAATCAAAGAAGTCATCATCAACAAAGTGACTTCTCAAAGGGAAGATATCATCAACAATGGGAAAGACACAACCCATGGAAACGGCGTAACTGGTAAACCGTATCTCCCCATTTATATGCATTTTATTTTAATTCTATGCATGTTTTTATTTATGTCTATTGCAAAATGAGTTTTCATGCAATTATTTTTTAATTTAGGTCTTTAATATTTTTGTGAGTTTCAAAATGTTTAAAAGAAGACCTTGCATGTTATTTCTAAAACTCTTGTGCATTTAATTAGACCTATGTGGTTTATTATCTCTTTTGTACTTGTGTAGCATAAGTTTTTGATATCTCCTATCACTTGCCTACACTTGTGTCTTTGTGCAAATTTTGTTTAAAAATTGTGTAGGATATTTATATCTCATACTCATTGGCTATTTCGTCATCAAGTTTCTTAAACTATCGAGGTACGTTCACTCGTATTTTTCTTAGAACTCGATATTATGCTTATGCACATATCTTTCAAGATATTTCTTTTTAACCTCTTAAGTGCCCCTAAATGATTTTGCAAATATTCTCTTAAAAGGGCACTACTTGTTAAGTCTCGATTTTTTCGAATATATGTTTTCCCGAAACCCATATTTGTTGGACTTGATCTAAAATTATCTTTTTGCAAAGTTTTAAAACTTTTGGGGTGAAAAATCGAATTTTGAAAATTCTGGGGAAAGAAAAATTGCCTTTGGGGCGGTCAAAGCGGCGACGGGAGGTCATCTGCACGTCGACCGGTCGCACCCTACCTCGACCGGTCGCCCAGGGAAATTTCTCAACATAAAAATCGTCTGTCTTCTTCTTAAAACAGACGAAGCAAATTTCCAAAACCCTTAACAAATGAAAATCTCCCCTCTTTCTCCTATAATCTTCAATTCTTCATCATTTTTCACGATTCTTGTTGCTAATCTTCTTATTTTCACAAGAATCTTACATATATGGCTCCCCCAAAGAATTCCACCGTCGAAATCCCATCTCCAAGCGTAGGAGGCGGAGAGAGTTCGTCGAGAAATCGGCAAGAAGAAGCCGAACAAAGGGATATCCGAGTTGCCCAGAGAAATGTAGCTCGAAGGTGATGATGTTCAAAATCCGTTCTCTCTCGGGCCCAAATTGCTGAGCTTCATGGAACAATTTCGCTCCAAAATTGCCGTTGGCGAAAGGTAAAAAATCTTTTATTCCTCAAGCTCCTAATTCCCACAATGTTCTTAATTTCATCAATAAGTATGCGGAATGGTACTATGAGGATTCAGGGATGGGAGGAAAATCGATTGCTCGGACTAAAATGTGTCGTTTTAGTTCATTTACAAATGAATATCCAACCATTAGAGGATTTTTTGAGGAGCAAGGTTGGATGTATTTATGGGAACATGCTTATGTTCTGTATGATGATGATATTATCCAACATTTTTATGCTAATATGTGGGTGCAATATGATAATGAGAGAAAGTCGATTCAGTAAATTAAACTTATAAGGGGTCGTAATTTTAGATGGACTCCCAATGATATTTGCCGGCTTTTACATGTTAGAGAAGGTGGTTGGGACTGTTTCTCTTGTGGGACTTGGAATGATGAAATGTTAGGGGTGTCGATGAAAGAAGTTAAGACGTATTTGGGAGTATGGCCAAAGTATTCTTTATTGGCAATGACACTTGAGCATCGTATTTTATCGGTCATTGTCGCATATTGCATTTGTGGTAAGTTGGGAAAGATGCCTAGCAACATGGATTACTTTTTAACTTATAAGATTGCTAGGAGGGAACCACTTAACTTTGGCGCCATACTTATTCAATGTCTAATTGGGTCCATCACTCAAGGTAATAAGAAGTTGGTTATGGGAAATTGGATTTATAAACTTCTTATTCAATCGGGACTACCTTCGTCGGAGTGTAACTCGGAGGTATTTCAAAATGACTTTGACATTGATAACATCTCCCAAATAGTCATGATGCGCAAGAATATGGACATCCGACCAACTAAAATGGCTATAGGAAGAGGTCAAGATTCCCCCGATCCAAATGACTACTTTGATGACGCCGAGGCCGCAAGATTGGCGGAGGAAGGTGAACCGAGCAATCCGGAGGGTAATACCGGTGCTCAACCGCCTAGGAGGTATACCCAAGCCAAATTTGATGAGATGAGGGCTTTTCATGAAACAAGGTATGAGGCTTTGGAGCAAAAGACCTCCAAAATGCAAAAGTCTATCGGCAAATTGAAGAAATTCATCAAAGATCTCATTCCCGGAACTTGCTTCTCCTCGGATGAGGAATGATGTCCCCACCCCCTTTACTTTCTAGCATTTTCATTCATGTTGCTTTGTATTCTTATGAACCTTTGTAAAACTCTTTCGTACTAATAAAATTTGCTTGTCTTCTTGAAAGGGTGAAAATTACAAGCTGATAATGACTTGTGGGTGATCATGGTATTGGTGGAGTATTTGATGGTAAAAATACTCTAATTTAAGCATTGTTTGATAATTAGTATGAAGTACTTGATGGTAAAAGTGCTTCTTTTAATGCTTTGATCATTATGCTTAGTTGGATATGTTGGGACATTTGATATATCATACATGTATTGTTTAAGGCATGACTTATATTACTTGATGGATGCTCTAATTTTTGGCATTTGTAATGCCTTGATCCTTCTTAGCTTATATTATCTCAATTGGGTTGAACCCTTGAGAATCTACCTTGTTTGAGCCTTTTATGTGATGAACAAATGTTGGGTATGTTGCATATGATTTTATTGAGCTTTATAATGAGGATGATTGATGATGTTATGAAAATTTTTTGGCTTGAAACATTTACAAGGGCTATATACAACCTCTTTTATTTTTCACGCACACAAGGTGTTTGATGAAATGTCGCAATGAAATATTTCAACTTTTACATGATTCTCTTGCTTCAAAATGTCTTAAAATCTTTTTGAAATCATGTTTTTAGCTAACCACTACAAGAAATATGAGATAAAATGACGAAAAATATTGTCATATAAACTTGTTTTTTCGTCACTAAATGTATTTGGTGACGAAAATTGAGCGTCATGAAGATCGTCATTGTAGCCCCGTCATAAAAGGTATACATGACGATTTTTGCAATTTGTCACTACAAAATTAACATTTGGTCACGCTAATAACCATTGTCACGATTTGTATCATTTATTGTGACACCTACATCGTCACATCAACGATAAAATATTTGTCATCTATATCATTTCTTTGTCACAAAAAAATATCTTTTTAATGACGAACGCATGTTTTGTCATCATAACATTAAAGTTTAGTGACGAAAATAATCGCATTGCCAAATTTATCAAATTCTAATGACGAATTTTGGTGTCGCAATTGTATTTATAATTTCGTCATATATTACACAGTTTGTCATGAAAGAGGTGATTTAACGTTACGAAATATTGCGTGTCATTTAATGTGTATTTATAATGACAAAATAGTGTGTCACCAATAATTATGATTCAACGACGAGATATGTGTTGTCACCAAAAGATTATATAACGTGATGATTTTGTTCGTCATAGAAACAATCGCAATATATGACAAAACTTATCAGCGTCGCTAATTGCGCCGAAATAATGATGAAATCGTCCGTCATGAAAATGAATGTGGTGACAAAATGTATCGTCACATAATAAATTTATACAGTAACAAGTTTTGAAGATATTTGTGACGATACAAGTCATCATTATAGTGTATTTTTAATGACAAATTATATATCGTCAAAGAATATATTTTTTTGGTGACGACTAAATTTATTATAATAAATGAGTGTTTTAGTTACGAAATAATTCATTGTCACCAATAGATAGTTTTCTTACATGACAACACAACTGTCATGAAAACAAGTATTATAGGCAATGTAATTGGCACATTTTTTTTATTTTTGTACATATATAATGATTTAAATATTAATTTATAAAATATTCTATCAATATATTATTAATATTACAAAGTGCAAGTTCAAATGCAGTTAAGCATGAAAAATAAAAATAAAAATAAAATCAATCATGTTAGGTTAAGTAGAATACAATTATTTATCAATATAAGAGAATGATAAGATATCCATATTTCAAATGGACAATAAACTACTTGAACAATGTCGGAGAAAAAAATATTAAATATCCAAACCAAAAGAAAAGAGTACTTAGATGAATTCCATCGACTTGACGACTATTCCCCCTCGCAACCATGAATGACATAAACTTTTCAATACAAGCACCCTGCTGACTGAGCTGGTCTTTCAAATCACCAACTTGTGACTAAAGCCCACTCACTTGTGATTCTGATTCTTATAACTTCTCTTGTGTCTCTTGAAGTTTATTTTACAGTTGTCGAGTACTTGAGTCATATGATGTGTTGCGTTTACTTGGAGGTTTTGGGCAATAGCCAAGGCCCTTTATATAACCAGATCCATGGCCAAACACCTCAAGAACTAATTCGTCGACACTCTTTCTCAATTCCTTCCTCTGTATATTGGTCTCGCTTTGATATCATCAACTCCTATTTGAATATTGGACATACGAATATACAATTAATATCTTGACACAAGCTAATATGTACAATAAAAATGTGTATGTGAATGATTACCCAATTCTATTGAGCATCAACTCTTGACCAACCATCTTTATCTTTATAGTGAGTACGTTTAACATGACCACCAAGCCATTTCTAAAATTATACATGCACACCAAACTAGTCAGAAAAATGAGATACAACAAGAGATAACTTAAAATAAGTATCCTAAACAATTTTGGTATTACAACTATCCTTTTTGAATTGCCTTCAATTCTCACGAAGATAGAGTAACTAATACAATTTTGTTTTTGAAACCAACTAATACATAATAATCAAATATACTACTGATAAACCTCTTTACAATGATACACATGACTTGTGGATCATATGTACAATGATGTGTAACCCATAAATGACTTTTCAATAGAAGTAGCTTCTTTCTTGGAGCAAAAGAAGCTATTCCATGGAAATTTCCATTTTAATTTCTTCTCTATACTTATTTCTAACAAAAATAAAAAAACAAACAATCATGAATAGATGAAATAAATATATAAAGTGAACCAAAGAACGCTATACATGGCTCTTTATACATTAGGGGCACAAAGTGTCCAGTGAATGGTTAATTAGTTCAAGCAAAAAGAATGTGTTATAATAACTGCCTGTTTTCCACAGCCACGGATGAAAATGCAAGAACAAGAAGTGGACATATGAGATATAAATAGTTAGAGAACAAAAAACCCATACAGAACCAATATCTTGTTTTCATAATTACCCACTCAAAATATTCATCATTGCAGTAAATAAATGAGTTTTTTCAAACTATACATATAGTTGAAAGAGGTCATTTGCAAACAAAAGAGAGGAAAACTCGATCTAATCAAAGGACTGCACATTACGCTATGACATCTAAGCAGTTCTATGTTCATATTACCAGATGAAATATTTAGAATTACAACCAGTACCGAGCAATATCAGTAAAAAATGCACATTATATGAGTAATTTCGATGAAGAAAAAGTGAAGAAAGTAGACATTACCAGGACTTATTAGAGACCGCAGACGAAAAAGAAAACAAGAGTTATCTTTGATATATTGTTAACCTAATCCTTGACGTATATAAATGACGGTAAAAAAGGAAGAGATAGAGAGATTTATGATAATAATGAATTATTGTGTTTATCTACCTTAATTTAGATATGAATCTACCTTAATTAGATTGAAATCTTAAACCCCACAAAGAGATTTGACCGCCAAATATTTTGTCAATGGCTGTGAGTTTTTTTTTTACTTATTTATATTCGAATTATTTATTATTTACAAATATTTCCATCAACACATAAATATTTTAATAAAGGATTATCATTAATAATATCCCAAATTAATGTTAAACTACAAGAACATCTTAAAAAAAATCAAGGAGAAAAAACCTATTTTCTCAATGGTATGGCGAGAAAAAATTAATCATTTCTCAAACACCGGCGAAGGCCTGCTTTCTTTTCCGGTGGCATACCGAAGGTGGTGCGCTTAAGGACGGTCTAGATTCTGGTGTAAGCGTTGAGTGGTTGTCTTAATTTTCAGGTGGGGGTACGATCTCCTCGATTGAAGACCCTGGTGCGGCGCAACTGGGTGCTGCTCGGCAGTTTGAAAGGCAACCAACGGTGACTGGAATGGGCTGGAATTGTTGAATTAACGATGTAGTTGAAGACGATATTTGAGCATCTTCGAGAACTGAGAAGATGGCAAAATGGGGTCATAATGTTGTGAAGTTGGGCCTTTTTGATAATGTCTATAATGAAATACTTATATGTATTTTATAGTTTTTTGCTGATGTAATAGTTTTTAGATATTGTATAGAATATAGATAGCTTTAGAGAAGAGGTTTAATCAATTTAATAAAATATATCAAACAATAGACATTTTTTGACGAAATGGGCCATTTGTGAGAATTAATGTATCTACAATTTTGTAAGATAAATGATTAAGTTAAAAACAGGGAAAATTACATAAAATATTCTCTTTTTGGTAAGCGTACCACAAAATACGCTCCTATCACTTTTGTACCTATTTTTTTTCCTTTTGTACCTATTTTTTTTCTTTTTTTACACTCATGCATATTTTTTTATTTTTTTTCATTTTTTTGTTTCTATATTGCTTTATATTTTATATATGTTGTTTCGATGTTGTTTAAATTTGTTTATTTGTTGTTTCTATATTATTTTATTGTTGTTTCGATGTTTCAAAACAACTTTTACCTATTTTTTATGATATTTTTTATTCATGTATTATTTTGTACATTATTTCTATTGTTTCGGTGTTGTTCTATAATATTTTTAATGTTGTTCTAATAATTGTTTTTGTTGTTTCCATGTAGTGTTCAATGTGTAAATACAATTTTTACCTATTTTTAAGCTATTTTTATTCATGTGGTGTTTTTAATATTTTTTACGTTATTTCTGGGTTGTTTTCATACCGTTTTTAATGTTGTTCTGATGTTTCTTTGCTGCATGTAGTTTTCGATGTTTAAATACAATGTTTACCTATTTTTTACGTTGTTTCTGGTTTGTTTCTATATTGCTTCCTGGTTGTTTCCATATTTTTCATGTTTTCATGCATTGGATCAAAAATTGAATTGTATTTTATTACCATATTGTTTCTATAATATTTTAATTTATTTGATTTTAATATTTTTTTATGTGTATATAGCTTGATTTTATAAGAATTCGAGTATAAAATGGATTATTTAACGAGGACAAAATTTATTTTTTCACTGAAATTTTATTAAAAGAAACATGTTTGAAATATGTTATAAACAATCTTGAAACAAAGCGTAAAAAAGTCCAAAAATTTTGGCGGGAGCATAAAGTTGTGTTTAAAAAAAAAGGGCGTGACAGTAAATTTGGGTAAAATTACGAATTTAATTAATTTACAAACTCTCAGACGTACTGCGAAAATACAAATATATATTAGTTAGTCGGAATTAAAAACATGATTGTTTTAATATTAATTTATATTTGAATTGTATTTATACTGATATATGGGAAATAAAAGTATTTTTGGATTATTCATTTGTACGGGTACTATATGGGTATAATACGAATTTTGACTAATAGAGTTTTGTGCTACTACTAAAAATGTCTTCAAAAAGATACATTATTTAACAAAATAATATTGTTATAAGTATATAATAAAGATTTAAAACTATAAATAAATTAAATGTGATGATTTTAGAGGAGGTGCGAATATATTTGATATGTACGAGTATATTGTAAATTTCCACTGAAAAATTATTCTTAACAACAAATCTACCACAAAATATGGAATCGGACAATATATGAATTTCTAATATAATATACAAATTTCTTGTATTTATTGTAGTTATATATTTTTAATTATGCAAAATTACCTTCTATAAATTTATATTTTATCTAACATGTAGTTATGACTTTTAATAATATAAATTATAATCCAACCTAAACATTTCGTTCTTATTAAAATAAATTACAAAAGAAATCTTTTAATATAATGTATCATAAAGAAAAGACCATATAAAAAAAAGAACTACTAATAACTATGAAAAATTGATCTTCTAATTATCATAAATTTTGTGGTTTTGTAAAAAGCCAAAAAAAAAAAGGATAGATACAAAGTACCAAAAAAAAAAAATCGCTTCTCTTCCAAGAATTGAACTTAGGACCTTCGTTACTAGAATGAAACAATGCCACTATGCCAACTTGGTTTTTAATTCTTTAGTCATAAACTTTACAATATATCACCTTATATTCTAACATATATAAGAAACACCCCTAATTGGTTCTCTAAGTCTGAAGAACGAAAATTCTTCCTATCTTTTCAGGTTCAACCTTCCCATTTAGATTCCCCATGAAAATTTTCAATCTCCTAATACAAGACGATGACAACATTCCCGTGAAATTTGCGACATCTCTTAATACCATAAGAGCACAGCTTCATGTTTAATCGTCGACGACCACCTCAATTCGCATCACGGTTGCACTGTTCAGACAATTTCAGAGGTAAAATTATTTTGGTTTTGTGAATTGTATTCTGCTTGATTTTGCTAAACTGTTTGAGACAAGTTTTATGATATCCCACGAATTATATTTGATTCTGTTGAAGTATAAAATAGATGTAGTATGAATCCCATCTATTGCCATTCTTGTGTAACCCAAGTGTTTGTGATAATGTTTAGCCCAATTTTGTGTGGTGTTATGTGTTAAAATTCCCAGGTAAATCATTTGAGTGGTACTAGGAGGTGTTAAACATGGATAAGCTGAAACCTGGTCAAGGAGGACAATTTCTCTTCATGATACCATAGTTCGGGGGATGCTTTGTGAAATTTGATTGTGAAATTTTATTTGTTTTAGTGGTAAAAGTTTTTGACTCGTGATCCAGTTAAATTCAAGTAGTGGAAGTTTTAATGATCATTGGTTCACAAGTCAGTACTACAGAATAAAGGGTTCATGATCATTCATTTTTCTTCAATATTATTGCATGATTGCATCCATTAGGAGTTCAATTGTATTTCTTTTGGACATCAAAATTGAGAAGCCCGATTGACTTTCAGGGCGATTGAACTATTTTCTTAATCCCTTGTAGGATATTTATTCTGATTATTCTAATTTAACTATTTTCTTAATACCTAATCAAAATGAAGGCTTTCTGCATGATTTGCTTCCTAAATCTGACAACATAGATGAACCATTTGATGTCTCGGGCACATGGTTTTTCAGGAATGAATGTGTGTGAAATCTTTTGACTTGTCCCTGTTGGCCAAAAATTATGTCCCTAGGTTTGGTGTTGTATAATAAAACTATATAGCTTTATCATTGGATAACAGCTGGTGTGCTATGGGGTTGATTTGACTTGGTTAAACGTTGGATAACAGCTTTATCATTGTTTAATTCTTTATCGATTTCGAAAATATAGCTATCATACACTACTGAAATTTCTTTGTCTGAGGTATGGTTTGTGTGCATTTGGCCCTATTGACTAAATGAATCCCAGTGTTCCTAGGTTTATGAGTTTTCAGGTGTCACTTTCCTTTTTTCCATTTTTAACATTTGAAATATAAACCCTAAATCTAATTTAGGATTCTAATCAGTATTGATCTGTTTCCATGTACTGGCCAACGGAAGTGACTCGGAACATTTAGATGAGAATAGCCAAATTTCCAAAACAAAGAACTATTTTTCAACACTGTTTGGTCCACTACTGGTGGGTGATGCATCTAAAGTTATTTTGTCGACATTGCGAGTGTCATGTCATGCACACGGTTTATTTAAGAGTTTGCTACTAGATGAAAAGTGAGACTTAAAACATAAGTACTCAATAAAAACTTTAGGTGGAGGAGGTATTAATATTTATAAAAATAAAGTTTCATACATAGGAAGAAATTATGTTATTGAGATAGGAATGGACTTCTATCTATTAGTTAAAGCACCTTTTATTGGGTTGCCAGTGTAAACATTACATCTAGTGATAATGGAAAATGCTAGAGTTAAGTTGCCATTTCTCATTTTTTTTACTTCTCTGTTAGGTCTGAAAGTCAGGTTATTAATCATAATTTTCTACTTTAAATATAGTGTTTTCCATGTTCTTGTTTTTCCATGACAATTTTTCCCCGACCCGTGCGTACCCGCACACGCCTGACCCATGACCCGTGGCGGGAGGTTTCGGTATCACTTCCGCATGGGTACCCGTCCCGCCCCGCATAGCAAATTTATTTTTTTCATAAATGCAGCTAAAATTGTTCATTATTCATACAAATGCTCAACCTTTCTTTTGTGATAGTTGAAACTTTTCTATATTAGGCTGTGTACAAGATGGATAAAAGTTGGATGCGGGGTCTAAGGCTTACATAGATGGGGTAAACACATTTATGACGGTGTATTTCTTGTTGGATGCGGGCAGTCAAGTGGTTCAGAAAACTTGTTGTATTTCTTCTTCTTCATCAATGCTTGGATTTGGGAAATGATGGTGGGATAGAAGATGGATTTAATTCTTCAGTTGGTTCAGTGGAAGTTATGATGAATACGTTGGATGCAAATCAGTTAATTGTGTGAGTCTGGTGTAAGACATAGTTCAAACTCTCTTAAAAGTATAACAATGATGGTGCAATGTAATTTTGTATGAAAATTGGTGATAGTATGTAAAAAATTTGGCAATGAATTTCCTAGAAGAAAAGGTGATCGTATCATCAATAATTATTTTTTGTAAGTTGTATCGTCAGTAATTTAGTATCCATACAAATCATTTTTTTTTATCTTTAAGTATACATGTGCTTGTGCTGGTAGGCATACCTTTAATTGCGTATTTTCTTTGCATACATGTATGTACAAACATAATTAATTAATAGTTTTCATAATTATTTTTAATTTATTAAAATGAAGAAAATACACGACATCTTTATAATGTTCTTTTAATTGTTTTGCACCTAAGTATAGTTACTTTTTCAATTCCTAATAATAAATAGCAAATTATATCTCTTTTATTAATTATTAGGGGTGAGCAAACGGTCGATTCGGTGCAAAACCGAATCGAACCGCAAAAAAAAAAATGAATTTGCATTTTTTCACAACCAAAACCGAACCGCATTGCTAGAAAATCGAACCAAACCAAACCGAACTATTTGGTTTGGTTCAGTTCGGGCTTTGTTTTGGGCTTTTATTTTGAAAAAGACATTCGATTTGATTATGCCTTAAATTTAAGGGGTAATTGTAATACATTTTTAAATGTTAGGGGGTTTTGAAATATTTTTTTCTTATGAATGGTAACATGTAAAACAAAATCAAACCTCAAGTGCTTTTTTGTAATTTTTAGAGTTTTCAGGAGTTTTTCAGTTTTCCACGAATTCATATTTATCGTCATTATTACGAATTTTTTTACGAAATAAATTGGTCACTGATGTTTTGGCGTAATAAATAAAAAAATATGTCGTGGTCATGAACTAACATATTTTGTGACATCAAATGCCTTCATCAATTATTATCATTTTGTCATTAAAACATTTCCCTCCAAATTTTTGTGCGAGTTCCGACCTTCTACATATAACTATGACACAATTCAATTGATCGTCATGAAATATGCAAATTAGTGACGAAATATAATATTGATAGTGACAAAATTTAATAGTGTCATAAAAGAGTATTTTGAAATGACACACATAACTTTTGTCATTATTAATTAACAAATAATGACAAATCTTTATGTGTGCAAAACAAATCAAATCATAGAATATGTCCTTGTTGACGAAATAAGAGTGTCACTATTTTGTTGGAGTGAAAAATGACAAATCATGATGTTGTCATTAAAAGAAATAATCCGTGACACTAAATTTCATCACCAATTATCACCAATTCGTCATTGAAATATTTTTCGACAAAATTTTGGTGTCAAATTCCACCTTCTATGATATACAGTGACGAGTTTAAGTTAATCGTCATGAAATAGGCAATTTAGTGATGACAACTAATACCAATAGTGACGAAATTAAATGGCGTCGTAATAGTGTACTTTACAATGACAAAAATAAAAGTTGTCACTTTTAATTAACAAATGATGACAAATAGTTATGCGTCGAGAAAAAATTCGTCATAAAATGTGTGATTTCTTGTAGTGAACTAATGAGCTTATGGATTTCTTATGTTACAATTCTCCCATTTTCCTTGGATTTTAAGCATAAATTGCTCAATGGTTGATAAACCGTCTCGTTTGCGCACTTTGATACATTTGTATGATATTTCTATCATCCTAACATTCTTTTTGATGATTCCAAAGGGGGAGAAACAGGATCTTGGCTCAATTAGCTCAAAGAAGCTCATAAAAGCTTGTCATAAAAGCTATAAGCTATGGCTCATAAAAGCCATAAGTTATGATTCATTTTTAGTCCAATTATTGCTTGATGGACTTATACAAGTGTTTAATGATGTTTTGTGACAGGGGGAGCTTATAAGCTCTTGAACAAATAGTAAAAGCTAAAGCTTTTAGCTTATAGCTTATGGATAATTGATTTTACATTAGTCTTGATATGCTTGTTGATAGGGGGAGCTTGTGCTTACTATTGAATATATTTACTCCCTACTTGGTTGCTTTTACATATTTTGGAAATTTTGGTTGCTTCCAAACGGTCAAATGTTTTTACCGGAAAATCATTTCTAAAATTGTTCTCCTACTTTGTGTAAAAATTGTTTTGGTTTGTAATCATCAAAAAGGGGGAGATTGTTTGATACATGTTTTTATCTTAATTTTGATGATTTTATTTTATCACCAAAACAATGCTTTTAAAGGTTGTCCAAATACTCCTAAATGATTTAAAATGGTTTTAATATTTTCCGGAGTATTTCCTCAAGTTTATTTTCAATAATATTGGACAACACTTTTAATGATTTTATGTCAATGGATTTTTACTCCTAAAACAAGATTTCTAAATGTTGTCTAAATACTCCCGATTGGTTTAAAATGATCTTACTAAATTTTCTGAGTATTTCTTGAGTTTTATTTTCGACAAAAATTGGACAACATTTACCTCTCGTGGTCGACCAGTGTAAATCTATAGGCAACCCGTGACTGAAGATGATTTTTGAAACAGAAAATGAGACGGAAGGAAAATCGGCAGTCGACCGGTCGCTCACAGGCGTCGACCGTCCGGTCGACCGGCCGCCTGTGGGTCGATCGGCACTGCAAGTTCGTGTTGAAACAACTTGGACCTTGCATTTTTGAGTTAGGGGGGACCGGTTGAGACAGGGTCGACCGGTCGGCCTATGTCGACCGTCGCCTGTTGAAATTTTCAAAGTGTTCTTTAAATCTCTTATTTCTATCGCGACTGGTCGCCTACAGTGCATCGACAAAAAAAATATGACCGTTTGACAAAGAGACACATTTCCTTAAATTGTGGGATTGATTTCTAACACTATATTCTTGATTTTAATTGTATTTTTCTGTAGATTTTCAATCCCCAAGAGGAGCCTATGCTTGATCAATCATCTCCTATAAATAGAGGAAGTTTTGGAGCAACCAAAACAACAATTGAGATACAACACAACAAGATACACTTCAAGCAAATACTTGGTCTTTCATTGTTATTATTCTTGTTGTAAATTTGCCTAGCTTATCACTTTCACATCCTTGAGGTCTAGGCTATTCTTGATTACACTTTGCACTCAAATTGTAATATTCATTATCGAGTTGTAATCTTGATTTTTGGTTATCATTCAACACAAGATATCCTTGTGGTAAGAACACACTTGGATGATCTAGGTGATAGGTGCAAGAAGATTGTGGTGATCTTCTTATTGAGGTGTTGAAGAATTCGGTATTCTTCAAGGTTGAAGATTGTGGTAATCTTCATAAGGTGCCGTTGAAGGAAGATTGTGGTGATCTTCAAAAGGAGATTGTGGTAATCTCCAAAGGTGTTGTTGAAGAAGAGTGTGGTGCTCTTCAAGGTGTTGTAAGTTGAATTTGTATTAATTTTGGTAATTAATAAAATTCTTTTTCTTTTTGAAATCCATCCCTGATATCTTTGGGTGGTAGAGGATTAGGCCCTAGGTGGGTTGAACCTCTTTAAATCGACGTTTGTTGTTTACTTTCCGCACCTTTATTATTGTGTTTGAGCATTTGGTTCGAAAAAGAGGGCGAAATCGAAAAGATGGAGATAATCTATTCACCCCCCCTCTAGATTATCGTAGCCGCTTGGACTTACATTTACTTGACTCGGAGCCCATACCCGCTGCCCATCCAGTTTTTTTTCATTTTTTTTCTTTTTCATTTCATTTTTTAGGGTTTTTTCTTAATTATTCTTTCCTTCTCACTCTCTCTCTCTCTCTTGTATTCCTCTCCAAAGTAAAATTACGGCTAGGTCAAGAGAGAGGCAGGCAACATAAAAATAATTCAGGCGAACAATATTGAATTCAGATTTGTCCCTTGGGAAGGCAAAACATTTAATGTGTTAAGGAAGAAGCTTGAGGAATCGGAGAAGAATACGGGGAAGAACGCGTCGAGTACGATGAGAAATGACTCATGAAAACTACTTTATATTTCTTATTAGTACATATTAAAGAATCTTTGGTTCTTGTTTTTTGTCTTTGGTTTTGATCGTGGATGTGGCATGTTGTGCCATTGTGTCTTTTTTCGATTTCTAGGCAAATCTTTTGAGTTGGTTCTCTCTAGCTCTATTTGGATGCTTTTGTAATTGTTTCCAAAGCCATGTGGCCATTGACTTCAAATGTAATTTTCTTTGAGTAATTTGTAATGAAATTATATTATTTCGAAAGAAAAAAACTTTTTCTTCTCTCACCACGAAACCAACAGTTTAATATTAGAGTTTTTGTATTACTAGTTACACACCCAAAGTACTCCTTTAGATTAAAAGTATAATTTTTATGCTGACAAGTATAAAAAATTGCGTAAAAAGTATCATCTTACAAATTGAATGTTGCTTTGTGAAGTGATTTTTTGTTGATAAATTATTACAATTTGGTATTCCATTTATCATTTGAATGTGTGTTCTTGTATTGATTCCAAATCATTAGAACGTAGTATCATTTGGATTAAAAGTGTCACTTTTAATGCTGAGAAGAATTAGTAATTACATAAAAAGAATCATTTTTTATCAATAATGTAACGACCCAAATTTTTATGCCTTGATAGGAATTTTATTAATTTTATTAGTTTATTTTATGGCATAATAATGGTGAATTATGAATGTATTAATAATTTCACTAGATAGTTAATTTGTTAAATTATGAATAATAAAAGAGTCTTTTAATTGGACTGTGAATTTATATAATTTGGGCCTTATAATGAATAATCGGACTTTTAATTAGTATAGAGTATTAAATCAGACTCATATTATTAGCAGGTTAATTATAAGCCCGTGTACTCTAAATCTAGCCCAATTAGAAGTAGGTTAAAACATAGATATAAGACACGTAAAAACATACGCAGAGAAAACAAGATACACGATTGATGAGGCGCAGAGAGAATAGAGAGATCCCAAAGAGCCTGAAAACCTTAAATTGAATAGGCAAGTAAGCTCTCTAGTTTTCATATAGCACTAGGATTTAAATTATTGTTATTTAATTTTAGGGTAAAATTCACTTTACCCCCTTGTACTATCGGTTTTGTATCAAATACCCCCCTCTACTATTAAAACCTTCAAATACCCCCCTATACTAGTAAAAGATATATTGATGGACAACAATACCCTTGAAAGAAGTAAAATATTTAGTTCCTTTTTTCTGTTCTCCTACAATTCTTAACTCTAATTTTAACTAATCCTATAATTTAATAAAAAAAACCTAAATAAAACAACGAATATAATTTTAATAGTATAGAGAAATGTATTTAAACATCCTAAACAAATAAATGTCATTACTATCTGTGCATTACTATCATTATATATGCGTATATTATTTTAATAAGTGAATATTAAATTTAGATATTAATTTATATTCATAGTATTTATATTATATAAGATAAAATGTAGATAAAACATATTAACTAATTAGAAATTTACTTGTGAATTGGAAAAGTAAATTTTTTAAAATATTAAACAGACAAATTTATAATGCTCTCCAACGATAAAATATTAATAATTTGATCTAATTTTTACTTAAAATTATCTTAATAGATAAATATAATATTAATAAATATAAAAAAACATATTAAAATTTAAAAAAACATAATATCTCAAATAACTTTATATTTTATTGTTTTAGAAAACATCTTTTAGATTTTTATTTTTTTGTACTTCTTTACTCAGTCTTAGCTGTATTAATACTTAACAAGATTTTCTTATTGATTATATAATATTAATTTATCTTTTCCATTTAATAAATAACTACATATTGTAATTTAATCATTAATATATTTGAATTACATATGTGAATCATACATAATATAAATATATGCAAAATTAAATAATACTGATCAATTTTAATTATAAATTGACTACCTACTTACTAAAGCAATATATTGATTATAATAGTAATATAAATTATGTAAGATATATATTTTTTTCTTTTAAAACTTAATGTATTTTCATATAATATTTAAGTTGTATTTATTTTAATTCAATTTAAGATTAATTTTATTTATAAAATTAGTTTTGAACAAAATTTCGGATCAAATTAATTGATATTTAATTGAAGAGGGAAAAACATTTATGGTTTTATATTATGGGATGCAAAGTAATTTAATCTTATTTAAACCAAGGGTACGTTTGTCAATTAATATATCTTTTTATTGAATTAGGGGGATATTTGAAGGTTTTAATAGTAGAGGGGGGTATTTGATACATATTCAATAGTACAAGGGGGTAAAGTGAATTTTACCCTTAATTTTATGTTTGATTGTAAGGTTTGCGACCTTATATATATGAATTTATGTGTTTTCTGAAAATCCACACGTGCTTAATCAAATATTTTATATTTGATTATGAATTTGTGTTGTTGATAATTAGCTTTTGGAACCCGTTTATGATGTTCGCTCCTTTTGGTTTGAATTATAGAACCCAGTTTGGTGATGCATGTGATTTGCCAAGATTAATCCATTAAATTTTTAAGATCAAAGTTATTGAATGTAATGACTTCTGAACTAATAATCAATTAAGTATAAGAATATCAATTACTACAAATTTATATAATGATGTCAACTGAAACTCAAATGGGGTATAAATTAGATTTCAATCTTAGAATTTTACTCACAAATTCACTTACTATTTTAACTTTTGTATATAAGATCCATGTGCAAGTTCAAATTCTTCTGAACGTGTGTGCATTCATTTATTCATGTTCGATTCTTTTAGTTTAAGTTGCACTATGTATATTAGATTTGAAACATTGAATATATGATTTCCCATAAGTTTGAATCATTGAATATTAGCTTTCCATTAATTAGTTGAAGAGGAAAAAATACTAAACCCCCCAAACTATGCGGTTTTTCACACTTTACCATATGAACTAATTTTCTTTACACTTTACCTTATAAACTACACAAATTTTGCACTTTACCCTACAAGGGCCATCGCCGGTGGAATATTCTGACACATGTCCTCCACGTGAGGGCAAAATTGTCTTTTTCCTAAAATTCAAACATAAGTTGTTTCACTTTACAATATGAACTTTGTTAAGAATTTTACTTTGTCATATGGACTATGTGCAGTTTTCACTTTGTCATATTAGTTTTTAAAATAAAAAATGAAAACAAATGTGTGCATACATTTATTTATCCTATTTAATACATAAAAATAACAAAAAATAAGTCTAACAATATAGTAAACTGAACCAAAACAAAAATTTCAATACACATTGAATTTGTTTCTATATTATTATGTATATATTTTTGTGTATATTACTTAATTATGTATGATTATGTATTATTTACATACTAAATTAAATAAATAAATAATAAATATTATAATATAATTACAATATTTATTTCTCAATTATAATTTTTTTGCAATATTTTAATTTATTGAAATACCGAACCAGAACACGGAAAAAAGTTTGGTAAAAATTTGAGCTGAACTCATTATTTTGGTACAATATTCAGTAAAATGATGCGTACCAAATTTGTGGTCCAGTTATGATTTTTTTTCCGGCTCACTAAATACCTATTGAAATTAAGCGCTACCTATTAATGTATGATATCAATGTAGTTGGTAAATCTACCAAAGTTGTTTCACAAGGAAAGTTTTGTCGGGCGTGCAATTATGTGAATTTACTAAAAATAGAAATAATTCCTAAACACAATAATAGGGTTTTGAATATGCAAAATAAGAATTGAACTAAGAATTAAAAGTAGATATCTAAAGCAATATCACAGTAGAAAGTTGTGATAAAATCATTATAAAAATATCTAAACATAAAATAATTCAAAGATGTATAAACCATGTAAAATAAATTAATATCAATGATGTATAAATATGCTTAAATCCTAAATCGTAAACCTTTAAATTATATCATTGATAATATACTTTATTGAGATAAACACTAATAAAATTTATTTTTAATGAATAAAAATATGAAAAAGATACATACGCGTACACACACATAGTTTTTTATAAATTTCTTTTAAATTGATATGGTAAAGTGAAACTGCGTAAAGTTCATATGGCAAATTGAGATTTTTAAAAAGTTCAGATGTGAAAGTGTAACAATTTCTGATTGAATTTTAGGCAAAGATGATTTGGCCCTCACATGGAGTGCTGGTACCGGAATATTCAAAGAATATTCCACCGGCGATGACGGGTGTAAGGCAAAGTGTAAAACTTGTATAGTTTGTATGGTAAAGTGTAAAAAAATTAGCTCATATGGTAAAGTGCAAAAAACCGTATAGTTTGGGGGGTTTAATGTTTTTCCTCATTAGTTGAATGAAGAGTTTTTCCCTAACTAATTGAATTTAGGGTTTTTCCTTGACTAATTGAATGTAGGGTTTTCCCCAAAATAGTTTTGAATAGCTTTCCCTTAATTAGATGAATGAAGAGTTTTTTCTCTAACTAATTGAATTTAGGGTTTTCCCTTGACTAATTGAATATAGGGTTTTCCCTTAACTAATTGAATGAAGGGTTTTCTCTAACTAAATGTATATAGCGTTTTTCCTTGACTAATTGAATGTAGGGCTTTCCCTTAACTAGTTGAAAGTAGGGTTTTCCTTAACTAGCTGAATGTAAGGTTTTTCCTAATTAATGTTGAGTATGTGAATGTATGTTTATCCTCATTTACCTGTTTGATGTCATATTTACTTTTAATATATTTGCTAATCAATGTGATATAATTATTATGATATATGCTTACGCTTATTCTCGTTTTTAATGAAATGTTGCATCACTTAGGTTCATGCATCATGTTAATGTATGTTCATATCATTTCACGAACATGATAAGATTAAGTAAAGCCAAGTCATAAAGTATAATATATTTTTCAAAAGAAATGGGTGCACATTGTTCTATGATGCTAGAGTGAGTGGGAAATGGGCGCGGAGGACCGGCATTCTGACCATGTGCCGCTTGCGGCTAATGTTAATGTTCAAGGAAAAGAGCCTTCGGGCAAAACGATTGGAAATGGGCCTTCGGGCAAAATGTTCACGTGTTCCAAATAACAAGTCCCACTACGATCCTAATTAGAACAATGTGTTACCAAGTGAGCTCGCGTCCTAAGAATGTTTCATGCAACGAAAGTCAAAGTTTTATGTGAAAGAAAGTCTTAAGCAATGAAAGGAAGGTTTTTAAGCAAGGAAAACGTAAAGTCTTTTTAATTTATACAAGTTAAGATATTGCATTAGGCATGCATTCATGCATGAGGTTACTTGTTGAGCTTATTTAGCTCATTCCACGAATATTAACTTTTCAGATGAGAATGCTGAGAGGAAGGAGATGTCGGGCGCAATGACTCGGGGAATCCATGTCAATGGAATTTTTATTATTTTCAAAGCTTTTACTTTTAGTTATTAAATATCGAGTATCATTTTATTTTCAGTATGAATATTTTTGGACAAATAATTATTTCAGTTATTAGCTTTTAATTTCACTGCAAGGTTTTAAATGAAGTAAAAGTTTTTACTATTGCGTATTATTTAGAAATTCTTTAAATTATTTATATTTATTTATTATTTCTCGCATTAAAATTCAAGTAAGCTAGAAATGGCGCTACATGCGCTACATTTAGCTAAATATAACGCCATTTCTAGCTTACTTGAATATAAATGTGGAAAATAGACAATTAAAATAGAAATACTTAAAAGAATGCTGAAAATACAGAATAATAAAAATCTTACTTCTTCTGAAAAGTTTGCAGCGGAATTAAAAACTAATAAATGATATGATAACTTGTCCAAAAATATTCGTACTGAAAATAAAACGACAGTCGACATTTAATAAACTAAAAAGTCAAAATATTAAAAATAATTAAAATCGAAGGACATAGGTTCCCGAGTCATCAAGGCCCCGCCATCCTTCCTCTCAAGCATTCTTATTTGAAAAATTTTAATATTCGTGGAATAAGCTTAAAGAAGCTCAACAAGTAATCTCATGCATGGATGCATGCCTAATACAATATCTTAACATTTAACTTAAAAAGACTTTACGTTTTCCTTGCTTAAAACTGTTTTTTTCATTGCTTAAAACTTTATTTCGCATAAAACTTTGTCTTTTGTTGAATGAAACATTCTTAGGACGCGAGCTCATTTGGTAACACATTATTCTAATCAGGGTTGCAGTGGGCCTTGTTATTTGGAACCTCGTGAACATTTTGCCCGAAGGCCCAATTCCATTCATCTTGCCCGAAGGCACCTTTCCTTGAACATTAACATTTGCCGCAAGCGGCACATGGTTGGAAAGTCTGTCCCCCGCACCCATTTTCCACTCACTCCAGCATCATAGAACAATGTGCACCCATTTCTTTTGAAAAACATTATACTTTATGACTTGACTTTACTTAATGTTGCGATGCTCGTGATATGCTCTGAACATACATTAACATGATGCATGAACTTAAATGAGGCAACATATCATTAAATACGAGATTAACGTACGCGCATATCATAATAATTAAATCACATTAGTTGAGATAAGAACAAAACCATGCATTCAAGTAATTATGGAAAACCCTACGTTCAATCAATTAGGGATAACCCTATATTCAATTAATTAGGGATAAACACTATGTCCCAACTAATTATTGAATATCGTACGTTCAATTAATTAGGGATAAACTCTATGTTCAACTAATTAGGGAAAACCTTAGGTTCAATTAGTTTGAGAAAAACTCTACATTCAATTATTCAAATCTATCTGGGGAAAACCCATATATTTAGTTAGTTAAGGAAAAACCCTATATTCAATTATTCAACCTCTTTGGATGAAATTCATACATTCAGTTAGTTAGGAGAATACTCCACATTCATTTAATTAGGAAAAAACTATTTATCCAATTAGTTAAGGAAAACACTACATTCAACTAATTAAGGAAAAACACTATATTCGGAAAATGGGAAAACCCTATATTCATTTAGTTAAGGGAAAACCCAACATTCAATTAGTCAAGGGAAACCCTAATATTCATTTAGGTAGGGGAAAAACTTATATTCAATTAATTAGAGATAAATTGTATGTTCAATTAGTCAAGAGAAAACCTACATTCAATTACTTAAGGGAAAGCCCTACATTCAATGATTTGGTGGCAAGCCAATTTATTACATCAATTTGTAATATATTAGGATAAGGAGACCATTCTCAAAATAGCATAATAAAAATTATATGACTGTAATATAAACCTAAATCTACATGAAAACTAAGGAAATTATTTGCCAGGAGCTTAGACTAATACTACTGTCCACATGAATTTTATTTATAAAAGTACTTATAACTCATGAATTTATTGAAAATCTCGGATTGAAGTTAATACCACATTTAAGTTTCACATGCAATTTTATATAAATCTGTAACTATTTATGAATCTACACTTACATAATAATTATTACTTTAATACTCACCACAATCAATAACTAACTATGATCTTACAAAGTAATAATTTTTATCTTGGAAATTCACTTACGACATTAAAATGGGTTCCACATTTATTTATATAATTAAAACTCAAAGGAACGAATATCAATGCATATTGGAATTAAGGAAATGAAACTTCATATCCATTAACACAAATATGACGCCAAATTCATATAAATGGGTTTCAGAATCCGCGCGTTAATTAACAAATTAACAACACACAATTCACAAGTTGAAGATAACATATTTGATTAAACACATATATATTTCCAGAAAACGCATAGATTCATATACATTAGACAACAGTCACATAACAATAATGGATCCTATATTCTACATGAAAGTTAAAGAGATTACTTGTCTGTTCAACTTATGGATAATAAAATTCTTCTCAGGCCTCTATCAAATCAACCACATTAGGAAAGTCACTTTTCTTTCTTCTCTTCTTCTCTCTTGGTTGACTTCCCCCATCTCTACATGTTTTTCTCTCTTCTCTCTTAGGCGTATTCTATCGTGTATTATGTCTTCTCTCCGTGTGTTTACGTGTCTGATATATGTATTTTAAACTACTCCTAATTGGGCTAGGTTTTGGATATATGGGATTATTTATTAATCCATTAATTAATAACAAAATAGACTTATGGGTCTGACTTAATACTCTACTAATTAAAAGTCCATTTATTCGCTATAAGGCCCAAATAAAATAAATTCACAGTCCAATTAAAAAACTCTTTTATTATCCGTAATTTAACAAATTAACTATCTAGTGAAATCATTAATAAATTCTACATTATTATTCCATAAAACTAATAACATAATTAATAAAATTCTTTTTAAGGCATAAAAATCTGGGTCGTTACAAGTAATTACGTAAAAGTATCACTTTTAATGCTGAGAAATATCAGTAATTACGTAAAAAGTATCATTTGGTCTAAAATCATCTTAAAAGTATTACGTTTTTTTCAAAAAGTATCACATTTTCTTAGTTGTCACTAACTATTTGATGACGTAATTGAGAAGTATTATTTTATCCTTTAAAAGTATTACTTTTTTTTAAAAAAAAAAGTATCACTTTTTATTATAAGTTTTATTTCAAAATTATGTAATTGATGATGTACGAAAAAATTATCATTTTTTTCCTTTAAAAGTATTACATTTGGTTCAAATAGTATCATTTTTTTTTATATTAATGATCACTTAAAAATATGTAATGACGATGTATAAAAAAAAGTCGAGTACCCAGTTACATTTGATGATAATTTAGTAAACTTTTACTTTATAAGTATTATATTTTACCTTAAAAGTATTACATTTTACACGAAATGTATCATTTTTATCAGTTGTCATTTAATCAAAAAATTTCATTGTTTATCTTAAAAGTATTATATTTATTGCTCAAAAGTATCACTATTTTCGGAACAAGCTTCACTTTTTATTTCATGAAATTTAAAATGTTCAATTATCACTTTCCATCACAAAAGTATCATATTTAATCTCAAAAGTATCATTTTTTTTTTGCTGAAAAGTGTCATATTTTTAGCGTATGTGGGGAATCGAAAATAACACAAATCTGTGCTACACAGTTGATACCAAAACCAAAATAGTCGGCCTCATTGAAGTTCCGCCTCAACAATTCATATTCCTTAACCTTCAAGCCACTTTAAAGAAGTTGCATTACCTTGTCACCTCTGACAGTGACATAGCATGCAATCTTTTCATGACGTCTGATCCCAAAGGACCGCACAGTTTATCTTGCCATGGAGAAAACATGTGTTCGCCCACTGAGTTACTCCAACACCTTAGCAGCTCTGGTAAGATGATTTCTCCGACAGAGATGTTAAGAACCAACTTCTGAACCTTGATCTCTCTCATCGGATTCGACAATTTCTTCTCTGACGCCATGACGATGTATCTAAAAAATTAGAGGATGGAGAAAAGAGGAAAAGAAAGATGGAGAGAGAGAGTGGGATGAGGGTGGAAAAAAGAGAAAAAGAAGGGGGGAGAGAGAGAGCGGGGGCAATGTGAGACAGAGAAAAAAAAGAGAGAAGAGAGGGAGCAACAATGTGATCCAGAGCAGCAGATCCAAAAAGGTCTTTTTTATGGACAGATCTGGTGCCCAGATCCGGATCATGGGATCCGTCTTACGGATGAGGATCCATAAGATTGTCCTATAAGAGACCTACTCCAAAGTTAAATGGACTTGGCCTTCTCCTACGACACGAGTCACACTCTCATTCCACATGCTCACAGTTCTTGTGCCTGATACCTGATATGATAAAAAAATATTTTTTATCAATGCACACTCATTAGCCACAGAGTCTATCCACCAATCATTTGAGTTAAAAATTGTATTTAACTCTGGGCTACTAATAAAATACATGTTAGATGGGAAATTAGAGGTGGCCCCTATAATCACCACATTAGCTTGTGGTTTAGAAGTTGGCAGGGGTTTGGTTTTTCTGGCCATGGCGGTGAAAACAGTTCTTGGCAATATGCATGATTAGTCCTCCCACAGACCCATCACTGAACTAGACTCATATTTTGATCTTTTGGCATATTGTTATTGAATTTATTGTTACCAATTTCGCCATTAGCCTTTTTGGTCCAGTTTTCTTGAAAATTTAGGCTTTTGTTTGTGAGGATTTTCAATAATTAAAGCCTTGGCTTGTAGAAAAGGTTTTTTGGACTGTTGGGAAGAATGATGTCTACTCTCAGTTCTCAAAGCATCAAACAATTGTTCAAGAGAAAAAAAAAATTCAGACTTATGCTTAAGACCTCTAGCAAAATCAGATCAAGATGGGGGCAATTTTTTAATCAAAGAAGACACATAGACAAAATTACTTGTTCGACCCCTTCTGCTTTCATATCATAAATAAGGTTCTCAAACTCAATCAACTGATCAAAAACACTTCAAGTAACAACCATTTGAAAATCATACCAATCATCAATAGACACATGTTTGAGACAATGTTTTCAAAACCGGACCGCGGTTTTAACCGGAACCCGGGACGGACCCAGGGGGCGGCAAATCACGCCCTCGTCTTGCGATTGAACCCCTATAATATATTATTTAATAAATTAATATAGTATATAAAAATGTAAGCCAACATATATTGCCCCCTCCCCCAAATTTTCATGTAATTTTGTTATAAAAGCTTGTATGTTTTATTTTTATTTATATTAGATTTGATTTTGCAGGAGCTTACCCAAGGTTTCAAGGAACCTAGAGCAATAAATAATATATATACAATCGCGGAGATAAGAGGAGGCCAACCCTGCTCGACACCCTCTTTTTTAAAAAAAAGGTATTTTTTAAAAAAATTAGTTAATATTTATGTGTATTTTTAGTTTTTTTATTCCCATTCCAATTTCGTGTATCGGCCTACCCTTAATAATTCCTAGATACGCCATTATATAATGTCGTATCTAGGGATTATTACGGGTGGTGATCTGAAGAAATTGGTGGGGTGGGCAGATAAAAATACAAATAAATATTAACTAAAAAAAATTTGAAAAAATTTACCTAGTAATTTTTTTTTAAAAAAAAGGAGGGGGCCCGGGTTGGCCCCTATCTCCGCCATTGTTTGTATATATACATATATAAAAAAAAAAAAAAAAAAAACTTGAGTCCTCGGAGGGCTTCCTCTGTCTTGTGCGGCGGCACCATCTGCGCCGCCTCAAGACCGCCCCTGGATTTCGCCCCCCCAAGAACGAATTTCTGCGTCCGTCCCTGCGGGAACCAGTCCCAAGACTGGTTCGATTTTATATTCAGTAGGATCATAATTAACCCAGCTTGACCCGGTAAAAACCGAGTGAAAACCGAAAACCAGAACCTCTTTTTGACCCGGTTCAATTGCTTCTTATCTTTCCAAATTTTTAAAGGAATAAATCAAAAAAGAGGGGAAAAAATAAGGTAATTGATTGAATGAGGAGTCTCAAAAATAAGGAAAACTAAATCTTAGTCTACTTCTTGATTCTTTCACGATATCAGTATCTCACTTTGCAATTTGCACTAAGTTTCAGTTTTTGCTTTCTGGCTTTTGCTTCAAACCTTCAATGTTAAGTTTCATTAATCTTCCTTTCGGCTTCCTTGGTTCTAGGGGTGGGCATCGGGTCGGGTCGTCGGGTTTTTGGGTAACTGGGTTGGGTACCCGACCACGTCGGGTGGCATATATGGCCACCCGAAACCTACCCGAGAATACAGGGTACCCGACATTTTGGGTACCCGAAAAAACGGGTACCCACCACTTCGGTTATCGGGTTCTCTTCATTTGGAAAATGAAATCAAGGACTGCAGACAATTCCCAAGAATATCCAAGCCATAATATTCAGACACATTTTGAAACTGGTTTTCTCCCAAAACAACTCCCAACCTGGAAATTATACACAAATCCTAACTACATGCTAAATTATTTCAATTAAATCAATTAATTCACCACTTATATACAAACCCACGAGAGAAAAATTAAGTCCATGAAGGAAGGAGAAGTATGAGATCGAGAGAGGAAGAAGAAGAAACAAACTTCCATTTTCAAGTCATTGAGCTCGCCGCCACCGCCGATGTTTTATTCTGATGTGAAGTGTGAAGGGAGTGAAACAAAATTGAGAGTTTGAGACGGAAAGGCCTAAATCGTTCACTACCCTGCTAGCTGCTGCTCAGCACTTTTGCCCAATTTCTACTGGGTGTCATCTTTTTTTAAAAAAAAAATTAATTGATCGGGTACCCGATACCCATTCGAGTAGAATATTATTACCCGACACCCGATCCAAACTTTTAAGTTTGGGTATCGGGTAACCCGTTACCCAATTTCCTGTGGAAATACCCGACTCGGTCGGGTAAAACCCAATCGATTCGGGTCAGGACCCGAAAACCCAACCCCGAATGCCCACCCCTACTTAGTTCCTCCCCAGGCTTCTGTTTTTTTAATTCTCCAAGTAAGTTTTGTTTAATATGTATAATACTTTATTCTCCTACTTATATTATATTGCATACAATTATGTTTGTTGTTTATGAATTGAGCTACATGTAGCATGATTATCAATTAATCAAAAACTTTTGATTTTGTATTTTTTGCTGATTAGAACTTTAGAAGCAAAAAAAAAGTGAAAAAGATTAGAAAACATCATATATATATATATGACTATCAATAATTTGTGTACATACATATATATTAACCAAATAATATGACTGCAATGATTTTTACATATATTTGGTACAGGTATAAATAAATGAAAATTAAATCCTCATTGGTAACTAGAAAAGAATTATAGAAATGAAAAACCAATTTTAAAGAAAAAGTGGACGTTTGAAGAATTTCCTGTAGATAAATTTTAATCAATATATTGTATATACATGATCAAGTATGACTACAATATTCAATTAGTATGTAAACGGATTTTAATTTTTAAAGTTTATGAACCACAAAATTGCCATTTGATGATTTTGGTTAATAAAGATTATGGGAAAAAATGATCACATGGATATATTATGCTTGATTTAAATTAATATTTTTTATGTCAAGCTTCTTATCCATGGACATATAATATACTATATTCTTTTTTTATTCCTTTTGTAGGATAATGGAGGCTACAAGCTCTCAATCGACACCTTTTGAATCTCAATCCGTTGAAGGTCAAGGGCAATTATCATAAAATAATCCACGGCAAAAGAAGATGTAGCAAGGTCTGCATGGAGATATGTAACTGAGGCGAAAAATATTGAAGGAAAAAAGATATTGACATGTGGATTTTATCACGCTTCTTTTAGAGGTGGGGGTATTAATAGGTTAAAATAACATCTTGTTGGAGCAAAAGGAAATGTCGTATCTTGCAAGAAAGTTCTTCATGATGTTCAGTTTATGATTCGAGGGTCTTTAAAGGAGAACATTGAAAAGGCAAAAGAAAGACGAGGAGCTCTTGAAATTGATGAAGTACACGAGTTGCACGATGATGATGACATCCAAGAGATCACCCATCAACCAACTCATGGAAAATCAACCCAAAGAGAAGGTCACAAGATTGACCAACTTACATCCTTAGGAAAGAGAAAAGCCACAACTGGGTTGCATATTCTCCATTTTTCCATATTGCCATGAGTAACGTTGCATCTATGGGTCATGGTTATAATGGACCTAGCTATCATGCACTGCGAGTTACACTATTAAAGGATGCCAAAAAAAAAAAAACAAGTTGAATTGATTGTTGATTCTTTAAGGAGTAAATGGATAGAAATCAGTTATACCATTATGGGTGATGGGTGGAAAGATTCCAGACAGAGAGCATTAATTACTTTTTGGAATCTCCTTTATCAATTCTGTTGATGCATCTAGAATTGAGACAAATGTCGAAAATCTCTGTAATTTATTTGCCAAAATTGTGAAGATAGTTGGTGTAAATAATGTGGTTCATATGGTTACTGATAATGCAAGTAATTATAAAGCAGTTGGACATTTGTTATGTGATAGATATCCATCTATTACTTTGTCACCTTGTGCAGCTCACTGCATTAATTTGATCATGAAAGATATTGGTGAGTTGCCACATGTTAGTGATTTGACAATTCTTGCATCTAGAGTTACATGCTTTGTATATAATAACAAATGGCCTCTCAATTGGCTGAGGAAAAGAGAAAATTGGAGGTAAATTCTTCGTCCTAGAGATACTCGCTTAGCAACTACTTTTATTGCATTAAAAAGCTTGAATGACCATAAAGAGGACTTGCAAGCCATGGTAACATCTCAAGATTTCAAAAGATATTTAAAAAGGGATGTTGCAAAGCAAGTTAAATTGATTATTTTAGATGAAAGATTTTGGAATAACTGTACCATTGCTGTGAGAATTGGTGCTCCACTTTTACGTTTGTTGCGTATTTGTGATTCTGATGAGAAGTCGGTCATGGGTTATGTATATGAAGGCATGTATAGGATAAGGAAGAGCGTTAAAGAGTTATTTAGAAATAAAAAAGGATTATATCAACCATATATTGACATTATTGATCAGAGATGGGATAGGATGTTGCGAAAAAGTCTACATGCTGCGGCATATTATCTGAATCCTGCTTTCCAATATGACCAAGGGTCATTTTGTAATAAGCCAGAGATTATGGATGGACTGTTGGACATTATAGATAAAAAAAGTTGAGAGTGAAAATTCAAAAATATATGATGAGATATCTCTCTTTCGTGATAGGCAAAAGAGCTTATAAGCTCTTTAAATTTGTTTGGTAAATATTTTTAAAAAAGATCTTCTAAGCTCCCAAAATAAGATGTTAGGAGCTTATAAGCTGTTTTTTAAAAAGTAGGGGAACCCCAACGTTTTTTCAAAATAAGATCTTATTTCAACAACCTTCTTTAATTTTGGCTATTTTAATTACAAAATTACCATTATTGACATCTTAAAAGATCTATAATCTTATTTTATCCAAATACTTCAATAACTTATTTTTAAAATAAGATCTAACATCTTATAAGCTCTAAAAATATCTAATAAGATGTAGGGGCTTATAAGATATTTTAAATAAGCTTATCCAATCACCCTCTTACCCGTTGAGGGCTAGAAAATAGGATTAGTGGTTTAAATAAATAAAAAAATACTATCTAACAAATCTGACATTCTCCCGTACAAAAACAAATCTGGCATTCTTAAATCACAGTGGGAGGGCGGCGCTCAAAGACATCATAAATACAATGGAAAATCAGAGCCCAATAGCCTAAATTATGGGCGAAGGAATTAGCCATTTTTAGACAACAACTCGTAATCCGGTCGTGCGATGCATGGCGTGCATGTCAAGAAAATAAATTATAATTTTTTCAGAGATTCAATTGAGTAAAATCTATATAAATAACAAAATGTTAAAAAAAATTTAAGGGATAACGTTTCTTATCAACCCAAACTATACGGCTTTTTACACTTTGTAACCCGAACTTTGAAAAGTTACTAATTGCAACCTAAACTTTGCAAAATTTTATAATTTGCATAAAATTCCGGTTTTACCCCTGGTTTCAGGAAAGTTGGTTTGTAGTTTACACTCTAAACTTTAAAATTGTTGCACTTTGCAACCTGGACGATAAATTTCATTGCATTCTCTTTGATTACTCCCAAAGGTCTTGCGATCCGCGAAAATGGTATCGAGCTTCAGTTTATTAAGAACTTTTAGTTAAATTTATTATATTTATGTAATTAACAATTGGTGAGGAGAAATTACTCCGAGATTATGGATCCTGACGATGTCCGAGATGTACCCTTACAGACATATCGTCAAATATTGACGATGTATGCACAAGAACACCTTGACCAGGTTTCATATTGGGAATACCAATATGAAGAAAAGGAATAAGCAGGAGCCGACGGGAAACCTTAAGCAATGCAAAATGCGAGCAGAATATTATAGGCGCTTGGATGCTTAACTGCACTTATATGTTCACTTGATGAACCTTCAAGAAACGGTTCATGAAAATTCCCATCGAAACAATGATTCCCGATGGAGTACCGGAGTGGAACGAGATACTTCCCAGACAAATCTAAGTTCTCCGAAGATCTTAGAGAAGTTCGGAAGACGGTGCATAATTATGGCAACCACCATATTCATATACCAAAGACAAGTGCATCGGATCCAACTGGATGGAGACAATGGTGAAATATCGTAAGGAAACTCTTGAACTCCTTCATGATATTCGAAATGAGTCAAGAACCTGGAGGACAAAGCCGAGTTCATCCGAGGAAGGAAACGATTGATTTTGGGGTACGGTACTTCCTATTTACACCAAAAAGGAAACCAACCGTTATACGAAAAGATGACGATGAGGAAAAGCTCATTGCTCTAATCAAAGAAAAATCCATCAAAAATTAATAAAGATGGATATTGAAAAGATGAATCTTAAAGATCTACATGACCAGCGTAATCCTTCGGGGGATTAGGTATTGTAGATTTAAAGATGAACGCAGGTGAGAATCGGCTTTGGTTACCTATGACCCAAGGTAGACCAATTCCACCACCACCGCCACCGCTAATCCTAACGTCGAAGAAAGTGCGGGTTCGCATCATGGAGCTCGGGGCGAGAGGATGCCACATGCCGGGATTTCACGACCGGGAGTGATCCACTTTCGAGAACAGGAGGTCGAAACCCTCTTGCAGGAACTAGACAACCTCTTGGAAGGCCGAATGTTTATCGACGCCTTATGGAAGATCGCACCTCGATCCAATACATCCATATGGGTTGATGTTAAATCCGGGCATCCCGATTTTAAAAATAGAGAAGTTCTCATTGATGAATGGGCTTGACTATGAGAATTTCAAAGCAGAACCCTCGATCTTACAAAGGATTCATTCATCTTACTCCTTGAAATGAGTCTTGAAGGATCGTGAAGATTGCCTCGATATGACCGATGCTAGTACGAAAAGTTCGGCCACATAAGGGGAATCACTTAAAGGAATTGTCGATGGTATGGCCAAACTATTCAAAATCCAAATTTCATCGGCAAAGTTATTTCGAGGATTAGAGGATGAAAAAAGAAAGAGATATAAACAAGCCCTCTATAGCCTCGAAGTTCTTTGGATATTTGTCATATTGATGAATATATCAAGTTGTTCACCGAATACTTGGTGGAAATCCAAGATTGAGGAAAAGAAGTCGCATGCCTATTCTTTGCCAAGATTCCGAGTCCCCGGAGAGAAATGCTTATCGGGAATACAAGGGTGGAGCTGAAGTAGAAATCGTGGGCTGAAAAAATGTCTTTCCTAAAGGCCAAGTTATCTCAATGGTGTTACCAAGCAAACTCTATACAAGAATTACAAAAGATTAAGAGGAATTAACAAAACAGTTCCTCTATGTTGCGTGGATAATGATATCCCAACAGCTTGTGGGAGGTGAACCAAGGCGGCATATAAGAAGAAGGATAGAAGCCATCCATACCGCCGAGGAAGCGGAAGAACAAAAGAAGGTCTTCATGGAGACCTAGAAGGTTCTCGTCAAAACAAAAAGCCCGGTTATAAATCGGGCAAAGACCAAGACTGCAAGCAGGAGTAGAGCCTCATCATCGAGTTCTAATCAAGCAAGTACCAAACAGAAATCCGAGGAGAAGAACTTTCGGCGTGCTCACACCAGAGCTAATGAAAGTTTCAAAGACTGTAATTGTTGGACATGCGTAGCAAAGAGGGCATATCTCAACGGATTGCCCATAATCAAAAACGAGGAGTCGACGATTCGAGGCCATACCGAAATCGAAGAAGTTGTCTATTATCGTGGATTTAATAGAGGTGTATCAATTTGAGGATATTCCCTCAGATGAAAGCATCTATGAAGAAGAGATTTATTCTGATGATGGAAGTGCATCCAGTTCAGAATCAGAGTGAAGAAGAAATTCTTCAACAGACGGTCAAGGAAGATATGTCAGGATTCCTCTCTCACACTACGGTATCTCATAAGACTCTTATGAGAATTATGAAGGAAGATCCAAAGCTTCAAATTTATGATGGATTTACAATTGGAGCGATAGAAAAGGCTTTGGATAAGATTGGTTTTCGTAATAGAAAACACCAAATTATCCACAGGGTAACAACTGGAGAATTTGCCATTCCAATGGAGTTTAATGAACTGATCGAGATGCATTGGTCCCTATTAGAGAAATCCAGAGATCAAAAGCGAGTTAAAAGAGAAGTTGCAAATACACTCTCATGGATTCATATCGGAGCCATAAGAGTTATTATTAAAGCAACATTCAAAGAAGGGATAGATTCGCCACTTAATTTGGCTATCTTTGATAAGCGGATCTCAAATCTCAAGGATTCATGCCTTGAGCAAGAATGAAATTTGTATCTTTGAAATTAGCATTTAATGTCTATCCTAGAATTGCATACAATGTGGGAGATCGAGATTTCAATAGAGTCCTAACTCTTTATCAAGATTTCAAAAGAGTCGAATTGATGAAAGAGGAACAGACCTACTCGATCACATACAAGATATCCTATGCTCTCTCGAATACACATCATTCAAGTATTCTTGAGAAAGGAATTTATTGAAGTCCCAAGAATCTTCGAGGACTTTGCCAGGGTGGTTTTACCGAAATTATCGAGTCTCCAACCATCAAGGAGATCGATATGAAAATACAAGATCAACCAGTCTTCAACAAAAGTCAAGTCTCGTAGTTGAGCCCGGAAGGATGTTTTTCCAACAGACAAAATGACGAGTAGCAGTAGTTGGGAAGAAAGGAAACCAAGTACACAGATTCAACGATCCCGAGATGTTTTCAAAACAAAGATGAGAGCCGAAATGTCCGAAGATGGCGAGAAGTTGAAGTAATATTCGACATCACTCAAAAGGATAATATTTTTCCTTGTGATGTTCTATATTATCTCCAACAACCAATAGTTGGAAGGTATCAAGGAAGCCTCAAGATAGGAGAAATTGAGCTTACTATCACAAGAGTTGCGGAAAAATCCCCGAGAACAATTAATACCGGGAATTGAATTTCTCGAGGATCATAAACCTTGGGAAAGATTACAAGACGGAATGGAGTTCACAAAGGTGATAAAAGATATAGGATCGATGACCACTAGTCCATTCTCCATATACATTTCTATCGGAATGTTATATGTCAATACAAGGCCGAGTATTTCACGCTATATTGATTCAGTGCTTAATATGTACTACAAAGCCGGATGTTTTTTCCTAAAGAAATTGGAGAAGATTTACCAGCTATTGCGCAGAAGAGATTTCTCTAAAAGGATTCTTATCCTTAACAGGGGAATTAAACAAGCAGAAATCATGATCGGAGGCGCAGGCGGTACCCCATGGTACAAGGTGAAAACGCCACCAATCTATTTCCATGATACAGGTGCAGATGTTTTGCTAGGAAACAACTTCCTTCAAACATTCAAGCGATTTACACAGGAGAACGAGACAAGAAGACTTATTTTCACAACCTTATGTGATCATAAGATTATTGTCCAAAGATTGCGGGAAGCATTTTACAGAAAAATGCCTATTACTTTTCGCAGCAAGCGTAGTGATGAAGCCAAACTTCGCAATCCAAAAATGGTGGATCGAAGGAAATTTGGTGAAGCTTTATTATCCTATAGACAATTTGGTTCCAGTCAGAAGGATCAGAAGATATGGGATAATAACTTGTATTCATTCAGAGTACAAGGAGAAGAACAAGTTACTCCAGAAGCCATTGCAGAATTATGGATGAGTCTAATGGAGAGTCCGCAGAGTGACGTGACCCAAGAAGAACAAATATCACTCGAGGATATCAAGAAAAAGATCCAAAGGAATTACAATGAAGATCTTTTGGCTTGGTGGGATAAGAACGAGCTTAAAGCTTCCTTAAAGGTTAAACCTGGAAAGGAGTACGAGTTCGTAAGATTCAAACCAATCCTTATGAACCAGGAGGATCGTGAGGATATGCGAAAGATACTTAAGGAACATCTTGACCTTAAGTTAATTTCACCAGAGTTTCTCCATACAAAGAAATCCGGGTTCTTAGTGAGAAACCATGGAGAAATCAAAAGAGGAAAGCCAAGACTTGTTATTAATTACAAGGAATTAATAACATTTTGGAGTTCGACGGATACTATATCCCAAGCCAGAGAACATTTGGTTAACTGTATCAAAGGTGCCAAGATATTCTCAAAGTTCGATTTCAAATGTGGATTCTACTAGATTAAGATGGATGAAGAAAGCAAGAAGTTCACAGCTTTCTTACACCACAAGGACACTATATTTGGAACGTGATGCCTATGGGATTGGCTAACGCACCCCAGATATATCAAAGGAAGATGGATAATCTCTTCAAAGATTATTTTAGTTTCATGTTCGTGTATATCGATGACATTCTAATCGCATCAAAGAACATGAATGAGCATCTCAAACATTTGGAAATATTTTCAGATGTTTGTCACAAAGAAGGATTAGTGCTTTCGGAGAAGAAGGCAGTGATTGCAACAAGACAAATTGAATTCCTAGGAATTGAGATCGACGAATTTGGAATCATCCTACAAAGTCATATTGTAGAAAAAATACAGGGATTTCCAGACACACTGAAAGACAATAAGCAGCTTCAGAGTTTTCTTGGAGTTGTCAATTTTGCTGGAATGTTCATAAACAATCTAGCACATTACAGGAAGGTGTTTAGCCCATTGCTTAAAAAAGATGCAGTATTCAAATGGGAGAATGAACATCAAGAAGGAATTAAGCAGCTTAAAGAAGTTTGCAAAAAGCTTCCTAAACTTGCAATTCCACAGGATGAAGATGAACTGTTCTTTACACGGATGCCGATGATTATTGGTGGGCATCGATTCTTACAAAAGCCACACCAAACGGAGAAGTGCCATGCGATATATTGCAGCGGTCTATTTACACGCAAAGTGAAGCAACTTCGGTGGCATATCAATGAGAAAGAATTCTTTGCAATCATAAAGGCTTTCAAAAAATGGCCTTTATTTCTATCTTGGCTAAAAGTTTATCTTAAAAATTGATAATTCAAGTGTCAAAGCTTTTAAAAAACAAAATTGAATCAAAACCAAAAAAACTAGGATACTTAGATGGCAAGTCTGAATGTCAATATTATGATTATGATATTGTCATTATAAAATCTCATGAAAATGTTCTTGCATTTTCTAACAAGAGATGGAGGAATTGAAGCCGATTTCATCCTCACCGCATCAAGACATCTTGGAGACCAAATGAGAAATGCTAGTCCGAGAATTTGATACCCTGGTCATCAATGCTGATTTGGCTGGGAAACTACAAATGAATGATCGGGACAAAGTAACCGATCGTATACGAGCATGTGTTCGGTCTCACTCTCAGTTGAGAACGGCATTTTAAGGGCCACTCCTCCGGGCCGCTAATAAGCAAACGGAGCGTTTAGAGCGCAGGGCTCCCCAACCTGTAGCAGAGGATTCCAGTACCTCTAGCACAAGTCCTAAGCTGGCAGAAATGTTGGCCCAAGGAAAAACTGATACTCCGGAGTCAAATCCCGAGTTATCAAATCAACCAAGCACGTCCGGGGTAAAGGACGTAGAGATAAATCTTAGGCCTATGATGGGCACTTCTAAGGTTGATATTAACGAGATTAAAGTTTCTTCTTCTTGGCAGGAATACCAGGCGGGTGGGAGAAACGACAGGCAAGGGATATCTCCAGAAAAAATAAAGATCGATATTTCTGGAAAATATCCAAGGGTTTGGATGTTACCAAATTCTAGCCCTAAAGAAGTAAAGAGGTGGTACAAGTTTGGGGCTTTGGCCTCGATCTATACTACTTCACCAGCCTTCCCGGAGATCACAAAATTGCCAAAGTGGATCCAGGAGGCAGTATACGAGTGCTGGTCCAATAATGACAGCCTAAAATGAGGGGATACATTGGAGTTGCATTTCATAAGTGCAGCAACAGAGCCCGTCGGAAAGGGTGGACATGAAGCCTTCCATTACATCAGGCTTCGACGACCAGATGAAAGAACCTTCAAAAATATCAAGGAGGCTAGTTCAGAAGAAGTACAATTGGCCATGACCTTCACCGAAGATCAAATTACTACAAGAAGGGCATGGGGATTGTGGGTCTGTCTTACTGAGATGGACAAAGTCAAGTTTCCATTCAAGTTTTATCAAAATTCAGTGAACGGATCATTCCTGTTGAATACTATGACAGGAAAAACAACAAGATTTGCAAAAGACTTATTCGAAAAGAAAAGAAATCTTCTGTGGGAAAACAAGCTACCGGGGAGTAAAGAAACTCGCCGGAAATACTGCAATATGGCTCACATCGGCCATTGGGAACTTTGGTCTGTCCCAATGTCAAAACCGGAACCGGAATTTGGCAAAGGATTCCGGCCAAAAGTCGATCGGAGAAGACCCGACGACGGAGAAGAAAAGTCACAGAAATATCCAAAGTTTCGGGGACCACCAAAAAAGTAGATTCCCCAACAAATCTAGTGGAGACATGTGACTCCAGACAGGTAACAACCCACTCAACAAAAAGACAGAAAGTGGGTCCATAAAAGATGCCGTCCAAAGTATTACAAGACAAAGGACGAGTCAGCAGGATTTGGAAGTTTATATAAAGAACTTCGGATACTAGACAAGATGGGGCCAATCCATGTGAAGAAAGGAAAAGGCTAACTAATTGCTGCAAGTGGAAGCAAGCAATAATTCAAGAGTTTGATGTAAGCAGTGACGTCTTACATTTCAACAAAAGCTGAAGTCCGAAATTGAAATCCGAACTTACATCTATTTAAACCAGAGTTTGAAGGAGGCTGAGGACATCGAACATTTCCCTTAGTCTTCTAACAATAAACTTTCTTTGTAAAATTATGTTGTGAGTTTTGAATTTCAGAGAGTGTTTTCAGTTTTAGAGTCTAGTTTTTTAACTTTATGTACAAGAGTGTAATAGCCTTTATGCGAGGCTAAACAAGTTTTCTCCTCCCAAAAGGAGATTACTGATGTAATAAATTTTCCTTAAAGTTCTTAATAAAATAAAGGATGTTTGTTCAACATGTGTTCATAATGTACTATTGATTCATCCCTTTGAAGAATTACTTTTACGCCTTGGAGTAGGAAACGAACTAAGGCTGTGCTGAGCGGTTTCTGAAGGAGTCGGATAACTTGCAGATCATCTTCCCTGAGGGTGAGGTTGAACAGTGAGGAGTTGTTTGTCAAACGATCTGGGGGCAGTAATTTTCCGACTGGTGGCATTGCGAACCACTTAACCCTTGTCTTTGTTTGGTCAAAAGAGGTATGAATTTTAAGGGATTTATTAATTTTACGGAAGCATGTTGGGCCGATATGGTCGTAATGGACTATTTTTATTTTCGAGTCTAAAGACCCAATTTGTATAAGGATAATTACTTGAAATAAGATCGGATATAAGTATGTCTTGTTGAGTTTATAGGTCGAAACCCGACATGATCCATTTAAAACCTCCGAATAGAGACTGGATCTAAGTAGGTGTAACAATGCCACGAACAAAACAAGTTATAGAAATATCGGGTTCTCATTTCTCGAAAAATCCGAAAAACAAATTGTTTATGGAGTAAAAACTTTATGATTATTGTAGAATACAATATATTTATCCTTATGGAGCAATCTGCCACAAATTAGAGTTTAAAGGGATAACTAGAACTATTGTTATTAAAGAATAAAATCCTAGGGGCAAAATGGTCTAAAAGTTGCAAAGAGTAAATATTTTCATAGTTCAGGATGAAAAAGGATAAAAATTAAAGTATAGGTTGTGAAGTGTAAAAAGGGGTAAAGTTGAGGTGGTTAAAAATAATTATCTCAAAATTTAAATGACATTATAGAATTATAATGATAAGGCCAAGACAAAAAAAAATATTAAATAATTTAAAACTCTCATTTTTATGTAAAAGAAGGATTTAATAATACAAGCATACATTAAGGAGGGAAAATCTTTTATAAATTTTGAAAAACTTCTTTAAATAAAACATTGGTCGTTGATCCTGTATGCTCATTATTATCACTATTACAAATCAAAATTTTAAGGCCCTTTGGATCGGTAACTCTGGATACAGAAAAATATAATCGCCGTGACTAAAAATAGATTTTTTTGATGTAGTCCTACATTAGACAAAGATGACCCGACTTTTGTTGATAGACATTGCATAAGATACCATCATGGAAATTGTCGTCGTTGAAACTTGAATGTGCTTGGTGAAATAGGGGTTGATGTGTTCCCATTACGAATCAACCTAAAGTGAAATCTATAAGTGACAACTTTGATCATTTCAATAATAAATTACTTAAAATAAACATAATAAGAATTATGCAATTTTGTTATATCTTTGATGAAATTCATTCATTTCATCAATACTGCTGTTAATTATCATCTTTATGACATGATACGCATTTGAAATACGTACTTCACCCTTGCATTTTTTTGCCCGACACATTTGCATAATAATTATTACTGGCTCATCAGCAGCATGATTTCCCAAATAATTCACTAATTCATCAACAAAATTCTCCCATAATATACATGATAATGAGGTACCCCTGATAAGATTTTCAAATTAATCCAAATATTATATAACAATTATTAATGAACATCATATATAGCAAACTTTAAAAATATGAAATATTACTCATGATCTTCCAAGATAATATCCATCTATTTGGTTGGACGCCCGGTTATATCTCTGTTTTGCGGATCATTTTTCGCAGATAGTTTACCAATCACATCTACAAAAATATATTTTTTATTAGATAACATATAATTGAATTATATATAATATTAGGAAAACAAAAAAGTATTATCAGGAAGCATTACCTATAAGAATAGATTCATCAACACCATCCACATTTGCCAAGCTATCGAAAATCTTTAAATCATACATCATCCTCTAATGAGATGTCAAAAATCTCGATCAAATTAGTCTTAGGATTGAAAATGATTTTGTACTTTCCAAGATTTGTTTTGTACTTCATTTTATATTCAAACACCGTAAAAATTTCAATGCATACAAATGGTTTTCCTTTAGAAATGGCTCGGAATTTACAACTTGGATAATGGTCGCATGAATTATGTTCCCCTAAAGGGAAAAAAACAAAAAGTAGAACAATTAAAAAACAAACAAACATAGATGTTTTACAATGAACACATATAACATTTATATCCCATATAAACATTCATATGGAAAAGGATAAAAATATAATAACATGCAAAAAAACCAATTAGGATACATGTATGATATGTTGAAACTGTCATAAATATTTGGCTAAAAGGCAAATTTCTTAATTTTTTTTTTGATACTGCATAGTACACACACAGAGAATTTACATTAGTACTCCATTACAGAATATTCATGAATAAGAATTTACATTAGTATTCCATTACAGAATATTCATGAATAAGAATGATCCATGTATGGTAATTTTTTTAGTATCATTTCATATTATTCAACAAACAATAAAAACACAAACAAACATAGATGTTTTACGGTGAACAAATATAATATTTATATCCCATATAAAAATTCATATGGAAAAAACAAAAATAAAATAACATGCAAAAAAGCCAATTAGGATACATGCGTGATATGCTGAGTTTGTCATAAATATTTGGCTAAAAGACATATTTCTTAATTTTTTTATACTGTACAGTACACACACAGAATTTACATTAGTATTCCATTACAGAATATTCACGAATAAGAATTTACATTAGTATTCCATTACAGAATATTCATGAATAAGAATTTACATTAGTATCCATTGTAGAATATTCATTAATAAGAATAATCCATGTATGGTAATTTTTTAGTATCATTTCAGATTATTCAACAATATTTATATTGCAGCTAAATATTCATGAATAAGAATAATTCATGCATGATAGGTATTCTGATTTTTCTTAGGAACACAGCATATTATAACAATAATAATTATCATGTTGCATACATATGGAAAATATAATATCTATCTATATAATATATAGATTTAAATACAAAACAAATGGACATACCTCTCTATCATGGAACACGCACTCCAAATTGGGAGATCTTGAACTGCTGCCAAAACCAGGAAATTTGTAGATGCGAATAAGTCATAATTTAATACCCAAAACCATTTGGATGGATTGATATCGTTAATCAAGCTAAATAGATGAGGCATTATTTCTAGTACCTTTGGGATTTCAGCATAACTTTTATTCTTTAGGGTGTAATTTTTGGGTTTCTGGCTGCAGCATGATGTTGCTATTTATATGAGTCCAGTCACATGTTACCATGCAACTATTTTTGAAATAATTTTTTATTTTATGGAATATATATGATTGTTCTGCATCCAACCATATTTTTGATACAAAGAAGTAATTGTTCCATAATATGAACAATTAATGACTATTTGTTCCATAGTATTCAAATCTTTGATTATAGTGTAATTAACTTTGGAAATTTGCAGATATTTATTACATGATTATCAAATTATAGTTATATTCTCAAATGTCTGTAATTAACAATTATTGATTGTAGAATATAATTTGTTGATTTTCAAAATATTAACATTATCATATTTTTAATTCTGATGTATTATCACCTTATAATGTTGATGTATAATGTTGATAATGTATGTAATTATATAGATTATCATTTATAATCAATATTTTTAAACCCGAACCGAACATCAAACCGGAATAATAGGGTCATTGGGTCACTGGTTCGACCGGTTGAACCATTTTTAAAAATCGGTTGACCCGTATGCATATATAAAAACACATATATATACATATACATATAAAAAAATAAACACAAGTACAAAGATATTGAAACTAACAAATGCAAATAAGAAAATACAAAACTAAATTAACAAACTGCATATCCAAATAAATAAATCTAACATAAGCAGAAGTTATTTATGCATGTTTAATAAACATAAGTTTAATAAATAAAATCAAATTAAATCCAAATGTCCAGAAAGAAGCAACAAACTAAAACAATTGAAATACTATACTAAAAGAATCTAAATCTATTCCAAATGTCATCTTCCTCCATGTTATCATCATCACTACCACCAACACTAGTTCGATGACCAAAGCATTCAAGATCAACATCATTCATAGCCGCAATATCTTCTTCTTTATCTAAAATAAAATATTAAGAAACAATCAATATCAAATAATATTAGAAATGAAATTATAGATAAAGTAATAATTTAAACAAACCTATGGAAGGATTGGTGCTTGACTCTTCATTTCTTCTTGGTGATTCCTCCTCATGCATGTTTTCCAACTCATCACAATCAAGTTCACTATCAAATGTTTCTTCCATAACCCAAAACTCTGTCTTGCCAATACATTCATAATCGATAGGATCATATGGCCTCTTACTATTTTTAACCCTATAATAATCCCAAATGTGGAGATGAAGAAGGCATAAAATAAAATACAAGTAACATTAAGTGCACAAAAAAAGTTATTTATGTAATACTAAATAATTTTATACCTGTTTTGCAACCGTAAGTTATAATGTACATAAACCAAATCATTCAACCTTTGATGCTCCAATCTATTTCTCTTCTTCGTGTGAATGCGTTCAAATACACTCCAATTACGTTCACATCTAGAAGAAGAAGTTGTTTGACTCAATATTTTAATTGCTAATTTCTGTAAGTTTGGAGCATCAATTCCAAACAATTTTCACCAATCATCTAGCAAGAAAATACCATGAAAATTAAGAGAACAAAAACATAAAAAATATTCAAATTAGAAGCATAATAGTAATACAAACTATGAAAAATTAATGTTACCTGGTCGGCTTGATCTAGCAATTGTCAAAGCGGTTGGTCTTGAAAAGCTCTTTTGCTATCTCGAAAGAGATATCTCATCATATATTTTTGAATTTCCACTCTCAACTTTTTTATCTATAATGTCCAACAGTCCACCCATAATCTCTGGCTTATTACAAAATGATCCTTAGTCATATTGGAGAAAGCAGGATTCAGATAATATGCCGCAACATGTAGATTTTTTCGTAACATCCTATCCCATCTCTAATCAATAATGTCAATATATGGTTGATATAATTCTTTTTTATTTCTAAATAACTCTTTAACATCCATCCTTATCCTATACATGCCTTCATATACATAACCCATGACCGACTTCTCATTAGAATTACAAATACGCAACAAACGTAAAAGTAGAGACAATTCTCACTGTGATGGTACAATTATTCCAAAGTCTTTCATCTAAAATAAACAATTTAACTTGTTTTGCAACATCCCTTTTAAAAATTTCTTTTGAAATCTTGAGATGTTACCATGGCCTACAAGTCCTCTTTATGGTCATTCAAGCTTTTCAATGCAATAAAAGTAGTTTCAAAGCGAGTATCTCTAGGATGAAGAATTTCCCTCCAATTTTCTCTTTTCCTCAGCCAATTGAGAGGCCATTTGTTATTATATACAAAGCATGCAACTCTAGATGCAAGAATAGCCAAATCACTAACATGTGGCAATTCACCAATATCTTTCATGATCAAATTAATGGAGTGAGCTGCACAAGGTGACCAAGTAATAGATGGATATCTATCACATAACAAATGAACCACATTATTTACACCAACTATCTCCAAAATTTCGCAAATAAATTACAGAGATTTTCGGCATTTGTCTGAATTCCAGATGCATCAACAGACTTGATAAAGGAAATTCCACTAGGACAATAAACCAAAAAATTAATCAATGCTCTATGTCTGGAATCTTTCCACCCATCACCCATAATGGTACAACTGGTTTCTATCCATTTACTCCTTAAAGAATCAACAATCAATTCAACTTCTTTTTTGGCATCCTTTAATAGTGTAACTCGCAGTACATGATAGCTAGGTCCATTATAACCATGATCCATAGATGCAACTTTAGTCATGGCAATTTGGAAAAATGGAGAATTGCAAGCATTTAAAGGTATACATGCATCATAGAACCACATTGCGAGTGATAAACCAGTATCATGCCATTTTTCTCTACTTTGTAAAGAAGCCTTTATAGAAGGTTGAGAGGGATCACGAATACCACGTTTAAAATAAGTATGCAACCCAGTTGTGGCTTTTCTCTTTCCTAAGGATGTAAGTTGGTCAATCTTGTGGCCTTCTCTTTGGGTTGATTTTCCTTGAGTTGGTTGATGGGTGATCTATTGAATGTCATCATCATCGTGCAACTCGTGTACTTCATCAATTTCAAGAGCTCCTCGTCTTTCTTTTGCCTTTTCAATATTCTCCTTTAAAGACCCTCGAATCATAAACTGAACATCATGAGGAACTTTCTTGCAAGATACGATATTTTCTTTTGCTCCAGCAAGATGTTGTTTTAAACTATTAATACCCCCACCTCTAAAAGAAGCGTGACAAAATCCACATGTCAATATCTTTTTTCCTTCAGTATTTTTCGCCTCAGTTACATATCTCCATGCTACATCTCTTTTTTGTCGTGGATTATTTTCTGATAATTGCCCTTGACCTTCAACGGATTGAGATTTAAAAGGTGTCGATTGAGAGCATGTAGCCTCCATTATGCTACAAAATGAATAAAAAAGAATATAGTATATTATATGTCCATGGATAAGAAGCTTGACATAAAAAATAATAATTTAAAATCAAGCATAATATATCCATGTGATCATTTTTTTTCCATGATCTTTATTAACCAAAATCATCAAATGACAATTTTGTGGTTCATAAACTTTAAAAATTAAAATCAGTTTACATACTAAATGAATAATGTAGTCATACTTGATCATGTATATACAATATATTGATTATAATTTATCTACAGAAAACTCTTCAAACGTCCACTTTTTATTTAAAATTATTTTTCAGTTCTATAATTCTTTTCTAGTTACCAATGAGGATTTAATTTTCATTTCTTTATACCTGTATCAAATATATGTAAAAACTATTGCAGTCATATTATTTTGATTAATATATATGTATATACACAAATTATTGGTAGTCATATATATATATATATGATGTTTTCAAATATTTTTCATTTTTTTTTGCTTCTAAAGTTCTAATATTCTCATCCAAGGACACCGGAATAGGGGTTTAATGATCTAAGTCTGGCAGATGGAGATGAATATCAGTACAAAATACAAAATCAAAAGTTTATGACTAATTGATAATTAGACTACATATAGCTCAATTCATAAACAACAAACATAATTGTATGTAATATAATATAAGTAGGAGAATAAAGTATTATACATATTAAACAAAACTTACTTGGAGAATTAGAAAAAAAACAGAAGCCTGGAGAGGAACCGAGGAAGCCGAAAGGAAGATTAATGAAACTGAACGTTGAAGGCTTGAAGCAAAAGCCAGAAAGCAAAAATTGAAACTTAGTGCAAATTGCAAAGTGAAATACTGATATCGTGAAAGAAGCAAGAAGGAGACTAAGATTTAGTTTTCCTTATTTTTGAGACTCTTCATTCAATCAATTACCTTATTTTTTCCCCTCTCTTTTTGATTTTTTCCTTTAAAAATCTGGAAAGAGAAGAAGCAATTGACCCGGGTCAAAAATAGGTTCCGATTTCTGGTTTTCGCCTGGTTTTTACCGGGTCAAGCTGGGTTAATTGTGATCCGGGCTGAATATAAAACCGAACCAGTCTTGGGATCGGTTCCCGATTTAACCAGCCGGACTGGGCGGTCCGATCCAGTTTTGAAAACATTGTTTATAATGCTGATGTATTATCCAAGTTTTTTGTAATTTTCATTTTTATAAATGAAAATACGACATTATCATTTTTAATTCTCATATATTATTCAAAGTTTTGTAATTTCAGTTATTTCGAGTTATTTATTAGGTGATTTAAATGATACAATTTTTAAAGTAAGCTAGATAGTCAAATTTATCTAATTAACCATTATTGATTAATGTGTCATATTTAATTCGTGAAGTTGATATGGCTTACCAAATGAACAGTAAATTTTGGCATATGTTACACGAAAACAGAACATATATAATATATATATATATATAGGATTTGGTTCAAATGAGACCACTCTCCCTATGTGAGACAGTGTGGACTCATCTTACCCATTGATCTAAAAAATGAAGGGATGTTATTAATTCAGTTTTTTTAATTATTTCCTAATTTTCGCTGATTTTAAGGGTAAGATTGTAATTTTGTAACTCAAATTAGTGGTCCCAACGGATTTTATGGGCTGAAATTGACACTGCCGGATTTTGTGGTGGAATTTAAGGAACCTATTTTCTTTCCAAATATTTTTATTTTACAGCATAGTTAGGGTTCTTCTACTGCATAATTAGACATCAAATAATGCATATTTAGTTATTTTGTTTGCACTGTTTTACGGAAACAAGCATAATTAAATATAACGTATTGCATATATAGTTATATTACACTGCATAAATAGGTTCAATATAATGTATATTTAGTTATGAAAATGGGATGTTGCTTTTGGAAATTATAAAAATGGGATGTTACATAATGTACTGCATATTTAGTTATTCCACAATGCATAGATAATTTCTAGATAATACATAGTTAGTTGATTTTGTTGCATAGTTTATGACGTCTTGCATAGTTGGATATACTGTACTACATATTAGTTTTTTTACGTTGCATAGATAGTTTTCAGATAATGCATATTTAGTTGAGTTTTGTTGCATATTTAGTTTTCGAACTCACTGTTCGTTATTTCTCTGTAATATTGTACCGATTTTTCTTTTTTCTCTCTGTAATTTTCATGAACTGTAATTTTCGAGTTCTTCACAGTTTTCTTTATTTGCGTTAATGGAGGAATGAGAGAGAGAGAGAGAGAAAGAGAGACGTGAGATTGGGAAAATTGGAGATGTATGAGAGAGAGAGAGAGATTTGATTTTATTTTTGTAACTAACTTGTTATGTTATTTTACCCTCCTACCCTTATATTGATTAAATTAATATTTAATATATTTTTTATCCATTAAATCATACCCATTGATTAATAGTGGGGGATGGTTGAGATTAGTTCATTGTGTCTCACCTAGAGACATGGTCTCACTTGATCCTCCCCTATATATATATATATATATATATATATATATATATATATAGGGAGGGGATCCTGTGAGACCACCCTCCTAGGTAAGACCATAGAACCAGATCTACACCATCAAAAAAATAAATCAATGGCCAAGATATGAACAAATATATACAACAATTCATATGAAAGTATACATTAGAAGGGTAAAATAGAAATCCAAGAAACTAAATATGGTAACCGCCTCCTACAAATTAGGGACGTGATCTGTTATTGATCACGTCCTCATAATCACGCGATTCACCTTTCCTTTCTCTCCCTTCTTCACAACGACAATCCCTGCATCGCAAAAGCAACATGTACTGCTCAATTCGAACCTGTAAATTATTCAAATGTGGCAATAGAATCATGCAACAATTAATGAAAAAGTATACAATTCCACTAAACTAACTATACATTAAAACATTACTAAGTATACAATTATACTAAACTACATGTACATTAAAACATTACTAAGTATACAGAAATATTTAACTAAGTATACAATTACATTAAACTAACTATACATTAAAATATTACTAAGTATACATAAACATTTAACTAAGTATACAATTACACTGAACTAAATACACAATTCCACTGAATTACTGATATAACTAAGTATACAATTCCATTGAACTAAGTATACAAATCCACAGAACTAAGTATACAAATTTACTAAACTACTTATTAAACTACTTATATAACTAAGAATATGATTCCACTGAACCAAGCATACAAATCCACTAAACTAAATATACAATAAAACATGACTAAGTATACAAGTCCACTGAACTAAGTATACAATTCAACTAAAATGATAAAATAAAACCAGGTACTAAAGTACAATTCCTAGAAAAGAGTTGATGTGTCTTTCTCCCTAAAAATCGGCCAACTGAAAAGGTAAGATGATATATAGAATACAAACATACTCTTATTAGCCTAAAATAACTAGAATGATCTATACCATTTAAAATTTTAAATCAAGAGTCCATAAGTGTTCCTATGGACTAACCTAAATGGGATACATTTAAAAGTCAAAATTAATTCATTTTAATTTCCCCAAACTTTCCATTTTTGGCTAAAGTATTATGGCGAGAACTTACTATAAATACCACTATTCTGTTTTTATATATTATTAAGATATAGATATAACAAGAGTTTAATTTTGGGGCTTTTCGCTCATGACATTGGGCCAGGGCCCAATAAAGTACCGAGTTTGGACTTCTAATTACAGAGGCCAACCTCCTAAAATCTATATAGTTTCTATGCTAAGTTCACAAACGTGCTTCTACGTGTTTGATGGTTAATTGAAATGAAATTTTAGAACAAATTACATTTCTATGATTAATTCTGTTTGGATATACGAACATTGTTGATTTTTAAAATTCTTTCTTGCACACTGTAGCAAATGGTCAATAAAATATACTCTACTTTTATCAAATATTTAACAATACTTAAAAAATTCAAGAAAAAACCCACTAAAGAATACCGTGTAATTTTTCTACTAATTAACTGAGTTATATCCATTCAATTTTTATTTTCTCTGATAAATTTTATTTTGTGTGTCGTAGACAATTCAGATAGCCACTCCCCACTCATATTCGACCACTTGCTGTTATAAAAATGGATTATTTAATAATATTTGTATAGAAATTCAAGGGTCAAAGGGCTCCAAATAATATGTTAAAAAGGTCCTAACTCCTAACTTTTACCAAAATGAGATTGTAAAATGTAACATCTTTTTTTTATATTTATTTTGGGGAGAATTTCGTAATAGGATCCAAATTTAAGAAAATCTATCATTTGAAGACCCACAATTCCAACATTCTCAAATCAAGACCCAATTTTTATTTTTTTTCTCAAATTGGGTTCTCCCTTAAATTTTGGGTTCTCACTTCAAGACCCAAAATTTCAACCTTCTCAAGTCAAGACCCAATTTTTATTTTTTTTTCTCACACATGGCCCTCCCCCAAATTTTGGGTTCCTCTTTAAGTTTTAGAATTTAACAAAAAGAAAAATATTAATGTAATCAATCACACCGGCCACAAAAATTAATTTTCTTTCTCTTTTTATTTTTTTGCTCATTCCTTTTTTCCTAATCGATACTTGTTTTAAATCAGAAAATTCAATCATAGTTTGATATCTTATTTTTTTAGTAACTAAAAATATTTTACTACTTCTTTTTCATTTATAATTTGGTATATCTTATTTTGTTTAGTAACCGATAAATATTTTACGGTTTTTTTCATCTTGTTAGCTACATACATTTATATTTATAGATCTTGGTTTCTACACGTTAAACAAAATTGATAATAAGTATGGATCATGTAAAAAAGAATGACCGAAAAAACGAAAAGAGGAAGAAAAATATTTTTTGTGGTTGACGTGATAGATTACACTAATATTTCTCTTTTTGTTAAATTCTAAAACTTGAAGGAGAACCCAAAATTTGGGGGAGGGCCATGTTTAAGAAAAAAATAAAAATTGGGTCTTAATTTGAGAAGGTTGAAATTTTGGGTCTTGAATTGAGAACCCAAAATTTGAAAGAGAACCCAATTTTGAGAAAAAAATAAACTAGCGGGACGAGTTTGCTCATGACCCGCAGTTTTACATGGCAGTGCGGGCTGGCCCGCCGAAGCGGTGGGTCGTAAAAGCTCTCGCTCAACCAACTCGCCTTGAGTTACGGGCTGGGTGGGCCAGCCACCAAAATTCATTATTTTTTTAAACGAAATGCCCATCAGCCCATGTGTGAAAAGCTGCAAACCAAGTCACAATTTATTGATGCTGCAAACCAATTACATCTTTAAATTACATTACATTGATATCATGCTTCATGCTCATAAGTCAGCAATTAACAAGATTTCACATAGGCCCAAAGCCTGACAAATTTTCTCAACTGCATTTAGTTTCAGGCAAAATTGCTTTTTTGGTCCATTAAGTTGGCTCAATTTCGCATTTAGTCCTTTAATTTTTATGGGTGGTGTTTGGCAACCACTAACTTTTTTAAACCTGCACATTTAGTCCGATTTTGAAATTTCACGGATATCTTACTCCTAAAATACTGAGTTGGACTAAATTGCACCTTGTTTGGACCATTTTTACCTTAAATTACTATTTTACCCCTTTTTTTTTTAAAAATGGTCATCCATGCAAATGAAAATAGAGAGATCTTGCAACCATGTCAAGAATAAATAAATAAAAATAGTAAAAAAAAATTAAAATATATATTTTTAGAAAGTAAAATTATATATACAATTTTTAAAATTACAACTTTAAAAAAATAGAAAACCCAAAAAAAACTGAAAAACGAAAAAAAAGAAAAAAATTTCTTTTTTTTTTCTATTTTGTAATTTTTATTTGAAGTTGAAAAATATAAAATATATGTCCGATTATTTTTTTAATTTACTTTAAAGAAAATAATTTGAACATATATATATATAATTTTCAACTCTAAATAAAAATTAAAGAAAAACAGAAAACAAAAAAAACTGAAAAAATACATATTTACAATTTTCAACTGTAAATAAACATTAGAGAATAATAGAAAATAAAAAAAGCAGAAAAATATATTTATAACTGTCTACTGTAAATAAAAATTAAAGAAAAAATAGAAAACAAAAAAAATAGAAAAATCAAGAAAAATAGAAAAAAAATTCTTTTTTATTTTCTTTTTTTCTTCAATTTTATTTAAAGTTGAAAAATATAAAATATATGTTCGACTATTCTTTGATTTAATTTAATTTTATATTTATTAATGTTATTTAATTTTATTATAATATTAAATGCATATATTATGTGTTACCACTTTCTATTTTATTATTAATTTTAAACATATTCTCTTTATTTTTAAATATTAAATTTTCAACATAACGTTTTATTTTAAAATATATATAATTTTACTTTCTACTAATATATGTATTTTTATTTTTTTTACTATTTTTATTTATTTCTTGACATGGTTGCAAGATCTCTTCATTTTTCATCTACATGGATAACCAGTCAACAGAAATCAATGAAAGCTCTAAAATAGAACTAAAACTGAAAGCAAAGCAAATGAAGGATATCACCGATTTGAAGCACGAATTAGGGATTACAATCTTTCTAAATAAAAGAGATAAATTACAGATAAAGGCTTTGCAACACAATAGCAATTGGGAAGGCACTTTCCCCATTCAAGCCACAAGAAAAGCCCTAAAGAAAGACTAAACCAGACTAAGGAACAACACTAAGAGTAACCCAGCCGCTGCACCAAGCCGGACTGAGAAACAACTTCCTTTTTCCCGGCCAGAACCGCTGCCACAACAAGGTCAAAACAGAAATCAATGAAAGCTCTAAAATAGAACTAAAACTAAAAGCAAACCAAAGGAAGGATATCACCGGTTTGAAGCACGAAGCTTAGTGGTCGAACGGGACTTAGGCTCAGGTTGTGTGTAGCGGTCCCTTCACCGTCGACTACGAAACCGAATGCACCCAAAGTTGGCCACCAACGAGACACCATGCCCAACGCCGTCCAAACCCTTCTTCACCGGAAAAGCCTACCGGGAAAAAATAGCCCCGAAAAACCTCGATCTCCGAAACCCCAAAGCGAACGACCACCCACAAGCTCAATCGAACACACAAAGTGTAGGAATCAACAAATGATCTCACAAACACTCAAAGCTCACAAGAGATTTCACAAAGAATCGAAAGAGCCGACGAGATTTGAGAGAGAGCACACAGGCCGCTGGGATGAGACGTGAGAAAGAGATAAGAGAGTTCTTCAAAATCTGAGTATTGTAGTTCACTTAGGGTTTGGAGATAAAAGGGCTTATATCAAAGAGTTCAATGGTCAAGATTAGAAACCTAAAATGGACGGACCAGATTAAGCAACTAAACAAGACCCGCGGACATGAACTCGGGTCGGGTAGATCCGGATCAAGAAGAGCTGGTTGCAGTTGGGCTTTTTCTCTTATGGGGCCTGGACAAATGTGAAATGGGCCAATACGGAATTGGGCCATATTCTAACACTCTCCACCTTGGCACAATTCCAATTTCACACGACTCGGGACATACACACATAATCATCATCGCATATTTATTTTTCTTTACTATACACACAGTACATCAAGAATCAGCATCACAGTAAGCACAAAGCAAACCATAACACACGGGATAGCTTAAGCAAGCACATAGCAAGCCAAAGCAAAAAAAGGGGACAGGGTAAAATATCCATATTGCATACACAGTGCAATAAAACTGGAAATAACAAGTACACAGCAAGTTATATCCAAAACCAACAAGTATAGGAACTGTTCAATCACCTTTATCAAAATTCAGAATTTTTAAACAAGTCAAAAATTTACTCACAGGCAAACATTTAGTTCCCATATCAGCAAGATTAAATTCAGAAGGTATTTTTTCAAGATTAACTAAGCTTTTAGCAACAACGTCACGAATGTAATGAAACCTCACATCAATATGCTTAGTTCTATCATGAAAAATAGGATTCTTACACAATTGAATACCAGATTGACTGTCAGAAAACACAACAACATTACCATCAAGAAAACCAATTTGAAATCAAGCCTTTAAGCCAAATTGCTTCTTTAAATTCTTGATTACAACAATATACTCGTATTCAGATTGATTGTAGACGATTGCAACAACATCTTTGTGATTTCCAACTAACACATGAACCACACAAAGTGAACACATACGATGTTATTGATTTTCTGTTATCCCTATCATTTGCATAATTAGAATCCACATAACCTTTCAATTTAACCCCATCTTTGCACTTAGCAAATTCCAGACTATAATTTAAAGAATGTTTCAAATATCGCAAAAGCCATTTAACAGCATTCCAATGTATAATTCCAGGATTGGACATGTATCTACTCAAGCAACTCACGAAATAAGCGATATCGGGTCTAGTGTTAACCATAAGATACATCACAGAACCTATAGCATTGGAATATGGCACATTCTTCATAGAATTAACATCATGGTCAGTTTTAGGACATTGTTCTTTACTCAACGAGAAAATGACCAAAAAAAAGAACATTCACAGGTTTAGAATCAACCATAGAAAATTTACTCAAAATCTTTTCAACATAAGAAATCTGATTTAGAAAAATCACAGAGTTTTTTCTATCTCTAAAAATGTTCATTCCTAAAATCATTTTAGCATCTCCTAAGTATTTCATGTCAAACTTAGCACTTAGACAATTTTTAACATGCTTAACAGTTTTAACACAAGGACTAATTAACATCATGTCATCAACATAAATCAACAAGAAAACGGGAACTTTAGCATCTTCTTTAAAATACAAACAATGATCATAAGAACTTTGTTTAAATTTCAAAGACAGCATGCAATCATCAAATTTATTGTTCCAACATCTAGGAGACTGTTTCAAGCCATACAAGGATTTTTTAAGCAAACAAACAAAATCAGGATTCTTTTTATCAATGAAACCAATAGGCTGCCGCATATAGATTTTTTCATCTAAATCACCATGCAAAAATGCAGTTTTGACATCCATTTGTTTTAATTCCCAATTAAACTGAGCACACAAGCAAGCATAATTTGGACGGTAGTAAACTTCACAACATGAGCAAAGATTTCTATATAATCTATCCCTTCTTTTTGAGTAAATCCCTTAGCCACTAACCTAACTTTAAATCTAACAGATTCACATTCATTCTTCACCTTAAAAATGACCATTTACAAATCCACAAATGAACAATTTGCGGGTTTAGACACAAGAATCCAAGTATTGTTAACATGCAAAGAATTCATTTCCTCATTCATAACATTTAACCACTCAGCAGAATTTTTAGATTTTAAAGCTTCTTCATAAGATTTAGGCTCAGAATTATCAATAGAGTCAAACATACTAAAAACAAATGAAGTCATATGAAAATCATCAAACCTAGCAGATTGCCTAATGTTTCGTCTTGCCCTATCTCTAACAAGTTGATAATCATGCAAATTTTCATTTTCTGGTTCATTTTCTTCAATGATTTCATCATGCATAGCAACAACATCATGATTTTCAGGCAAAACAGATTCAAAATCATGCAAATCAGGTTCAGTTTCAGGCATAACAGGTTAAGTTTCAGGCATATTTTCATGATTTCCATGCACTACATCATCAAGAAAAATATCCACATTACAAACATGCTCCACCTTATTAGGTGTACTATTTTCAGAATCAGATATATGCATAGATAAGCAAGGCATTTCAGATTCATTAAATGTCACGTCTCTACTAATTAAGACTTTAAAACCAGGTTGAGATTTTAACCACAACCTATAACCTTTAACACCATCAGGGCAACCAAGAAAAACACATTTTACAGCTCTAGGTTCAAGTTTATCAAGTTTTTGGTGAGCAAACGCAACACATCCAAATACTTTCAAGTTTGAAAAATCAATTTCCTTACCCGTAAACACAGATTCAGGTATTTTACCACTTAAATGCACAGAAGGAGAACGATTAATCACATACGCAGCGCTTAAAAACACTTCACCCCAAAACTTTTTGAAAGACCAGAACAAGCAAGCATACTTCTCACCCTTTCAAGTAAAGTTCGATTCATTCTTTCCGCTACACCGTTTTGCTGCGGTGTATACGAGACTGTTTTATGCCTTTTAATACCAGAATCAGCACACAAATTATCAAATAGCCGATTACAAAATTCAAGTCCATTTTCGATTCTTAGGATTTTAATTTCCTTTCTGTTTGATTTTCGATTAAAGTTTTCCACTTTGTTTAAACACGTCAAACACATCGATTTGTTTTTCAACAAAAACACCCAAACTTTTCTTGAAAAATCATCAATAACAGAAAGAAAATACATAGAACCACCATGAGTAGTAACACTCGTAGGACCCCACACATCGGCATGCAAATACTCAAGAATTTTAGAACATGCAGATTTATTCGGAGAAGAGGAAACAGGGAATTTAACTTTAGAATGTTTGCCAAGAACACAAGAATCACAAAATGGCATACAAGATAATTTATCTTTTCCAAAATAGCCATTTTTCTGCAAAATTTCAAGACCTTTAGCACTCATATGACCCAAACGTTTATGCCATAAATCAGTTTTGTCATTTTCAGAGCCACACACAAGATTCACAATTTTGCGGGCTAGATTCAAATTCAAAGAAGAAAACATAAAGATTCCTCCTTTTAACAGCTTTGAAAATTACCAAGTTACCCTATAAAATTTTCATTAAGCCTTTTCCCCATTTCTCCTCTAAACCATCATCCTCAAGAGAAACACACGAAATCAGATTGTGTAGGTCCCAAGGGGTGTGAGTAAGGTTTAGAAGGGGGGAGGTTGAATAAACCTTTCCAACTTTTCAATTTTAGTCCTTTTAAAATATTACAGAGTTAATTACACAGCTACGTCCTTGAGGGACAACTAAGTTAGTTAATCAGCAGAGTTAGCCACTCAACAGACTCGAGCTGTTGATAGAATAACTCAGATGTTTAGTCTAAACCTTAACTTGGTTGTGATGAGTTTTTCAGCGGAAGACTTAACACCCTTGAATTTGATTTAACTTTGTTTTAACACTTGATTTTAGCACTTAGTTATTTATCAGTTGGATAGCAAATTATCAGCAGATATAAAATATGTGTGTAGAAATATAAATATGCTGAAATATAAATGACACAAGTAATTTTTATAGAGGTTTGAAGATAGGGTAATTCTTCTAATCTCTCTTCTCCAACTCCTGGAGGAATCCACTAAGTAATGATCAATTCACAAAGTGGTTATCAGTCTAGAGACAAGTCTTGATCACACAGCTGACTTGCTCCTTGGACTCAGTCTGGAGATGTCTTGGTCACACAGCTGGCTTCTCGTCCGACTCAGCTTCTTCACAGGACAACTGTCTTGTTACTTCACCTCACTTCCTCAAGTTTCTTGGATTTGATCACGAAGCCCTCCAATAACTTGAAATTGGTTCGACCTTGAACCTTCCTACAATCCTCCTTGGAAAGTAGACCCCTTTTGATTCTTCAAAAGTTTCCTCTTCAACAGTTTGAAGTTGTCTTTCCTTCACAGCTTTGTGTTGGATCGATTTCCTTTGAGATTTAGGCTTGAGGATTTTGCTTGAATATCTTGAGAATATTTTGCAGGTTACAGATTTAATAATGCTTGCTCGTTCGTGGTTCAGGTAACCTTTTCTCAATGAAATTCCTCAGCCTTTTATAGTGAACTTTCAAAAATCTGCCCGTTGAAGAGATAAGCTGATTTTCAAAAGTCACTTGTGCTCGTTGGCTTGTCTTTTCTTGGTCTTCAATCTTGAGATGTAGACCTTTCCTCGTATTAAATGAATGTCCAGCTTTTCAGGTTCTAACACGAGGTGCAGTGCTTCCTATTGGTTTATTCCTTTTGCACGCTTCTGGGACTGAGCACTTTAAGACCTGGCAGCATGGGTGTATTACTTGTTTAAGTAATGTTCTTGACTTTGTGCAACGTATTCTTTTCAGTTAACTCCTCTTTGTAGCTGCCTTTTCCCCAGGTGACTTGAGTCTGCTCTAATCATTGAAAGACTCATATGTCACTTCAACTTGTGACATGGCTTCTTTGAGTTGACTTAACTGACTCTTCCCATAGCTGTCCCTCAGCTGTTACGTCATCAGTCGAGTCTTTGGTCCTCTGTCTTGGCCATACTCAGCTGTTCCTCAGCGGAGTCTTCACTTCACTTCTTTAGTTGACTTCTTGTATTTCCAGGCATAGCTGACTTAACTCAGCTCATTTAGCCCTATCTATTAAAATGAAAATTACAAGGAAAATGGGGTGCCAATATTCTAATCTAAGTTTTACTTGGCATTCATCAAAATCTACAAAATAATTTCCGAAATAATTTCCCCTTTTTTTATGATGCCAAAACTTAAAAACATTAAACAAAATGTAAACAGCACAGATACATACAGGCAATGCAGAAACAAAGAATGTATGCGTTGAATCAATAATTTTATTGATCATAGCATTCTTGTCCTTTACACAGCTGTTTACGAAGTGTATCAGAGCATAATTTTATCTAAGCAACTTATAACCATCTATGCTAAGACACAAAGAGAGAAAATACGAACACACTTTATTGAATGTACAGATGACTTATACATAAATGTATTTACACGAGTAAAATACACGAAGGGTTCACAGCAACACTTCATCGCCTTCTTTCCTTCTTTTTCCTCTTCATCATCGGCTCTCTTCTTTTTTTTCTTTCATCTTCACCGCTTTCTTCTTTTCATAAGCTCTCTTCGCAACATCGTCTTTTCGCTTCCTTTCTTGCCTTTCTTGCCATAGCTGATCTTGTCTTCTGTTTTCCTCTTTTATTCTTTTCACATAATCAGCATTCTTTCTGGCTACTTCCAGATTTGCTACTTCATCGTACCCAGCCCAGTAGATCCTTCCCTTATTGCCTGGATCTACATATTCAATATTTTTGGGTAGAGTTGTGAGTTGAAAACCTCTTCATCCACCACTTCTTTCTCCTTCTATGGGTGTATACTGTACGGGAGTCTTCTGTTTTCCAACTGACTTGCTGCTGGTAGTCTACTGCCTATCAGCTTCCTCGCACAACTTAAAACCCTTCTCCAAGTACAAATCTCAGGCTTGGGCTACAGACATGTTCTTGAAGTAATCTTCGGATTCGAGCGTTTTAAATTCTTCCACTGATCTTGGCTCGTCTCTGTCATCTGGAATGGCATCTTGATCCTTCCCTGTCGGAATGCCACCGAATTGTTTTGTCACTACTTCAACATGAGCATCCGTCTTTTTATCGAACTCTAACTGATCTGCTATTACAATCTTTCTTTTCTCTGACATAGGCACAACAAAGTGTTCGATCGGCGGAGTTCTTGGAAGTTTCTTGAGTATTGAGGTTGTGACATGACCTTCTTTGAGAGGTTTTTGCAATCATTAGTGTCAAATCTTTTGACTTTTCCCCCTCAACAGCTTTTCCCTTCTTCTTCTCAACAGCTGCTTCTTCCTTTTGCTCAACAGCTTTTCCCTTCTTCTTCTCAACAACTTTTCCTTTTGCTTCTCGGTTGTTTCTTCCTTAAATTTCCTCGTATTCCTCTTCCCCTTTTTGGCATCATCGAAAGAGAGAACCCCTGAAACATCCTGCGAGCATGAAGCCCGTCATCGGTGAGTTACGCTTGAGTCTCTTGCGGCATGTCTTTGTTCGAAATTCTAAGCGAGTGGTTTTCGATTCACCGCCACCGATTTCATTTCAGCCATGAGAAGGCTGAATTTCATATTCATGGTCTTCTCAACATGCGAGAATTTCTTTTTCGATGAAATTCACGCATAACTCCATTGCGATTGTATGGGAGGCATGCAATCTATCCATATAGGCCTTCATCATCTTCTTCATATCGGCATTGTCGGCCTCCAAGCCGGATTGTACAATACCTTGAAATATCTAACTTGTTCGTATCGCATTGCACTCTGCTGGGCGACACCACTCCCTTATTCGTACCACAATCCCTCGTAAGTCCGCTGTGAGGTTGTATCTCTATTGTCCGGACGCATTCTAATGAGGCCTGGTGTCGTCGATCTTCTCAATCTCTCCACAAATTTTCTTGAAGACTTCACAGGATCTCACCACACACTGATTCACCAAGTGGCGGCCATGCAACATCGAAATTAAAGTCTCATTTGGTACAATGGAGTCGATATGGATGACTGGATCTTCTCGAATCGTATTTTTGCTTTGCTCTTTAGCTATTTTCTCCTCTAGCCCTGGCAGCTCAAGTGAAAATGGGAATAATTGTTCAAAAGTATCATCTCACACATAAGGAATTACAATTTCAGTTTGTGCCTTTGATGATCCTGGCGGAGTCGGTACTGCTGCAGCTATGGGAGCCTGCGCAGAAGACTCGGTTCCAGTTGGGCCTTGTTGAGTGGGTTGTCCAGCTGACTGAGCCTCAGCTGTCTTAACAGCTTCGTCGGCCTCATTAGATTTTTCTAAATGAATTACCTGTTCCTCGGCTGCAACATCAGCATCATCGGAAGATGATGAAACCTGGGGGCTTGGTTCATCATCAAAGTTGAAAGTTTGACGAGCAGCTTTGAAACTCGATTGACTCATCTGCGGGAGAACATCCTCAGCTGGGTCCTTTTGATGTGTAACAGGTGTGGACTCAGCTTCATCTTCAGATCCCAGAAAGGATATGTCAGGATTATCCTGGGAGTCATGAAGAGCACTAATCTCCTTCTCAGATCCAACAATATTAACAGGAGGGATGTTCTGGACTTCTTCAGCTTTACCCAGGGAAGTCTCAACCTCCCTTGGGCCTTCAACACCTCCAGCAGTTGCAACTGCAGTGAGGCCTTCTACATTCCCTTCGACAGACTCAGCTGTCTTAGGGTCTTCAGCAGCGGCATCCATAGGAGTCTCAACCCCTTGGATTGCACTTTCAGTGCCCAGAGTGTTAACTCCCAGGGCCTTTCCAACCTATGCCTTGACTGCTATACTAGTGTCCTCAGCCTGCAAAGCAGTTGACACTTTAGCTGGGACAAACTCAACTGTCCGAGCTTCGTCAATGTCAGTCTGCTGTGGTTCTTTTTCTTTTTTCACTTCGCCTCCTTTCTTCATTGTGGAGTCGTCTGCAGCATCCTCCAACCCTACTGCAGTGGAGTGAGTTTCCCTCTCAGTTGGCACACCAGCTGAGTGACTGACGATGGGGTCACTCTTCTCCAGACTCCCGGTTGCTTCCGTTGAGTGCTCAGTCGTAGGGACAGGTGGTAGAACACCTTCAGTAGGGGTTGGCTCAACTTGGGTGCCCAAATTCCCAGTCTCATCGCCAAGGCCCTTGAACCCATCTTTCGATTACACAGGGGACGTAGTTGCAGTGGTAATCTGTTACACTACTCCCAACGGGTCTATCTCCAGGAGAGATTTAGAAGACTCTCCTGGTACTTCAATCATGTGATGTTCATGCATCATTCTGGATTCCCTCAAAGCTTGTTGCATGTCTGACTTCTCTGTTGCAGCAACGGGATCCATATCTTCATCACTATCTGAGAACACATCAAGACGAGAGTGAGTGTGTTCTACAGTTTCGGTAAGGGGACATATACTGGCTTTCTCACGAGCTTCTGCTTCCTCAGCTGCTCTGGATTTTTCTTTCTCTTTGCAGATGTGTAGAATGTTCAGGCAGTTATCCTCATCTAAAACCTGAAGCATAGTGTCGACTTCGAGAAATTTGAACAACTCCTCCTCCTCTTCAATGAACTCAGGGTGTTCAAACTGCACCCTTGAGTGGCTTAGCTTCCACCGCCCTCCATTCACGTAGACAACACTGTATGTCCGAATATACAGGAGAGTACATGATGACATAATCATCCTCATCCTCCTCTTCATGTCCTTCCTTTTCTGGGATGGAAGGTAGCATGCTCTGCTGCTCTTCGCCTTCAGCAGCGTCCGTAGCAGGCGGAGAGACAACGTTTTCATGTAAGGATTCAGTTGTCTCAGCTGCATCTTTTTCTTCAGTTGTCCTCACTACAGCTGGGTCTTCGGTAAGCCTCTGCTGATCACCTTCAGCAGACTTGGCGGTTTCATCGATTATATCAGGAGACTGCATTTCCTCAGGGTCAGCAGTCTTGGAAGCTTTCTCCACCTGAATGGCAAATTCAGCCATCTTTTCGAGCTCTGAAAGCTTAGAGATTCTCTTCCTTATCTTGGTTTTAACCAGAGGAATATCTGGTTCAGTTTCCTCTGGTTCCTCAAAGGTAAACGCCTTCTGAGTTTCCTTAGAGGCAGCTGCCTTTTTGGGCTTGGCTGTCCTCTTCTTCCTTATGACTGGAGAAGATATTTGGGCTTCCTTCTCAGCCATCTTCTCTTCTTCGGCTGCAGGGGCAGGAGATACAACTGCTCGGGCAGGTGACTCGGCTGCAGGGGCAGGGGCTTCCTTTTTCTTTGCTGCAGGGACAACTTTCTTCTTAGCAGCTGCAGGGGCAACTCTCTTCTTAGGAGGGGAGGAAACAGCTGTGTCCTCGGGTTCAGCTGATTCCCCCTCACTTGTATCTGCCCTCTTCGCATGGGCTCTCTTTTGGGCTCTTGAAAGATTAGCCCTAAACATCTTCTTGTTCACATGGAAGGGCTTTCCATGTTGAAGAGGTATGCCCTTCACTTCCATTAGATGGCCAATAACCAGGCCATAGCCAAGTGATCCTCCAAAGGATCTGTCCTCTTTGTATGTATTGTTCCCGACGTTCTAGCAAAGTCTATTGTACACGAACTCAGCCCAGTTGACTTTCTTTCCCTGCATGGTCGCAGCCATGACGATCAGCTTTGTCTTTGACAGCTGATTGAAGCTGCCGAACTTCATGTCTACACACTTGGCGACGACATCCATCAACTTGTAATAGTCGCCTTGACAAAGAACTTCTTCTCACCGTGTAGACTACTTTCGCAAAGACACTCCGGTTTGGCTACTTCTTTCCATGCAGCAGCCAAGTTAACATCAGCTTCGTATATTTCCGTCATGCCCTCAGACGGTAGCAAACAGTGCTCCGCAAGGTCCTTAGCAGTAATCATGATGTCCTTGCGATGGACGGAAAACTTGATACCTTCGTCCTGCACCTCCGCATTTGCATAGAACTGCGCCACCTCTTCAGCGTAGGTCAGCGAGTACTCCATAGTAAGAAAAGGCCTTAGACCAGACTTTTCTAGCATATCAGCTATCTTCTTCACTAGGGTTTCATCTGAACCCTATTTTATCATCCCTTCGAAATCCACAGTCGATCCAGAGTGGATTTTCTTTGATAACTTAACAAAATCGAGCTTTGGTGCCATTTGTAGAGAGTTTTACCGAATAAAACTTGATAAACTTGCTTGAGAACTGGTAGGGTTTACGAGAGAAATGAACTTGCTTTTCTTTTGCTTTGAAGATGAACAGTTTTGAGTGTGAGAGAGAGAAAACTGAAGAATGAGTATATAAGGGTTATGAAAGGACGTGTTTTTTATTTTTGAAATTTGATCAAGATCAACGGCTCAAATTTAGCACGTCAAACCACATTTAATTCCTCGTATTTAATGCGGCAGCATTTATATCCAATCATATGCTTACTGTGCAACTTTTGACTGTACCCGTCATTATTATGCTGACGTTATCCTTAAAAACATTCCCGCTTATTAAAAACGACTGCGTTTTTGTCACTTAGTTAATAAATGACTCAGCTTATTTCACAAATGACTTAACTCTTCTTATCTCTTGTCATTTAGCGACTCAGTTGTCAGCTAACTCGATACAACTGACTTTCCAATATGGCTGTTTCACTTGGCTGATGTGAAAAACTTGTTCATTTCTTACTTTCTATCTTCCATCTCTTCTGATTGAGTCTTCTGAGTATCAACTCAGCTCAATTAACCCTAGCTCATGCTTAAGCTCTTCAAACCTTGATTCACATAGAGGCTTTGTGAATATGTCAGCTAACTGTTTATCAGTTGAGATATATTCCAAAATGATGTCTTTCTTTTCAACATGATCTCTTATAAAATGATATCTAACATCAATGTGCTTTGTTCTTGAATGCAACACTGGATTCTGAGTAATTGCAATAGCACTTGTGTTGTCATACATAATTGGAATCTCTTTTTCTTCAATTTCATAGTCTCTCAGCTGATGTCTCATCCATAAGACTTGGGCACAACAGCTGCCCGCAACTATGTATTCTGCTTCAGCTGTGGATGTGGCTATTGAGTTTTGCTTCTTGCTAAACCATGAAACTAACCTGTTTCCAAGCATTTGACATGTACCAGGAGTACTTTTTCTGTCAACTCTACATCCAGTATAGTCAGAGTCTGAGTAACCAATAAGCTTGAATCCACCTTCCTTTGGATACCATAAGCCAACTTCTTGGCATACCTTCAAATACCTTAGGATTCTCTTAGGCTTTGAGTTATATGGCTCTCTTTAGGTGCATATTGGAATCTTGCACATACACCTACCGCAAAGGTGATGTCCGCTTTCGCTTTGTTAAGTAGAGCAATGATCCAATAAGTGCTCTGTATCTTGTTTGATCTACAGGTTTGCCATCTGCATCCATGTCCATCTTGACTGATGTATTCATTGGTATTTTCACATAAGACTTTTCTTCCATACCAAATTTTTTCATTAAATCTCTGGTGTATTTTGTTTGACTTATGAAGGTTCCATCCTTCAGCTGCTTAACTTGAAGTCCTAGGAAGAAAGTCAGCTCTCCCATCATGCTCATTTCAAATTTGCCTTGCATGAGATTTGTGAACTTATCACACAACTATTTGTTTGTGGATCCAAAGATGATATCATCCACATATATCTGAACAAGCAGTATACTCTCTCCATCTTGAATTCTAAAGAGTGTTCTGTCCACTTTCCATTTGGTAAATCCATTATCAGTTAGAAATTGAGACAATGTATCATACCATGCTCTTGGTGCTTGCTTCAGTCCATATAGAGCTTTCTTGAGCTTGTACACCTTATCTCCAAGAGTCTTCTGCTCAAAGCCTGGAGGTTGCTCAACATAGACTTCTTCTTCTAATAGTCCATTTAAAAATGCACTTTTCACGTCCATTTCATATACAATGAAGTTCTTGTGTGCAACATAGGCAAGAAACATCCTTATTGCTTCTAGTCTTGCAACAGGAGCAAATGTTTCATCAAAAGCTATTCCCTCTTCTTGGCAATACCCTTTGGCTACCAATCTTGCTTTGTTTCTCACCACAGAACCTTCCTCATTCATCTTGTTTCTGAAAACCCATTTTATGTCAATAACATTTTGATGTGTTGGCCTTTGTACCAATTCTCATACCTTGTTTCTTTCAAATTGATTCAGCTCTTCTTGCATGGCTTGAATCCAATGTGTGTCATCCAATGCTTCGGACACATCTTTTGGTTCTATTTGGGAAATAAAACAAGTGAACATTGCTTCTTGATGTCTGGATCTGGTTCTTACACCATCTCTCACATCTCCAATGACTAGTTCTGGTGGATGGTCTCTCAGCCATCTCACATCAGGTTGAAGCAAATCAGCTGGGTTCAGCTGTCTCGCAGCTATATTGTCTTGAGAAGCTCTTTCATCATCATTCAGCTGCAGATTTCCCAGTTGTCTTTGAGAGTCAGCCATTTCCTCTTCATCTGGATTGATTTCTCTTGTTTCAGCTTCAATATAAGGACTCTTCTGCATAGTTGGCTGATTCAGCTTATCAGCTAAGTCTTCAATGTCTTCTCCACTCACATTAGGTTCATCAAAAACTACATGAATAGACTCTTATGTGACCATTATCCTCTTGTTCAGCACTCTATAGGCTTTGCTCTCAGCTGAGTGTCCCAATAAGATACCTTCATCAGCTTTAGCATCAAAAGCCTTTAGATTGTCCTTGCCATTATTGTGGATGAAACACTTACATCCAAATATTCTGAAGTACCCAATATTTGGCTTTCTTCCTGTCCAGATTTCATAAGGAGTCTTTGTCACCGTCTATTAATCATGCATCTATTTTGAGTATAGCATGCGATGTTGATGGCTTGACCCAAAATCTCTTAAGCGATCCAACTTCACTAACATGGTCCTTGCGACTTCCTTGAGAGTTATGTTCCTTCTTTCAAACTCCATTCTTTGTGGAGTTCTTGGCCAGATAACTCATGAGTAATACCATTTTCAACACAAGATCGAGTTATTATCCCATTGACAAACTCAGTTCCTCTATCAGACCTTATCTTTATAATGGTTTGGCTCTTTTCATTTTGAACTTTTTTCATCAGCTGAGGTAACTTATGCAAGGTTTCCTTCTTTTTGCACATGAAGATTGTCCATGTATATCTTGAGTAATCATCCACCACCATTAAAGTGTATTTCTTTCCACTTATGCTGGCTGGTTCAACAGGACCAAATAAATCCATGTGCAATAGATGCAATATTCTTGTTGATGAAGGACTAGGCTTCTCCTTGAATGAAGATTTTATCTGTTTTCCCATCTGGCATGCATCACATACACTTTCCTTCTTGTACACTGAGTCTGGCAATCTTTCAACAAGATGACTCCTTGCAAGCTTGTTGATTGTCTTGAAGTTCAGATGACTCAGCTTCTTGTGCCACAGCCAACTTGATTCGGTTGTGCTCTTTGCTAACAGACAAGTGCTTGGTGTTGCAGTAGACCAATCTACCACATACATATTCTTCTGTCTGGATCCTTGCAACGCTATTTCATTTGATTCAACATCTTTAATCTGGCATACTCCCATATTGAATCCAACATTGTAGCCCTTGTCACAGAGTTGGCTGATGCTTAACAGGTTGAAGTTGAGGCCTTCAACATAAGCAACATCTGTGATCTCTAATCCATTCTTCTTGATGGATCCAGTGCCTTTTATTTCCCCTGGAGCTTCATTTCCTCCAAATATAACTTTTGCGCCTCTAATCTCCTTGAATCTTGACATATTTTTCTTGTTTCCTGTCATATGTCTGGAACAGCCACTATCCATGTACCAGGTTCCTTGGCACTCAGCTGTTCCTTGAACCTGCAATCAAGGAAATTAGTTTTTAGGTACTCATACTTACCTGGGTCCTGAGGGGTTAGTGCTGTAAGATGATCCAACCAACCTATAGCCAAATGATTTGACTCTAAGAGGTTGCCATCTATCTGTGTCATAATCATAATTCACTTTGGCAAATTGCTTGGGGGCTTTAGGTACATACATCTGTCTTTTTTGTCTGTATGCTTGTGTGTGTGTTTTAGCAATTGCCTTTTTTGGGTAGTTGTGATATTTTTGGGTGTAGTGCCTGGGTGCATATGTGTGCTGATGATAGCTCTTTTGCCCTTGGAATGACCTTTGCTGAGATCAAGGTCTTTGCCATTTAGGCTTGTATTCCATAAGTCTTTACTGATATTTCACATTGTTCCAATCAGCTTGGCTTGGATAATTTCTACCATTCCCATCATATGTGTTTCTTTGATAAAACTTCTAGGGTTTTTGGTAGCTCTGTTTATTCTTCACAGAGTAGTTTCTATTTGGAGTTTGGCTTTGAGGAACTCTGTGGATTTCTTCTCGCTTGTCCTCTCGGATACTCAATCGGTTTTTTTCCTTTCCTTTTACATCCAAGGCCAGTTTGTTTGTGGTTGTGCTTTGGAGTGAATGTGGGTGCAACATTTGGTGTTTTAGATTTTTGAGATGCTTCATTACTTGAAGATCCTTTTTTCCAAAATCACTCTGGGAGTTTGACTGTGTACAAAGGAATTGAATCCTATGCCTGTCTTATCTCCACATTCTTTTTGACTCATGATTAGGTCATCCAATGATTTAGAAGCCTTTGTAAATGAGGCAAACACATTTTTGAGATCATTTTTCCTCTTTCCTATAGCAGCTATCTCTGCTATTAGTTTAGCATTCTCAGCCTTCAGCTTTTTATTTTCATCAGCTATGTGAATCAGCGTACTCAGCTCCTTAGTCAGCTGTGAGTTTTGGCTTTTGAGCTGGCTGTTTTCCTCATTTAATAGTGTGTGTGAAGATTTAATGTGCTCAAAGTCTTTCATCATTTTGCCTAATGAATCATAAAGATTAGTGGGTGATGAAGTGTGTGTATCACAATCATTATCACTAGATTCTGAATGAGATGAGTTAGAGTGTACATAATCTTCTTGGTCTGGTTGATCTTGTTCTTTAGACATTAGACAGATCATTGCTTCTTCTTCAGAATCACTTAAGTAGTCAGCTTCACTACTCTCGAGTCTGCTGCTTCTTTGGACTTAGCTGTCTCAGCCGCTAACATAGCCTTTTTCTTTTCCTGTCTTCTTTCTCTGAAGACTTTTCTTTCTTCTTCATTCTTGTATTTATTGACTACTGGATATGGACAGTCAATAGCAAAGTGTCCTGGTTGTTTGCAGTTCCAACACAGGTTCTCAGCTCTTTCGTCATTTCTTTCAGTCCTTGGATTATCAGCTCTCTGATATTCAATCTTTTGATGCTCAGCTCTCTTGGGTGACCTATCTTCCCTTGACTTGGAGGGAGCTGAATGTCTCCTAGAGGTTTCACCATTGTTTTTCTTGTAGTTCTTATTAAAGAACTTGTTGAATCTTTTAACCATCAGGGCTATTTCCTCCTGATCAATAACTTCCTTGACTTCAGCTCTCTTTCCATCCTTGACTATTAGTGCAGCTGTTTTGGGTACAACTGTCTCCTCTTGATCTTTTCTTCTCAGCTCAAACTCATAAGCTTTGAGGTCTGAGAATAACTCATGATTGAATGTTTTTGATAGGTCCATCGAATGTCTTAGAGCCATGACCTTCATTTCCCATTCAGCTGGGAGGCTTCTCAGAATCTTCATACACATTTCCTTTTGTGTATATTCCTTCCCAAGTGTTGATAGCTCGTTTGTGATTTCAGTGAATCTAGCATCCAGCTGATCCAAAGTTTCACCTGCAAGCTTTTTAAAATTTTCAAATTTTTGTACAACAACAGACAGTTTATTTTCTTTAATTTGCTCAAATCCTTCACAAATTAAAGTTAATTTATCCCAGATTTGTTTTGCAGTTTGGCAAGATTTGACTTTGTTGAACATTGCTTTGTCCAAGGTTTTGTAAAGTATGTCCTTGGCTACATTGTCCAAGTTGTATCTTTTTCTGTCCTCGTTTGTCCATTCAGTCCTTGGTTCCTCAACCATGGCTGGTTTTGCCTCAGCAACAACTTCTTCTCCTTCAGCTGCAGGTGCTCTCCTTACGGCTGTGTTCACTTTCAATATTTGCAGTGGCCCATCCTCTATCACTATCCACATTTCATCATGTAAAACAGATAGATGAGCCTGCATACGAATTTTCTAGTCATCAAATTCCTCAATAGTGAACATAGGAATGCGTGTCAAATTTTCTTCCATGATAATAACTTTGCTGAATAAAAATAACTTTTGAAAGAATAAGTGTTAATAGTTTCTTTGAAAGATTGAAGATCTAGTTGAGTAACCAGTGCAGAAGGCTCAATGAACCAACCGCTCTAATACCACTTGTAGGTCCCAAGGGGTGTGAGTAAGGTTTAGAAGTGGGGGTTGAATAAACCTTCCCAACTTTTCGATTTTAGTCCTTTTAAAATATTACAGAGTTAATTACACAGCTATGTCCTTGAGGGACAGCTAAGTTAGTTAATCAGCAGAGTTAGCCACTCAACAGACTCGATAGAGATGTTGATAGAATAACTCAGCTGTTTAGTCTAAACCTTAACTTGGTTGTGATGAGTTTTTCAGCGGAAGACTTAACACCCTTGAATTTGATTTAACTTTGTTTTAACACTTGATTTTAGCACTTAGTTATTTATCAGTTGGATAACAAATTATCAGCAGATATAAAATATGTGTGCATAAATGTAAATATGCTGAAATATAAATGACACAAGTAATTTTTATAGAGGTTCGAAGATGGGGTAATTCTTCTAATCCTCTCTTCTCCAACTCTTGGAGGAATCCACTAAGTAATGATCAATTCACAAAGTGGTTATCAGTTTAGAGACAAGTCTTGATCACACACACCACTTGTTCCTTGAACTCGATCCGAGATGCCTTGGTCACACAGCTGGCTTGTCGTCCGACTCAGCTTCTTCATAGGGCAGCTGCCTTGTTACTTCAGCTCACTTCCTCAAGTTTCTTGGATTTGATCACGAAGCCCTCCAATAACTTGAGATTGGTTCGACCTTGAATCTTCCTACAATCCTCATTGGAAAGTAGACCCCTTTTGATTCTTCAAAAGTTTTCTCTTCAACAGTTTGAAGTTGTCTTTCCTTCACAGCTTTGTGTTGGATCGATTTCCTTCGAGATTTAGGCTTGAGGATTTTGCTTGAATATCTTGAGAATATTTTGCAGGTTACATATTTAATAATGCTTGCCCGTTTGTGGTTTAGGTAACCTTTTCTCAATGAAATTCCTCAGCTTTTTATAGTGAACTTTCAAAAATCTGCCTGTTGAAGAGATAGGCTGATTTTCAAAAGTCACTTGTGCTCGTTGGCTTGTCTTTTCTTGGTTTTCAATCTTGAGATGTAGACCTTTCCTCGTATTAAATGAATGTCTAGTTTTTCAGGTTCAGACACGGGGTGTAGTGATTCCCATTGGTTTATTCCTTTGGCACGCTTGTGGGACTGAGCACTTTAAGATCTGGCAGCATGGGTGTATTACTTGTTTAAGTAATGTTCTTGACTTTTGTGCAACGGATTCTTTTCAGTTAACTCCTCTTTGTAGCTGCCTTTTCCCGAGGTGACTTGAGTCTGCTCTAATCATTGAAAGACTCATATGTTACTTCAACTTGTGACATGGCTTCTTTGAGTTGGTCGAATCGACTCTTCACACACAATTGTCCCTCAATTTATTAGTCTTCGATCGAGTCCTTGGTCCTCTATCTTGGTCATACTCAGCTATTCTTCAGCGGAGTCTTTACTTCACTTCTTCGGTTGACTTCTTGTATTTCCAGGCATAGCTGACTTAACTCGGCTCATTTAGCCCTATCTATTATAATAAGAATTACAAGGAAAATGGTATTCATTAAAATCTACAACATTCTAATCTAAGTTTTACATGGCATTCATTAAAATCTACAAAATAATTTCCCAACAGATTGCTACATAAATCAGGCACATGCCTCACATTTTCAATGTCAAAACGTAGCCAGAATCAAATTTTCAACATACATCACCAATTCCAACAATATTACACTGTTTTTGATTAGCCAATGACACAGAACCATGCAATACTTCTTTATAATTAGAAAATATCCTTTTAAATGGTTTCATATGAAAAGTGCAATGCGAATCAACAAGCCATTCAGTTTCACACACAGAATTCGAATGCACAGAATTCACATCAGCGCAATTTTCATAAACCATAAAGACATCATGAACATTTTCACTCGTAGAAGCCATATTAGCATGCTCATTTTATTTAAAATTCTGATTTCCTCTTTTATTAGGGCATTCCCTAATATAATGACCACTTTGCCCACATTCATAGCACTTCCGATTATGAGGCTTAGACTTAGACTAGACTTACTCTTTCCTTTCTTCTTAGCAAATTTAAGTTGTTATTATTACTGGGTTTATTAAACCTGTTTTGAGAACGTCCTCTCACATGCATAACCTCACCAGAATTTTGTCTAGAACTTCTATTGACTTTTAAATCCAATTCTTTGCTTTTAAGTCCATTCACAACAGTGTCAAGTGTGATCGTGTCCCTACCATACTCAATAGCACATTTAACATCACCATAAGACTCAGGAATAACATTCAAAAGCACAATCGGAGTATAATCATCAATATTCTTATCACCCATCAACTTAATATCTTGAATTAATTTGGTAAACACATCCAAAATTTCATCAATATCTTTGTTTAAGTCAAGTTTAAATCTGAAAAAATTTTCAAGCAAAAACAACTTACTAGGCAAAGAAGTTTCAGTATACAATTCTTCTAATTTTTCCTACAAAGCTTTTGCCGAAGCAAGTTTACCAACTTTTCTAAGCACAGAGTCAGAAATGTTCAAAATAATAGAAGAATAAGCATACTCATCAATTTCAAGTTTCTTTTCAGCGGTATCTTTTTCAAAGATAAAAACCACTAACAACCTTATAAACCTTTTCTTTGGATTAAAATCCCTTTTATTTTTTGTTGCCAAATCGAAAAATCAGTTTTTCCATTAAATGGTTCAAGATTATAACTAGGCACAACCATTTTCACAAAAAACACAACAGTTTTCAGAAAACACAAAACACACAAAGCAAGTTATAATCACAGAACAAGCAACAACACACAGAAAATTCAGAATACAACAGATGCGCAAATAAAAGGCCACAGATAGGAAACCCCTCGCACCACAGGATTCCATTACACTCGCGGTGTAGGGTCAAGCGACTTTTTCGCTCGGAGTTCCTTTAATACTAAATAAAAAACTGAAAAGACGATCAACCACGTAAGAGCAAATAAGGCAGATATGGGATCACACAGAATCCCAACAAATAAAGACCCAGCAAATAAACCGCGACAAGCGGTATTTACACTACGAAAGTGATAAACCCGCGACAAGCGGTATTTAGACCATTGTAATATTCGGCTATGGCGTATGGGCTCGACAGCGGGGTCGATACCTAACACAATCTTTTAGGAAAAAAGGGGTAAAATAGTCATTTCAGGCAAAAATGGTCCAAACAATGTGTATAGTCCAACTCATCACTATTTCCGCCAACTCAGCATTATAGGAATAAGATATCCCCGAAATTTCGAAAACGGACTAAATGTGCAGGTTCAAAAAAGTTAGTAGTTGCCAAACGCCAACCATAAAAGTTAAAGGACTAACTGCGAAATTGAGCCAACTTAACGGACCAAAAAAGCAATTTTGCCTTTTGTTTCACCGCCAAATCAAAAGATGCAAAGAGATAACCGAGAACCAGAAGGTCGAAGGTAAACGAGTTCAAGACCATAAACTCTGGCAACGAATGGCAGCGGAGCGCGACAACCTGCGATTCCTACCGGGTCAGGGTGACACACGAGTAGAGTTGTGGAATGGGTTTAGATTTTAGGGTTTGGCTAAGTCTTCTCTTTTTTTGAGAATTGTATGTAGTTAGTTTAATTTCACAGTACGAGAAGAGATATGAGAGTCTAGTTTTAGTTACCTGACTAAGCTTGACTTGGAATAATTAATTTTTTTAAAGACCGGCTGGCTTGCCCAACCCATTGAGGGCCGATTCCAACGGGCCAGCTTTTTTCAGCCCAACGTATTTATTAGGTTGGCGGGCTGACCCAGCGGGCTAGGCCCATTTTTATGGGTCTATTTTCAGTGGGATTACAAGTACTTTTTATTAATTAGAAAAACTAATATTTTTTCAGGGGAATTATTAAATACCTTTAAGAGAAAAACTAATATTTTTCCAGGGGAACTATTAATACGTTTCACGGGGACTACTAATACTTTTGACGGAAAAAACTAATACTTTTTAGAGAGGATATTACATATTTATAAGTACTTACTAATACTTTTCAGATGGACTAATAATACTTCTCCGATGAAAATCTAGTACTTTTTAGCGCTCTCATGATACTAGATCTATCACTGTTCAATATCACAAAAACTACTACTTTCAAGTGAATTACGTAGTAATACTTTTCATTGCTAATACTTTCCAGAGATACTGCTAATACCGATCCCTGCTAATAAAATAAAAACGCCATCGGGTTAATTTTGGGATCTGTGAATTTTGGTCCGTTAGACCATCTAACAAGAGTTTTTGTCTTTTTATTTTGAGAGTTTATAATATTCTCACATAAAGTTTATCGATTATTCTCCATACAATCAGTTTTGCACTTTATTTATTTTACAGGTTGAATTAAACTGATTTAAATTAACCGCATAGAAGAGATAAATTTATGTTATTAATTTATGCTCATCTATTTGTATTGAATGATTTTTACAACTAAAATCATATCATTGCTAGTAAACCAACATTTTATTTTTATGATTTTCATGTTTCAAGTTTACATCAAACCTAATTTTTCTTGTACAAAAGAGTTTCTAAATTCCAGATCTTATAAGAATCTTTAAGATACCTCCACCAATTTGGACGGACAGGATTGTAGCAGGCTAGTGGCTCTTTAATTTCAACCAGCTTCATAATTGCTCATGAATGTACCAGCTCTATTATACATGTGGAAATATAGCAAAAGGTCACCAGTTTGGTTATCTTCAACAGTTGACATCAATTAGAGTGGTAAAATCAAACTTCCCCAACATTGGGAGCCAACCTGAAAATATATATATCTTTTTCATTCAAGAATCTGCTAAAAAAGGGAAAGCCATTGTGCATGGAATGTTTAATGGCATGATTGAGACGTCCTCCAGCATTAAACCCTGGGCTATGTAACAATGTATACTTTAAACCGGATAATTAATATCGAGTTATTGGTCCGATTATTAGAACTGGAAAATCGATGTTCGATGATATTTTTTTAAATATATATACGTATACATATGCATACTATAGTTCTTAAAATATTGTAGCTAAGCAAGGAAATTTTCCTTGATTATATAGATATTTCTGTAAATCCAACTTATCGCCAGGCCCGTAGCTAGACATTTACTACTGGGGCTAAATCAATATAAAATAAATACTCAAGTACTAAAAAATAATATTTAAAAATAATATATATATATATATATATATAGAATAGTGAATTTTTTGAAAATTTAGCCCCCTCATCCTTCCTTTAGGATATGCTCCTGCTTATCATCACTATACAAATAAAAGAGTTAAATTACAACTCATATTCATTCAATAATACTCATCAAAACCATGTAATGTGGAGAGATAATACACGCGTGCCTTAACTTTGGGTAAGTTTCCTTTTGTACTCAAACGTCTTCCACTACAAGACTTTCCAAACTTATTTAGTCTTTTAACTCTACAAGTAAACAAATAAAAGAGTTTTTCAATTAAAGCGCAAATTATAATTGGAAACATTAACTTTGCAATTTTGTATTGTTTACAAATAATAATGTCAACTAAATAGTTTAAGTCCTACGGAGTTAACACTCTTGGAGACAAATCTGTCACACCAGCAGCCTTCAACATTCAGGGATTAATTTCCTCCAGTAATTATAAAGTTGGACTTTACCAAATAAATCCTAGTCAAATTAATTTAAATCTATGTTTTCGACTGATACATATAACACTCTTTTTGCTGTTTTTCTTTTTTCATTTTTACGTACCAATTTTTGCTGCCTAGATCGCCTAGGCCCTATTGTTTGCCGCCTAGGTCGATTTTCGGCTTAAACGACTTTTGTACCGATTTTAGAAAAATTGGTTCGGTCTAGGGATGCTTAACGCCTAGTCGGCACCTAATAGCCGCCTAGGGCAATTTTACAACACTGCCTAATATACATAATCGAGTTAAGTGTGAACTTGGTTAAGCTGTAAATGCAGACAAAGAATATTATAGACACCTAGCAAAAGTTGACAATTTAAATTTGAATGTATCTATCAAGTTCCATCAAGAATATTGAGATTTGACTGTTAATGTACATTCAAAGAATCTAGTATTTCTTGCAACCTTGTACACCTCTTAATGTGACAAGTCAAGGGCATTTCTGTAATTGCACCATCTCTTTATGTTCTATAAATACTAAGGAAAACCAAGCCCATATCACAAACACAAACCATTCTTCTTGTTGATATCCAGCTTTTTTATTTTTTTTTTGTGAAATTGATATTGTAGAATTATGGCTAAAGGAAAGCTCAATTGCGCTTGTGCTTTTCTCCTTTTGCTTATATTCTCCGGTGGAATTATCTCCACTGAGGAAAGGCTACTAATTAACATGGAGAGGATCAAGACTGCAGGAATATTGCCTGCCATGAGAAGCCATAATCGGATCTTGAACGATAAATTCTTGGGGAAAATCTCACATAATAAGGCACTAGCTCGTACGGATGGAGTTATAGTTGATGACACGACACCGGGGCACAGCCCCGGTATCGGACATGCTAATGGACCATCAAGCACAGGGCCAAAACTATAAGTTTTTTTTTTTAAAATTCTTAGTGCTATTAAAGTATTTACAACAAAAACGGGGGGAGGGAAGCATGCCCCCTAGCTCCGCCAGTGGACTGATGAATGATTTATAACTCCATATGTATATGTATATATGTGTTGCATGCATGTGTTATTTGAATATAAGTGTTGTATTGATGGTGATTAGGGTTAATTTCATCTTAATTTGATTCTACTAATATATCCTATGTATACTATGTTTGGGGACAATGTAGATTGTATTATGTTTTAAAGTGTGTACATGAATTTATTCTGGTGTTCTGTACATTATGTTTTGTACATTATTTTCTCGATCTTATGACAACTCTATGTTATTTACAAAGAAACCATGAGTTCAAAGTAAGATATTATCTTGATTTAACTCTTTATTGAATTTGCACCTCATCTTTAATTAACTGCAGATATATAGCTAATTTTATTGGGTTTGAATACAAGAAACTGTTGTACTTGAAAAATTAAGCTTGAAAATTATTATGATTTTGGAACATGTGGTTAACATGCAAATTATGATTAATTATCCATATAATTATGATAGGCTTAATTGCAATATTGGTCCCACAACTTTAGGACAACGATATTTTAGGACGTTCACTTTTCAATTTGCAAAATATGACGGAAATTTAAAAACTCCAGCATATTAAGGATAAAAATGGTCGGAATTTGGAAATTGTCCAAACAATGCAAGAAAAATTCACTTTACTGGCCTACAAAAAAATCTATAGTTAAGTGTACTAAGATAACTGTAAATTGTAGGTAAAATTGTCGCAAGTAAAATTATTGTAGGTAATTATTTACCTACATGATCTAAAACTATTGGTAAATAGTTATAATTTTCTGTCGTTAAATTTAAAAATTGTTGGTGGGCTGTTAGTAATTTGTCGATATAAATTTGAAAAAAAATAATATTTTTTATTCTGTAGTTATTTTGTAGATAATTATAAAATTTAGTGACAAAATTACTGATTGACTTGTATTTTGCATGTATTTTGGACTTAATATTGGCTAAAATGTGTTGATATGCATGCTTTATATGAGTAAATGGGGTTTTATTCCTATTTTGTGGAAAAAGATTACGCTTTGCTCGTTTTGTAGGAATTTATCTATAATTCTAGCATTTTGGCAACAATTCGGAGCATTGCAACCGCCAATACTTGATGTAAAAGACGAAGTTTGGAGTCGAATCGCGAAGAAGTCGGACGAACCAGGCGAAAAACGGAAGAAAATAGTCAAGTGCTTGATGTTACAGGTGAGCACGGCAGGCGGGCGTGCTCCCCAGCACGGCCGTGCTCATGCCATACCTGAAGACCCAGAGTTCGACCTATAGCATGGGCAGACCGTGCCATATGGGCACACCCGTGCTCTCTTCAGAAAGTTGGACAATCCGCACGGCACCCAGCACGGGCTGGGCGTGCCAAAGGGGCACGACCGTGCTCCTCTGCGGGAAAAACAGAGGTTAATCCATTTTCAACTAGATTTTGACCCGAACGAAGTATAAATAGACCCGGGGCGGCCACAAACAGAGACACTCTGATTTTTACCCTAGAAACCAGAGAAAAGAGCAGTTTTCCACCGGAAACTTTGAGAGATCGATCAAGACTGCAACCACACCTTCGAGGATTGAAGATAGATCGAGAGATCATCATCATCCCCGAGTCACTCATTCCATCGTATCATTATTTCAATTAGTTAGATTTTGATTATGGATAATTTGTCTATGAATTGTTTATCTTCAATGTCTGGCTAAACACTTTGTGATTCCCGGATTTTAGAGTAGGTTAACAAATATTTTTATTTGATGATTAAGGATAATTGAAGTTAATGTTTTCTTTCTCTATTCAAGTACTTTGCTTTAATTCTTGTTTTTATCAAAAGGCCTTTGATCTAAACTTGTTTGATGTATTGATTCCTAATTCTAACCGATGAGTTTCAATACTAGATCTTGAGTACTTGACACAAATAGATTGCATGATTGAGAAGTCTGTGAATACTTGTGAGATCTTATAATCTTTTGAACTTTTGGGAGTTGGATATCTCATGTTGAGTAGAGATGCTAACATAGATATTTCAATCAACGTTTTTACATACATCTCAAGAGAGAGGGTAAATTACTTTGGTGATTGGTCTATAGAGAAGAATCTATTTAACCTTGGTTTGATTAATCTGAGAATAAAAGTGGGATATTAACTGAAACCATAACCCAGGAATCCATCCATCCATACTTGATCTTTTAATCGCTCTTTGCTTTGTTATTTTAGGATTAAATTCTGCTTTAGTAGTAATAAAACCAATCCTTCAAATTTCGATAGTTTAGATAAAAATAGGACTATTATAATCCAATACTTGGTACATCAATTTATTAATCCATGTGGATTCGACCTTGCAAACCCTATTCTAAAAAATTAGGTGAACAAGTTTTTGGCGCCGTTGCCGGGGATTAATCAAATTCTTAGTACTAATATTGCGACAAATAGAACTATTCTTAATCTAGACATTTTTCTTTTCTTTTTAGTTTGTTGTTTAATTCTATTTTTACTATGGTTGACTTGTTCTCTTTAGTTGGTTCAGGTAGTGCATGATCACTCGCTCGAAGCAAGGAGAATTAGCACTGTTCATACTGGAGGTTGAGGCTTTTGCTAGGCGAAATAGTGCGGCTACTAAACGGGCAGAAAGATAATAAGAACAGACTATGGCAGATGTAGAAGGTAACAACGGAGGAAATAATGGGGGCGAAAATGGAGGTAACAATCGGGCCAACAGGGTCAATGTCGAGTTACCAGTACCAGAGGTTCCAGTGGCTCCGGCAGTCCAACAGCAGGCGATTCACGATTACTTTCGCCCAATCAATCGCAACTATGGTGTAATTGCTAATGTCCCAATCAATGCGAATAACTTTAAGCTGAAGCCAGCACTGATATCGATGGTGCAGCAGAATCAGTTTGGGGGTTTCCCGTCTGAAGATCCCAACTCTCATCTTGCGAATTTCATACAGATTTGCAATACTATCAAGATGAATGTGGTGACTGATGATGCTATACGTCTTCGCCTATTCCATTTCTCTTTAAGGGATAAGGCTAGGAACTGGCTAGTCACCCTAACTCAGGGGAGTGTGAACAACTGGGATGAGCTGAACCAGAGGTTTTTGTTCAAATATTTCCCACCAAGCAAGACACTATAGCTTAAAAGCGAGATCACTCAGTTCAGGCTTGACTCTGAGCCTTTGTACGAGGCCTTAGAGAGATTCCGGGATTTGTTGAGGAGGTGCCCGTAGCACAGATTTCTTGAGGATCAACAACTCTGTTTCTTTTACAACGGGTTAATGGGACAGACTAGATCATTTGTAGATGATGCAGCTGGGGGCGCGCTACTGGCAAGGTTTCCGGAGGATGCGTTCAACTTGTTGGAGGAGATGGCCATGAATAGCTATCAATGGCCCTCCGAGAAGACTAATGTGAAAAGGGTAGCCGAAGTCTCTTATTCGGACCCAATAAAAGAGTTTTTAGCCCAGATGGTCGTATTGACAAACCAGTTGAGTGCTTTGACTAAGGCAAATGAGGGAAACACGGGTGCAAGTAATGGGGGAGTTCCTCTAGATCTGATAGAGGAAGCAAACTATGTGAATAACCGGAATTTCAACAATTTCCGGAACAATCAAAACCCCACTCATTACCATCCGGGCTTGAGGAACCACGAGAACTTCGCCTACGCAAACACGAAGAACGTGATGCAACCACCACCGGGGTTTAATGTGACAAACGGTGTTATTACTGCAGATCCTAAGCCCACCATGGAGGATATGTTTACCTCGTTTATGAGTGAGACAAGGAATAGGTTCAACAAGGATGAGGCAAAGATGGATAAAATCGAAAACCATGTCACCCAATTGGGGTCCCAGATGAACAATCTTGAAACCAAAATTGGTCAAATAGCTACGATTATTGGTGGGCAGCATCAGAAAGGCCAATTTCCGAGCAACACTGAGATAAACCCAAAGGAATAGTGTAAAGCCATTCATCTGAGGAGTGGAACGGAATACGAGGGGCCGAAAATACCAAAAAAATTTGAAAAATCGCAGGACGGCACAACTCGTGTGCCACTGCACGACCTGCTCGTGCGCCCTGCTGAAACGGTGATTAATGTGCCAGGAGATGCGGAAACTGAGGCAAATGGCGAGGTTGAGGCCGATGAAGGAATTGAGGATCATCGTGCTGAACAAAAAAGGGCTGAGAAACTTAAATCTTCCTCTAACCCTGATATTCCTAAACTTAATATTTCCCTTCCTTTTCCCCAACGTTTTCAAAAGAAAAAGTTAGATGCAGCAATTTGCTAAGTTTTTAGATATTTTTAAGAAACGCATATTAACATTCCTTTTTGCGGCGCATTGGAGCAGATGCCCAATTACGCTAAATTCTTGAAGGATGTTATGTCAAAGAAGCGGAAGATGATCCGGTTTCGAGACAAATCAATCTGACAGAGGAGTGCAAAGTAATAATCCAAAGGAAACTACCACGAAATTAAAAGATCCGGGAGTTTCACTATCCTCAGTGCTATTGGTGATGTTTTCTTTAAGAAAGCACTCTCGTGATTTAGGAGTGAGTATTAACTTAATGCCCTTGTCTATTTTCAGGCAACTTGGATTAGGAGAGGTGAAGCCGTCCATGGTCACCCTACAACTCGCGGACCGATCACTTACTTATCCGAAGGAATCATCGATGTAGGTCCCAAGAGGGTGTGAGCAAGGTTTAGAAGGGGGATTGAATAAACTTTACCAATTTTTTGAATTTAGTCCTTTTAAATTAGTTCGAGTTAATTTCACACTATGTCCTTGATGGAAAGCTAAGTTAGTTAACCAAAGAGTTAGCCACTCAACGACTCGATCGAGTTCTTTGATAGAATAACTCAAATTGTTTAGTCTAATATTTAACTTGGTGAGATGAAATTTTCAAATGGAAGATTTAACACCCTTGAATTTGGTTTAAGTTTGTTTTAACACTTGGTTTTAGCACTTTGTTAGTTATCAGTTGGATAGCAAATTATCAGCAGATATGAAATTATGTGTAGAAATTAAATGCTGAAATGTAAATGACACAATAATTTTTATAGAGGTTCGAAGATGGGGTAATTCTTCTAATCCTCTCTTCTCCAACTCTTGGAGGAATCCACTAAGTATTGATCGTAGTACAAAGTGGTTATCGGTCAGGATACAAGTCTTGATCACACAAGGTGACTTGATCCTTTGGGACTCGATGCGGAGATGCCTTGGTCACACACCAAGGCTTCTCGTGCGACTCGGCTTCTTCACTGGGCGGCGCTTGCTACTTGACTCACTTGCTCAAGCTTCTTGGATTTGATCACGAAGCCCTCCAATAACTTGAGACTGGTTCGACCTTGAACCTTTCTACAATCCTCCTTGAAATGTAGACCCCTTTTGATTCTTCAAAAGTTTCCTCTTCAACAGTTAGAAGTTGTCTTTCCTTCACAACTTGGTGTTGGATTGATTTCCTTCGAATTTTAGGCTTGAGGATTTGCTTGAATAACTTGAGAATATTTTGCAGGTTACTGATAAGGGTCTTTTTATGCACGTTTTATGTGTATATTTGAGTAGAATTCGAGTTATTTTATTGTTAGTTTTGTAAATTTTTGATTGTACATAGTTCATATTACTCCGAGGTGCTTTTATTGATGTAGATTGACCATTCGGGGCTAATTTTGGTGAATTTCGGACCATGGATTCATGTCAAAACATACCGGGAGTTTAAGGATGCAAAAACGCTCGAAATTCCAAGCCAAACGCGTCATTTCGGGGACTTTTGGTCCAACACGGGCAGGGGTGTCGGCAACACGGCCGTGTTCACGAGCTAAAAACTCGATTTTTTTTCGCACAAAACAGCCTCCGACACGCGGCCAGGCCGTGTTCCCCAACACGGCCGTGTCGGGAACACGGCCTGGCCGTGTTGGGAAGCACGGCCATGTCGGGCGGAGTGCTGCGCACAATTAAACAAGACGGGCCTGGCCGTGTCGGGCGACACGGGCGTGTCCGGACCTCTTTTTGCAACTTTTCTTTGCGGAAATTATGGAAAACTCACCTACCAAGCCTTTTGACCACTTTTATACACCTTTAACACCCAATTTTGCTGCAACATGTCCCCATATTCCCTCAATCATCATGTGTATACAATGATTCAACCAACTCAACCATGAATGTGCACACAATGATTCAACTAACAAGCATGGAAATGGGGCATTTGTTAATATGGTATTTCACAAGATGGTGCTTATAAAAGCCAAGAGTTTGAGTTGGAAAATCATTCATGTAATATTCACTCATAGAGAGATTCATAGTGTTTAACATTTTGAGTGGAATTGGGATCAAGAGGTCTTGGAGGAGTAAGCTTGAGGCAACATTGGGGAAGAAGGCTTGGAGCAACATCATCAAGTCAATTGAGATTTTGATAAAGATAAGTACACCATGTCTACAATGTTTACATCTTCTTGTGTAATTTATTCTTTGGTCAAAATCATGTGTAGCTAAACTCCTAGTGTTTGAATGTAATGAACTCTAGTATGGATTTGTGATTAAGGTGTGTATGTTTTTAATAAAATCTTCATGTCTTGTGTGATTCACTTATATTATGCTTCGTTCATTCGAATTGATATATGCGCAATATTGATTTGAAGTTTATTTTTCATCCGGAAATCGAGAGATTCATGGTGAAATAGAACCTATATAAGTGAAAAGAGTTGCATGCAATCCTAGATATAGACGACATAAATCTTCCGGAATAGGGTCAAACCTAATATGGGAATTCATAAATCGTTATAATGCAATCTTGGGGTTTTAACTAGAAAGAGATTTCAGTTAATCAACTTGAGATTAGGAGTTTTTCGCCTTGAGAAAGGGATTAACTTAAATCGGGAATTTCTACGGTCCACATAGCATGAGATTTTATTAAAAGAGGTTGGTTTTTGCTTAAGGGCTTATGGTTGAATCTTTTAACTTGTCAAATCACAAAAACATTCTAGAGGGATTTACATTCAAACACACTTCTATCTCTTGATTTCTTATTCTACAAATTTTACTTCATTTTTACACTTCGATAATTTAGATTCTTTATCAAACAAAAACTCGAAAATTGTTAGATTAAATAACAAAAAGACGGTAATTATTAGTACTTATAATCCTCGTGGGAATGACACTCGGTACTCAATAATCTACTATACTATAAAACGATAGGTGCACTTGCCTACGGTTTTAAAGGTAGCTTTTGAGTCATCAAGTTTTTGGCGCCGTTCGGGATTGTAATATTAAGAACACCTTATTTTTGTTAATTTAATCATTTTTTTTATTTTATTTCATCATTTGTCTTTCTTTTTATCTATCTTTGTAAGTCTTGGATTACACTTATCCTCTTTATTTACCGCAGTGCATGCCTACTCGTCGCCGAATTTGGAAGCGCGACACCGCCGGTAGCAACACGAGGAAAAGTATTAATACTGACCACGAGGAGGATATTAACGAAGGCAAGGATCCCAATATGGCGGATGAACAACAAAGAACCATGTACGACTATGCCAAGCCGTCTATGGACGGCACATCATCTAGCATCGTAAGGCCCGGCATTTATTGCCGCCAATAATTTTGAAATCAAACCGAATGTCATTCAAATGGTGCAACAATTTGTTCAATTCGACGGCCTACCGGACGAAGATCCAAATAATCATATCGCGAATTTCCTTGAAATTTGCGATACATTCAAAATAAATGGGGTCTCGATGATGCCATCCGTTTACACCTATTCCCATTTACTCTTCTGGGGGCGGGCTAAACAATGGCTAAATACTTTGCCAAAGGAACGATTACAACGTGGAACATCATGGCGAAAAGTTCCTTTTGAAATATTTTCCACCGGCCAAAATCGCACGATTGAGGAATGAAATCTCTTCATTCACTCAAGAAGATGACGAGACCTTGTACGACACTTGGGAGAGATTCAAAGAATTATTGCGAAATGCCCACACCATGGCCTACCTATTTGGATGCAAGTCCAAACATTTTATAATGGGCTACTTTCTGCAACAAGACAAATGATCGATGCGGCCGGGGAACTCTTAATAACAAAACGCCTAAGCCGCCAGATTTGATTGAGGAATGGCCATGAACGGTTACCAATGGCAATCCATACGAGGTAAAACTAACAGTCATTGGTGTGTATAATGCGAGATCACGGTAGTTACGCTCGCCGCACAGGTCGAAGCATTGACCCAAAAGATCGACGATCTAGCAGCTCCTAAACCACCACCACCGCATGTTTTATCTTGTGAAACTTGTGGGGGATTGCATAATCATCAGGATTGCCCACACACAATACCTCACACTGAACATGCTAATTACGTTGGGAATCAAGGCAAAAATTACCCAAGTAATCCTTACAGCAACACATATAATCCTGGGTGGCGACAACATCCTAATTTTGGTTGGGGAAATCAAGGTCAACCACGACCTAATCCCAATCATGATCTACACATGTCTCCCGGATTTCAGCCAAATCAAGGTAAGCCTAACTTGGAAGATCTTATAACAAAATTTGTGCAATCAACGGATACCCGATTCCGGCGGTGGAAACATCCTTGAGAAATCAAGAGGCATCTATCCATAATCTGAAAACCAAATAGGCCGGATTGCAAAGATGATTTCCGAAAGGCCACAAGGTAGTTTGTCGGGATCGAGCCAAACCCAGGGAGCACGTAAAGGCAATCACCATCGAGTTCTCCACATGAGCATGATTATGCCAATGCCGCCATGCAAAATACGTGGAGGATGACATGCCCAAAGAAAATCTCATGAAAAAGGAGGTTGCGAGAATACAAGCCCAAGATCCTTACTAGGAGTCTAACCGAAGAAGATAGAAGGGAGGACAAATTTGGTAAGTACCTTAATTCTTTCAAACAATTACATGCCAATATTCCATTTGTTGACCCTCCTTCAAAGCATGTTAGGGATCTTAATGACATCATTCCTAGTGAAAATAAGCTTAACAAATTATCAAATGTGCAATTGAATGATAAATGTCCTTCCAATGAACTACCACAAAAATTTAATGATCCAGGAAGCTTTATTATCCCTTGCACAATTGATGATTTACCTGTTGATAGGGCACTAGCCGACTTGGGAGCTAGTATCAATGTGATGTCTTATGAAACATTTAAGCATGCATGATTAGGTGAACTTAAACCTATTAGGATGGACATTCAATTAGCCGATAAATCGATTAAACATCCTAGAGGTATTATTAATGATGTGTTAGTCAAGATTGACAAATTCGTGTTTCCAGTCGATTTCGTTATTCTTGACATGCATGATAATTTAGAAGTTCCCTTAATTCTAGGGCGTCCCTTTTTGGCTACCGCTAAATCTCTCATTGATGTGCATGATGGAAAACTTACTTTGAGAGTAGGGGGTGAACAAGTTATCTTTAAAATTCCTTTGAGAAATCCTATAAATGATACTTGTTTTCCTATAAACTTGATTGAGACAAGGATAAATGATTCTTTGCTTGATATGTCTTCTAATAAATCCTTGAAAGTATGTGATGTTCAATGTGCAAAAGTTTCCACAGATAAATCCCATTTTGAGAATAACATGCAGAAAAATAGGACCATGAAGGTCAATTGTTCGAAAATCGATACGGGTCGCGATGTTGTTCAAAGAGATAAAACTTTTCATAAGTTCAAGGCTCCGCCCGATTAAATCTTCACATTTAGGTGAAATGGTCCAGCTATACGACGTTAAAGAAGCGCTAACCGGGAGGCAACCCGATGTTTGTGTGCAATTGTTTTCATTTTTTTTATTTTTATTTTTTTTATTTTCTTTCAAAATAATCACAAGTCCTTAGAGTCATCTTCAAATCATAAAAAAAAAAAAAAAAAAAAACTCTTGAGCTTCTTCTTGCTTGTCCTAATTGGGAATATTTGAGATTTCACGGTATTCGAGTTGTGTGTTGCTTAACTTTGATTAGGTATGAAGATGCCGTTGAAGGTCCCGTACCAAAACAACCCAATGGTCGCTCAACACCGATTCCACTATTGTAGTAAGGTCGTATTTTTCTTTTTTCCACCTCTTTTATATCATTCTAATTTCTTTGTTTTTTTTTTGAGTGTTTTGTGTGTGTTTGTCCATTTCTTTCTTTCACATTGAGGACAATGTGAATCTTAAAGTTGGAGGTGGGTACAATAACATTTTCGGAATGCTTGTGTGTTTGTTTTCAAGAGATGTGATTTTTTTAACAAATTGAGTATTTGCTAGTCAATAACTTGGCCCAATTATACCTATATTAACTTGTTAATTTGTGTTTTCATGTGAAGCAATTGATTGTCTAGGATAGATTGACGTGGATGCGGGCTAAATTTTGACGAGATTTCCAACACCATAAATATTTGATGTGTTAAGGCATATACGACGGTACTTAGTGCTATGAACTTCCGAGAACTCATGATTTAGTAGTGGTTAACTAGTTGTTAAACCAAGCTTGTGAATAAAAAAAAAAGAGAAAGAGAAAAATGAAAAAAAAAAAAAAAAAAACGGACCAATCGAGGTTATACTCCTCTATTTGTTGTTGCTTAGTAACTAGGAGCATTCATGAGCCCCATGTTTGTCTTTTACGTAAAACGGCGACACGAATATGAGTATGGGAAACCACCCTAGGAGTGTTTGAACAGAAATTCAAAATATAAACCTAGTGGAAGCATGTCTCGAAAGGTCCCAAAAAAAAAAAAAAAAGGAGAATGAATACTCCTTGACTTCTCATTCCAATAAAGATCAAGAAGCTTGGTTATATGACTAGTAAGCTAACTACTATGATCCATTGAGTTCTTGTATTTTCATAGCATTATTGAATTGAAGTTGTTCATAACTATCAATATTTGTGGCGTGATGATTTCAAGTCTCAATAATGCCTACTGATATTACGGTCTTTTTTTTTTGACAGTCGATCGCTTTGCAAAATAATTTTTTTTTTTTTTTTTACTGAATGGTTAATTCGGGTTGAGAAGGCTAAGAACTTGACTGCTTGTGTTCAATGTGTTGAAAAAGAAAAAAAAAAAAAAAAAAAAATTTGTGTTGTGATTTATTGAATCCCTCTTTTTGATATAATGTTTTGCTTGAGGACAAGCAAAGTTCAAAGTTGGAGGTGGTTTGATAAGGGTCTTTTTATGCACGTTTTATGTGTATATTTGAGTAGAATTCGAGTTATTTTATTGTTAGTTTTGTAAATTTTTGATTGTACATAGTTCATATTACTCCGAGGTGCTTTTATTGATGTAGATTGACCATTCGGGGCTAATTTTGGTGAATTTCGGACCATGGATTCATGTCAAAACATACCGGGAGTTTAAGGATGCAAAACGCTCGAAATTCCAAGCCAAACGCGTTATTTCGGGGACTTTTGGTCCAACACGGGCGGTGTCGGGCAACACGGCCGTGTTCACGGAGCTAAAAACTCGATTTTTTCGCACAAAACAGCCTCCGACACGGCCAGGCCGTGTTCCCCAACACGGCCGTGTCGAGGAACACGGCCTGGCCGTGTTGGGAAGCACGGCCATGTCAGACGGAGTGCCTGCACAATTAAACACAGCACGGCCTGGCCGTGTCGGGCGACACGGGCGTGTCCGGACCTCTTTTTGCAACTTTTCTTTGCGGAAATTATGGAAAACTCACCTACCAAGCCTTTTGACCACTTTTATACACCTTTAACACCCAATTTTGCTGCAACATGTCCCCATATTCCCTCAATCATCATGTGTATACAATGATTCAACCAACTCAACCATGAATGTGCACACAATGATTCAACTAACAAGCATGGAAATGGGGCATTTGTTAATATGGTATTTCACAAGATGGTGCTTATAAAAGCCAAGAGTTTGAGTTGGAAAATCATTCATGTAATATTCACTCATAGAGAGATTCATAGTGTTTAACATTTTGAGTGGAATTGGGATCAAGAGGTCTTGGAGGAGTAAGCTTGAGGCAACATTGGGGAAGAAGGCTTGGAGCAACATCATCAAGTCAATTGAGATTTTGATAAAGATAAGTACACCATGTCTACAATGTTTACATCTTCTTGTGTAATTTATTCTTTGGTCAAAATCATGTGTAGCTAAACTCCTAGTGTTTGAATGTAATGAACTCTAGTATGGATTTGTGATTAAGGTGTGTATGTTTTTAATAAAATCTTCATGTCTTGTGTGATTCACTTATATTATGCTTCGTTCATTCGAATTGATATATGCGCAATATTGATTTGAAGTTTATTTTTCATCCGGGAAATCGAGAGATTCATGGTGAAATAGAACCTATATAAGTGAAAAGAGTTGCATGCAATCCTAGATATAGGACGACATAAATCTTCTGGATTAGGGTCAAACCTAATATGGGAATTCATAAATCGTTATAATGCAATCTTGGGGGTTTTAACTAGAAAGAGATTTCAGTTAATCAACTTGAGATTAGGAGTTTTTCGCCTTGAGAAAGGGATTAACTTAAATCGGGAATTTCTACGGTCCACATAGCATGAGATTTTATTAAAAGAGGTTGGTTTTTGCTTAAGGGCTTATGGTTGAATCTTTTAACTTGTCAAATCACAAAAACATTCTAGAGGGATTTACATTCAAACACACTTCTATCTCTTGATTTCTTATTCTACAAATTTTACTTCATTTTTACACTTCGATAATTTAGATTCTTTATCAAACAAAAACTCTGAAAATTGTTAGATTAAATAACAAAAAGACGGTAATTATTAGTACTTATAATCCTCGTGGGAATGACACTCGGTACTCAATAATCTATACTATAAAACGATAGGTGCACTTGCCTACGGTTTTAAAGGTAGCTTTTGAGTCATCAGTTACAGTTCGAATGATAGCTTGAATGGTTCAGGTTCTCAAGGTTACCTTTTCTCAAAGTGATTCCTCAGCCTTTTATAGTGAACTTTCAAAAATCTGTCCGTTGAAGAGATAGGCTGATTTTCAAAAGTCACTTGTGTTCGTTGGCTTGTCTTGTTGCAGTCCTTGATATTGACATTTCCTCATATTAAATGAACATTCAACTTTTCAGAGTCTCACACAAGGTGCAGTGTTTCCCATTGGTTTATTCCTTTTGCACGCTTCTGGGACTGAGCACTTTAAGACATGGCAGCATGGAAGTATTACTTGTTTAGGTAATATTCTTGACTTCTGTTCAACGGATTCTCTTCAGTTAACTCCTCTTTGCAGCTGCCTTTTCCCCAGGTGACTTGAGTCTGCTCCAATGATTGAATGACTCATCTGTCACTTCAACTTGACTTGGCTTCTTGAGTTGACTTGACTGAAACTTCACACAGCTGGATATTAGCTGATACTCCTTCAGTCGAGTTCTTGACTTCTCTTCCTTGCCATACTCAGTTGCTTCACAGCGGAGTCTTCATCCCAGTCTTCAGTTGACTTCTTATATGTCCAGGCATAGCTGACTTGACTCAACTAGTACAGCCTTATCTATTACAATATAAATTACAAGGAAAATGGGGTGCCAACTTTCTAGTCTAAGTTTTACATGGCATTCATCAAAATCTAATAAATAAATTTCCCAACAATCAAGGATGTACTTGTCAGAGTAGATAACTTCATATTTCCTGTGGATTTTTGGGTGTTGGATATGGAGGAAGACAGAGACGTTCCTTTGATACTTGGTCATCCATTCTTAGCTACGGGGAAGGCCTTGATCGATGTGCAAAAGGGAGAACTCACATTAGGGGTTAATGATGAGCATGTTTTATTTACTATCTATAAGGCACTTCAATTTCACGATGGTGTTGAGACTTGTAATTTCATAGACATAGTTGAATCTTGCATTGATGAGTATGCAGATCATACATTGTTTAGGGATGATTTAGAGTTTGGGTTGACACATTCGTGTTCAACTTCAAACATGATGATTGATTATGATAACCAAGAATTGTATGATTGCGTTTGTGCTTTAGATAATATGCAGGAAGTACCGAGGAATGCAAGAGGCGTGCACACGCAGAAAAACATACGGGAGTCAGTTCTATAGGGGCGCACGACCCGTGTTCTAGAGCACGCCCAGGTCGTGCATATAGCCGAAGGAAAAACTGAAGAAATCGACGACGGCACGACCCGTGCCTAGGGTCGAAGAAAACCATGAGAAATTCGACGATGGCACGGCCCGTGCCAAATGGCACGGGCGGCCCATGCCTGTAGACGAGACAAAAGATGACGGACCTGAAGACGGCACGGCCCGTGCCCATTAGCACGGGCAGCCCGTACGCCCATCCGACGAGACCAATTTGGCAACGATTCGGAGCATTGCAACCGCTAATACTTGATGTAAAAGACGAAGTTTGGAGTCGAATCGCGAAGAAGTCGGATGAACTGGGCGAAAAACGGAAGAAAATAGTCAAGTGCTTGATGTTACAGGTGAGCACGGGCAGGGCGTGCTCCCCTAGCACGGCCCGTGCTCATGCCATACCTAAAGAACCAGAGTTCGACCTATAGCACGGGCAGACCGTGCCATATGGGCACGCCCGTGCTCTCTTTAGAAAGTTGGACGATCCGCACGGCACCCAGCACGGGCTGGGTGTGCCAAAGGGGCATGGCTGTGCTCCTCTGCGGGAAAAACAGAGGTTAATCCGTTTTTAACTAGGTTTTGACCCGAACGAAGTATAAATAGACCCGGGGCGGCCACAAACAGAGACACGCTGATTTTTACCCTAGAAATCAGAGAAAAGAGCAGTTTTCCACCGAAAACTTTGAGAGATCGATCAAGACCGCAACCACACCTTCGAGGATTGAAGATAGATCGAGAAATCGTCATCATCCCCGAGTCAATCATTCCATCGTATCGTTATTTCAATTAGTTAGATTTTGATTATGGATAATTTGTCTATGAATTATTTATGTTCAATGTCTGGCTAAACACTTTTTGATTCCCAGGTTTGGGAGTAGGTTAACAAACACTTTTATTTGATGATTAAGGATAACTGAAGTTAATGTTTTCTTTCTCTATTCAAGTACTTTGCTTTAATTCTTGTTTTATCAAAAGGCCTTTGATCTAAACTTGTTTGATGTATTGATTCATAATTCTAACCGATGAGTTTCAATACTAGATCTTGAGTACTTGACACAAATAGATTGCATGATTGAGAAGTCTGTGAATACTTGTGAGATCTTATAATCTTTTGAACTTTTGGGAGTTGGATATCTCATGTTGAGTAGAGATGCTAACATAGATATTCCAATCAACGCTTTTACATACATCTCGAGAGAGAGGGTAAATTACTTTGGTGATTGGTCTATAGAGAAGAATCCGTTTAACATTGGTTTGATTAATCTGAGAATAAAAGTGGGATATTAACTGAAACCATAACCCAAGAATCCATCCATCCATACTTGATCTTTTAATCGCTCTTTGCTTTGTTATTTTAGGATTAAATTCTGCTTTAGTAGTAATAAAACCAAGCCTTCAAATTTCGATAGTTTAGATAAAAATAGGACTATTATAATCCAATACTTGGTACATCAATTTATTAATCCCTATGGATTCGACCTTGCAAACCCTATTCTATAAATTGATCCGTACACTTGCGGTGAAGCTAAAAAATTAGGCGAACAATTACTCATGTCGGTAAATTCTATAGGTAAACTAAAATTTTCTTACAGTGAGAATTTGATGATGTGGTTGCCACACTATCACTCCTAAGTGATTGTCAAATCTCTAGTACAAGTAGTAGTCAATGTGGATGTTGACTAGGATGCAAAATGCACACATGGTACTTATAAGTGCATCCTTATCAACATCCATATCACTAATTCCGCTGGAAATTGAAATCCCCAAATTAGAGATGATGATGTGGCGGTCGCACCCATCAAATTCTGACCGATTTCTAAATTTCCGACGATTTTTGTCTTTAATATGCCAGAATTTCTAAGTTATTGTCTTATTTTGCAAAGTAAAAAAATAAAAGTCTTAAAATGCTATTACACTAAAGTTACGGGATTAATTTTGCAATTTAGCCACTTATGATATTGAAAATACATTAAAGTTTAAAATTTTAATCTCATTTTTTTATTTTTAATAATATGCATTATGAAAGTAACTACTAAAATAATTTATTAGAAAGTTATGCATATTTATTCCCAGGTATTGTGACAAGGGGAATTTTGGTCTATTGATAATTAATTTTTTTTTTTTGAACATGTCAACCAAATAATATTCCAGATGAGATCCTTGCAAGAAACCCAAATTTGAAAGGGCTAATTCGGAAAATCAAAACTTTAAATCCTATTTGGTTGCAACTAAAAATAGCAAAGGAAATAAAAAATTTAATGAAAATTATCATGTAAAAAAAACTCATTTTCTTTTATATTGTATGACTCCCATTAATTTGGCGATTTCAGTGTCAAAACAGGAATCAAATGGTACCCAGTTTCAGTGTTTTTATCATTTTATGTCACTTCACTTAATTAGTACCAAAAACACAGTGTACTAGATTGAGTTGGGTAAAAAAGGTACATCTATTCTCATATGTACAAAATCCTATGTTTCATCAAATCTGAACACTGAAACCCATATCTTCCTTTTTCCTGTTTTTCACTGTCAAAATGATTCCCTCCTTAAATTTGCTTAAATAGGCCAACAAAAATGTACCTTCCCCATGAGAAAAAACAATTCTCCCAACTCAATGTCATAGGGGCTTCGTAGCCTTTTATGGCATTATAGGTTGATTCGATGACACCCACTTGGGTGGCACCCAAGTGGGGCTTTTTGCTATTACAGCAAAAAATCTTGCTATTACCAGAATACATGGTGATGTTAGTGTAATTTGATTTGGTTTTAATCAATAATTAAAAATACGAACAGATAGATAATTCTGGATAAATTTTCCCAAGATTAGAACATCTTGTACCTTGATTATATTTCTGCTATTTTCAGCTCTCCTTTTGTCTCTGTATTTCTTCTGCGTTTTCATCAATCCGAGAAGGTACTATTCGCGGCGGCCTCCTGCCTGTGCTACTTTCCCTAAAATTTGGACTATTCAGATGTATTTGCAGAAGTAAAATGGACATTTGGTAGATGAAAAACAACTTTTATTCAAAGAAATATATTACAAGGATACAAGAGTTCTTCTCCATAAGGAAAAGTTCCCTGAATTTCTATCTGCCCGAAGGCTTTTCTTAGCTAAACATATTGAAAGGAAAGATACAAGGTTGAAAAGAAAAGATACAAGGTGAGGTTGTTCGAGATGCCCCTCTTCCTAAACTATGAAGTCCTTTTATAGATGAAGGATACTTCAAAAACGTCATGCATGACGATTTTTATCCGACTTCCCATGTGAGCTGTTAGTTCACATGTCTTTGTCTTCTTTTTATCCGAGCCCACCCATGTGAGTTGCTCAAGTGATGGTTCACATGTCTTTTTCTTTTGAAATGGGCCGACAGTGACGGTGAGTCTTCACTTGTCGTATTCCCCGTCAATCTCGGCTTTTTCTTTTTCATGTATGCAAAAATTGCACTCATGCCTTTGAAGTTTTCTGCGGAGTAATTGACATGCAGAAGTAAGGGTCCCGTTGCCCATGTGAATTTGTCCTTTGTTGAATTTTTCTTCAAACCAAAGAATAGTCTCAATATCTTTTTCAGAAATAATTTTTGGTGACCATGAGCACATGATGACCTTTTCTTTACAGTAATTAACTTTAATATTGCTTTCATCATTTAATTTTAGCAATTTGTTAATCACTTTTTCTAATCCTCTAACACGAAGAGGAATGAGATCCTGTCTTTGTACAAAGACTGTTGTTTCCATCTGTTCGGAGGGATGGTAACTTGCTTGCTCCCTAGCTATACCAATTTCGATATAATGATAAGGACTCATAAATTGTTCTTCTTCGTCCCAGTCGCATATTGTACTTGAGACACTTATGAAGATATTTCGATCCGCTTGTTTTAGGACCTTTGTTCTGAAAGTTTTGATGGCTTTCTTGAATTCTTCAGGGAATTCTTTGACCTCCAATAGATTTTTTGAAGGATAAATATTTTTAACTAGTCCACAATTAAAGGCCTTGTAAACCAGTTCTGGATCTGCCCCTTCAATAAAATTGAAATAGCTGATATCTTTTTTATCGGTGGTGAAAAATCTTTCCTCAAGTAGAGACTTTGTACCAGCCTTTCGTGCTTTGGCAAAGATTTCGATGAAATCTCGATTTGAGAGATTAAATTTTTCTTTGTTTTCAAAGTTTGGTTCTTTGGGAATTGAATAAATTCTTCCCAATGTTTTCATTTTTTCTGGAGATTTCTTAAGCGCATCAGAAAACGTTTTCGGCTTAAGAGTCTCTTGTTCAGAAATGATTTCTAATGGTGCGATGCAAAGAAAGAGTGGTAAAGCAATTAGCTTCATTTCTGGCTTCTGCAAAGGATTTGAATTTTTTATGAACAACATTAAATCCTTTTATAGCAAATGAGGCTTTGGCCCAAGATGTGTATATTCCTGGGTTTGGTCCATTAAATACTACATAATAATTTTGCGGAGTTGGAATCTCCTTTTTCTCTTTCGAGAAAACTAAATCGTGAGATTTAGATTTTTGACTTGGGTGTTGAATCCCAATTCCAATGGAAGATGTTCCAGGACGTAACCCAGTAACAAAATCTTCTGGAGTAATAAGTTTTGTTGGAATAGCCAACTTTGGTGAGGTTTGTACCTCAGCTTTACTTTTTCCCAAAGTAACAGGGATAACAGATTTGGTAAGTCTTTCACCGGAGACCCGTAGTTCCTGGACTAGATTCGTGATTTGCGGTATTGCTACGTGAAGGTTCGAATTAACCTTTTGTTCTCGCTCAGTGAAGACTCGAGTAATTCCGGTTTGCGCAGATAAACCGCAATTGGTTTCAAGAACCTTCTTTTTGAGACGAAGTTGTCTGATTTCATCCATCTGCTATTTTTGAATAGTCAGTAGATTCTTGATAAGAACAATTAGTTCCTGGGTTTTTAGGCCCTAATTTATTTCCTCTAAGCGGAATTGTTCCTGCAATCATGTAACAAATTCTCGGGTTAAACAGTCAGCAAGAACATTTTTATTTCCTGCAATATGTTCTACATCAAATTCATAATGAAAAACCACATTTGCCATCTAACAAGTCTTCCTTGTTTATAATCTCCTGTAATTTTTAGTTTCAGAAATATGTGAAGTTTTTATTGTCGATTTAACAATAAACTTAACTCGAGTTAAATATCTTTGAGAATTTTTAATGACTCTTAAAACGATAAATACTCTTTTTCATTGCTATGATAATTTAATTCTCACGCTTTGAAACTACCAAAGTATACCGCAAATTTTTCTTCTAAAGTATTTTGTACTTTAGCCTTTAATACACCTCCCCGCAAAAAGAATGCGGCGTCTTTTCGATGATCAATTGATCATCGGGATTAGATGATAAAGTTTAGGAAATTGTACTAATTTCTTTTTTATCTTCCCAATATAATCAGTATCAGAATTGGTCCAATTCCAAATATGATCATTTTTTAGCTTTGCCTGCAACGGCTTTCTTATTTCAGCTAATCTAGGAATATAACTTTCAGCATAAGTTAAGACTCCTAAAAATCTCTGAAGTTTTTTTTATCCTGCAGCTTGATCGGAAATTTATGCAAATGCTCCAAAATATGGTTTTGAGGACAATGTGTTCCTTCCTCAATTTCTAAGCGTAAAAAATTAATCTTTGTTTTAAATAATTGGGCTTTTTTCTTAGAAAGAATAATGCCTAATTGTTCTATTCTTTTTAATACAGTAGCAACATGCTTAAAGTGCTCATTCTCATTTATACTAAAAACAAGAATGTCATCAACATAAACACAAATGTTTTTTCAAAACCTCGTAATGCATTTTGCATATGTCTCTCGAAAAATAGCCGGTTGCTTGTTTTAATCCGAATGGAACAACATTCCATTGAAAAAGTCCATCTGGACAAGTAAAAGCTGTTAGCGGTTTTGATTCTTCATCTAACAATACTTGCCAAAAACCAGACTTACAATCAAATGAACTAAAGATCTTTTTTCCTCGAATGAGGGTTAATAGTTCATCTTTGTTAGGAAGGTTATGGCTATCTCCTATAGTAGCAGCATTGATTGCTTTATAGTTGACAACTATTCTCTTTTTTCCTCTTCTTTTTTCTGCCTCATTTTCAACTAAGAAAGCTGGAGACATGTGAGGAGATTTGCTAGGTGTGATAAGTTTTAACTCTAAAAGTTCACTTATCTGTTTGGTAAATTCTTCTCTGTCCTTAGGACTATAGATCATGGGCTTAACCCTGACTATTTTCGTAGGATCTAAGAGTTTTATGGATGCTCTCATCCATTGTTTAGACTTATTAGGATCTATAGGATTTTCAGAACAAACTTTGTCAAGTAGTTGTTCTATAATACTAAATTTTTTCGAATTTAAATTGAAAATTTTTTCTTCTTTAATATCATCTCCCCCCTGTTGAAAAGTGTGGACTTCTTCTATTTTTTCGGGAGTAATATTAATAGCTTCAGGTTTTTGAGTTTTTGAATTCTTTTTCATAAACTCAAGAAAACCAGGTTTACCAATTGAGAAAGCCTTTTTTACTTTTGAAATGATAATAGGCTCATTCTCAAGAGTAAAACTTATTCTCGTCTCAGAATTGTATGAAGGGTTCATATAATTGACAAAATTGTTTCCAAGAATAAGATCAATACCGATTCTTGTTGATAAATGGGCGAATATGAAATATTTCCCCTGCAATTCTAATTTTTATGTCTTTACAGACTTTATTAATTAGAATTGTATCGCCATTCGCAACTTTTACCTTTATGGGGTAAGGTGCTTGTTCCCAATGTTCTTCAGGAATAACATATTTACTAGCTATGCAAAGGCTAGAACCTGTATCTACATAACAATGTAAATTGATTAGCTTATATCCAGAGAATTTAAGCTGACCTTTAATATAGATGCTATTTGGATTTGTACGGTTTCCCATACAATTTTGTTCCAAATCAGAATCTAAATTTTTCCAAGAAACTTCTTCAATCTGAAGATTGTGATGAATCCTCTGAATTATTTCCATCAGATTCAATGATAGTTTCAAAAGTGAAAACTTCTGTTTCATTGTCAAAAATTTCTTCGACTGGTTCGAACTCTGGAAATGATTCAAGAACCTCACTAAGAAGTTTTACCTTGTTAGGGAAATCTCTTCTATTAGGACATTCATTAGCATAATGTCCTTGCTCATTGCAGATCCAACATCTGCAATTCTTTTTTCCTTTAGGACAAAATTTACTCTTGTCTTTAGAATCGTTTTTAGGAATGACTTTCTTTCTAAAGTATTTTCCAGATTTAAAAGTTTTTCTTTTCTTTTTCCATTTATACTTTCTTTTGTATTTTTTCTTGAAATAACTTTTCTTTGGCGTAATACAACCATAAGCTGTAGACTTTTCTTCTATTAATTTATCACAACATTTTTTGTTAAAACGTTTTAAACTTTTTTGTTTACTAGAAAGCTCGCAAATTGATGCAATTTCTTTTTTGGCAATGCGTACTGCAAAACCTAATGAAAACATTTTTACATCAGTTGCTTGTTTTTCAAATTCTTGTAAAACTCTCTCTCCTATAATAGGGAGTTTTTTAATATATTGTCTAACTAAAGACGGATATTCATCCTGAGGAAGCTTATAAAGATTTTTCTCATAATCGCAAGTAAAATCATCAAGTAAACAAATATCACAAAGTATCATATTTGCTAATCTGATTCGGGCAATATCTTGCTCGATTAATTTTTCCTGAACAAGTTCAGTTGTTAAGTTAATACCAAGGAACATAGTGTAAAAACTATTAATGACTTCTTCAAAAATCATATTAGAAGTTTTTCCTATTGTTATCCAAGTGGTATTTTTTACCATAGACTGAGCAATACCTGCAGTTTTATGCTCCATGAGTAAAAGAAGTGTATTTGGTTCTTCATAAGCATCTGGGTTGGTTTGAATAAGAAGACTAATATCTCTTGCCCATGCGTCAATCAAATTTCTTCTTTCAGATTCCTTGGTTACACAATCTATATTGAGTGTAGAATCCTGTCCTCCTTTTTGATCAGGAGTTTTGTTTTGCTCTTTTGGCCAATTTACACCTTCTCGGTGTTTTTCTCTTTTTATCTCTTGAAGTAGATGCATCCGCATCTTCTGCTTTAGGTTGTCTATTCATTCTAAAATTTCCTAGAGGTTGGTCTAGGTTTTCATCATCACTAGTTTCTTGATCATTGTCAGTTTCCCAGTTTCTTTCTTCAGTTTGAACAAAACATTTTTCTGTATCACTTTCAAGATTAAAAATTGTTTTAAGAAAAGGTTTTTCTTCAAGTTGTTGTAGGATACCTGACTCATCAAAAGTCATTAACTTAACAAGTTCTTGAATAGGATCTAAACCATTAATATCTTCTTGATGGTCAAGAATATGTTCCCAAAAATAGGTTTCAAGTTTTTCAGAAAAACTCATTTTTTAGGTTGAAAAGGCCAGGTTAAGGCGTTTGGATTTCCTGATGAACCTAATTCTTCATTACCAACAAAATGATTTGGTGGTGAATATTTAAAACTAACAATTTTTTCAATAGTTTTTTCAGTATCTTCTTCCTTTGTAATGACTAAAGGATCTTTACTGATATCCTCAATTTTTTCAGAGATTTTTTGAATAATCTTACCAGCAATAATCTCAAGATGCTCCGGTTTTAAAAGTTCTTCTCTCTTTTCAAAAGATTCAAATCTTTTTTCAAGATCTCTAATCTTGATAAGTGCTGTTTCAATCAAGGATTTAATCTCGGGCGTCATAAAGTTACTCGTTTCCAAGAACTCTTTTTATTTTCTCAAAATTCTCAGAATATAAATCTATGCGTTTAGACATAGATTTTAGGAGTTCTCTATTAGAGGGTTCTCCTGAATATTTATGATGACTTAACGTTGGTTTGGAACCAATAAGTCGTTTTTCCTTTAGCTATGCAATAGCCCAGGAGTTTTCTAAGGGAGTGATTTCAGAAAACTTTGTTTCTTCAATCTTTCCAATATCAGAAAATACATCATCAATTTCAATGTATTCTTTTTTCTTATAGTCAATCTTTGTGATGACTATTGGTTAAAGCATATCCTACAAGATAAGTTATGCTAAAACTTTATCGCTTTGTCCATTAAATCGATCTCTCAAATTTATGTATGAAACTTAAGACTTGATCTAAGTTCTTGGTTGTTAAACTCAATCCGAACTTAGGATAAACTGTGAACATAAATTTGTTGTAAATTAAATTACCTTGTGCGGCACCTAAAATACAATCTTTTCTATCCTTAATTCGATTATCAATTAAGGCCATTTTTATGGGAGAATCTATTCCTTCTCTAAATTCTGCCTTGATTAGTATTTTAATTGCTCCAAGATGTAAAACACTAATTTTTGTACGAATATCTATAGGAATACTGGCTAATTTACTATTAATTTCTTCACGAGTAATCAGGGACGAACGCAGAAATTCGTTCTTGGGGGGGCGAAATCCAGGGGCGGTCTTGAGGCGGCGCAGATGGTGCCGCCGCATAGGAGGCCCTCCGGCGAGGACCCCGAAGTTTTTTTTATATATGTATATATACAATCAATGGCGGAGATAGGGGCTAACCCGGGCCCCCTCCTTTTTTTTAAAAAAAAAATTACTAGGTAAAATTTTTCAAATTTTGTTAGTTAATATTTATTCGTATTTTTATCTCAGCCCTTTTTTCTTGTATCAACCTTTAGTAATAATCCTAGATACGCCATTATATAATGGCGTATCTAGGAATTATTAAGGGTAGGCTGATACACGAAATTGGAATGGGCTAGATAAAAAAAAACTAAAAAATACACATAAATATTAACTAATTTTTTTAAAAAAAATACCTTTTTTTTTTAAAAAAAAAGAGGGTGTCAGAGCCCGGGTTGGCCTCCTCTTATCTCCGCGATTGTATATATATTATTTATTGCTCTAGGTCCCTTGAAACCTTGGACCGGCTCTGGCAAAATCAATCGAATATAAATAAAAATAAAACATACAAGCTTTTATAACAAAATTACATGAAAATTTGGGGGAGGGGGGGCAAAATATGTTGGCTTACATTTTTATATACTATATTAATTTATTAAATAATATATTATAGGGTTCAATCGCAAGACGAGGGGGCGGTTGCGCCACCACTTCGGTCCGTCCTCGCGAGTAATTAATGGTAAATAAACACTGCCAGTTGTATCTGAAATGTCGATATGCATTTCTTTACTAGAAATACAATAAAAAATTTTCATTTTTCCTTTTCAAAATATTATTCATCATTTTGGGAATAAATTTTGGCAAGTTAAAAACTTGTTCTTTTTCGATCTAGCCGAGTGGTCGCGATCTTTGAAAGTTTTTCTTGTTTAAAGATAATACTAGAGTAAAAACCCCAGATTTTCTTCAAAATAATTTGTTGATCATCGAAAAAATTCGACTTATCTTCTATTTCCATTAAGATTTCTTAATTGCTCAAGATAATCGGTAATGTTATTTATTCTAGTTATGTAGATCTGAAGATCTCTTCAAATATAGCATCTTGATCTCTCAACCGAGATCTTAAAATACTTTGTAAAATTCTTGCTTGTTCAAGCAAATCTAATTTTTCTTCTTTAAGAAGTTCAATTTCTTGCTCAAGTGTTAAACTGGCATGTTTTAAAAATTTATTTAAAACAAATAATTTATTTTAGAACCGTATACACGGCTCTGATACCAAGTTTTTGGCGGTTTGGCGGAATCATAAATTTTTGAAAAATCAAAAATTATTTTATATTTTGCTAGTTTAAATACTTCGCAATTAATTTTTTCTTCGAATTATGATTTTTGAAAAATTGAGAAATCATTTTATATTTTGCTTTTGTAAACAAAATGGTTTTAATAAATTGGTTTGCCCATTTCAAAATAGGCTTGTCAAAATAGAGGAAAAGTGACATGTGTCACTTTGTGTGTGGAGTTGGGTAGTGCCCAGTTTGGTGGCATGAACTCAACCGGCATTATAATTGAAATTGGGCTATCAATTTATTTAATGAATAATATGCGTAGAAGATGGTATTATTATAATAAATATTCGAAAGAAGTTTAAATTTTAAACCTCATATTTTGTATAGTGTTTTACCTATAATAAAAGACTTGTGTGAGATGGTCGCATGATTAACAAAAAAAATAATATTTTTAAGTACAAAAAATAATACATTGTTTAAATATATTTATTGTTCAGGCAATGTATTAATATTTTACCCTAAAATTATTATTTTTTACAGTAAAAACCTTGAGGTCTAAGGCCAAATTAAAGGGAAGGGCCTCCGCTTACAGTTAAACAGGCCTTCTCTAGCCCTGCCAACTAGAAGACGTATGTCAGTATTACTTTTATTTTTCCCCATGTATCTTTAAGTGTGATCTGCTTCACTGAAGAGTGCTTTTCTTCAGTAAACTTCCACGAATAATCGCGTTTTTATGGTTTTTCCGTTTCTCACACGCCGCACATGCAATTGCCGTCTCACAGAAAAGCCTACGACTTATTTTAATAATTCAACATATTATGTGAATGTCATTTATATAATTATAACTTTACCTTATGTATATAGATTTCTTTTATTATTTTTTTGAAAAAAGGAAAGAGATCCCACATATAATACGTAGGAAAAAGGAAAAGGGAAATTCCTATGCTGTAAAGGGAAAGGGAAAACAAAATCCCCTAAAAAGTGAACAAAAATATACTCACATTATTATGGGAAAAAAGAAAAAAGAAAAGGAAAACGAAAGGGGAAAATTGGCGGCCGACTCACACCAAAATCCAAACATGATTTATCTTCACAAATCAACGGCCCAGATCGCGAACCAGCATCTCAAATCCAACGGCTGTGAGAACTTGCGCTTCATCTCAGGGCTTCCGTGAAAACCTCAAATCCTCTTATTCAGCCTCCACACACCCTCTTCAATTCATTTCTCTCTCAAAGACTCAGATTCACCTATACATACAACTGTCTTCCCCTCTTTATATCTAATCTTTATTTCTCCTTTTTAGTATTTTATCAATTAATTGCAGTAGCCCCCCTCCTCTGTAATTTGTGCGATTAATTTCTCTGAAGATGCAAGCGAATAACGGTTCGGATTCTCAACAGACTAGTTCGAAGGAGAATAATAATAATAATAATAATAATAATAATAATAATAATAATAATAATAATAATAATAATAATAATAATAATAATGAGAGTGGTGGTAGTGGAAATAACAAGGTCGTGGCGCCGCCGCCGCAGGTAGTTGCGGCGGCGGCGGTTCCGGGGCAGCAGTGGGTGGCGATGCAGTACCCTGCGGCGGCGATGGTAATGCAGCATGGGATGATGCCGGCGCCGCCACATTACACGCCTCACTACATGCCGTACCACCACCACCACCTTCACCACCACCCTCCCCTGCCGCAGCCGCCGCCTCCGCAGCAGCAGGGCGGGAGCAATAATGGGGGAGGATCCAATGGGGAGAACCGCACGATCTGGGTGGGTGACCTACATAATTGGATGGACGAGGATTATCTCCGAAGCTGCTTTGCGGCGACTGGAGAGGTATATTTTTGTAAATATTTACGTTTGGGTTTTTTCTGTTTATGTTGCAACAAAAAAGAAGGGATTTCTTGATGAAGAAAATTAATTTCTTGATTGAGTTTTTCAAAATCTATCTTAAGAGTATTGTTTCTAGTAAATATGGGTTTTCTCCTTTGATGTTTGTTTTATTAGATTGTGTTTAAAAGATGATTGTTTATGAAGTGGAAGTCTGAATAAAGTTGGCGTCCTTAATTGGAGAAGTAGGTGGTTTAACTTTATTATTGATTATTTAGGGAACTACTTTGTTTTGTCAGGATAAGTACGGTTTTACTTTCATATATTTGATATATGTATAATATGATCTGCATTCCGGAAGGTTTGTTTTTTGCTAAGGCCAGAGTTGAACTACAGTGGTTTACATGCATTATAATGATTAGTTATCTTAATTAGGATCAGATATTAATCATAGTTTTGTTATTAATGTAAAGTTTTTACGTAAAACTTGGCATCTTTGGCATGAAATATTGCAATTTGATTAAGGACATGATGGTATTACTAATTTTGAAGGATTTTGGTACGTGGGTAAGGTATTTCTAATTCGTATTATACTCTTTTGATAAGTAGACTTTTAAATGCTGAGTAAGCCCTAGAATTTATACATAAATTGCACCTATGAAATTGTCGGATAAGATTGTTTTGGGAACTTCTGGTTGATACTATTCCTAAATCAGCGCATATTTATGTGAGATAATTGGTTTTTTGAGTAGTTGACATTTATACTGATTCAATAAGCTAAAGTGTTAAGAGGTTTACCACATCTAATGCATATGTAGTCTTTCTAGGTAATGGAATATTTATAACTTTTAGTTCTAATTTTGTCTTTGGCATTTTGGTATTTCTGGTTTAAGGGGTATATTTACTTTGATGCATGTAACCTTTCAGATTATGAAGAATATATTTTGAACACCATGTTAGATATTAAACAGTAGGATTGGAATCCATGAAAAATATTTCTGATATCAGAAGAAACGTGCTATTGTTTGCCATTACTTTATATATGAGTTTGGCTCTTGGCATATATGGAAGTGCATGTTTTCCATTTTACACCTATTATTAGGAATTAGTATTACATGCCTAGCCACAATTTTTTTTTCTTTTATTTTTTGCATTAAATTAGGCATTTTCTTCTTGACACTTAATACAGGTGGCCTCAAATGGTCCTTCTGGTCCACTGATTTCAAGAAAAGACAGTTAATTTTCCACTGTGCTTTTTGTTTTATTTTGGTTAAATACTCTAGTTTTAGTTTGTTTTCCATGAGTATTTCTGGTTATTGGCTTTTGCTTGCTTTACTATAGGGACGACAATTAGGAAGTGGTAAGTAATAGCAAACATATATAGGAAATAATGCACTGGGACTTGGGAGTTGAATTGAATAATTGTAAACAAGAATAATTTTATTCAAGATTGTATTTTTTTTTTTTTTTGTGGAAATTTGATTTGGAATGTAAGTTAATGAATTTCATCTAACTTTTAACTTTACTATAAAAATGTACTAGATTCCTAAACTTAAAAACAATAAAAATGTACTAGATTCTTCCAACCACATGTTCACACATACATGTCAAGTATTAAAAGTGATTCCTGCTGCTTACTGATAAGAGTCTTATCAGTTTCTTTTACCTGTCCTACATTAAATTTAGTCAGCTATTACCTTGCGTTTCTCAGTTTGATAAAATTGTGACCCTGGTGCAGGTTTCCTCCATAAAGGTCATCCGCAATAAGCAAACAGGATTTTCTGAGGGATATGGATTTGTGGAATTCTTTACGCATGCTGCTGCTGAGAAAGTTCTGCAAACTTATTCTGGCGTTGCTATGCCAAACGCGGATCAACTTTTCCGTTTGAATTGGGCCGCATTTAGCATGGGTGATAAACGTTCGACCAATGGTTCTGATCTTTCTATCTTTGTCGGAGATTTAGCTGCAGATGTTACTGATACCTTACTGCATGAAACTTTTTCTAGAAAATATCCCTCTGTTAAGGCAGCTAAAGTTGTCATTGACGCCAATACTGGCCGTTCAAAAGGCTATGGCTTCGTGAGGTTTGGAGATGATGGTGAAAGATCACAGGCTATGACTGAAATGAACGGCATTTATTGTTCGAGTAGGCCCATGCGCATTGGTGCAGCTACACCAAGGAAGTCATCTGGTTATCAGCAACAATACTCATCACCAGGTACCTGCCAATTCCATGTGAAGCCCAACTATATATTTTAATTTATCGTGTGTTGTTAATTGTCTCTGTGAAGTTATATCAGGGATCGATAAACTGCAGAAAATCCTATTTTTCTTGCTTCACAGCACAATTTCAAGTAAAATTTTCACTGAATCAACTTTACAACCTCTCTATACTATGTTCTTTTCCTGTACTCTCAATGGCTTCAATGTTGAAATTCACAGTGTATATTTGGATTATTTGGTGATAATGTATTTGTGTGAATGTTTGCAGATTGCAGTATTGTCACTTTGTTTACCTGAAATGATTTATTTTTCGAGAAACCTTTAAGGATATAGTTTTATGGGGAAAGAAAAAACGTGCAAATTTTATTAGGACTGATAGCCTACCATTTTTGGTGTCGACTGTTATATAGTTTTGAACCTGTTGAGAATTGAGATTGTTGTTACAGTAGTTATTTATAAGTTGGGATAACCATTTTAATTTCTATGAAATTGTTTGAATAGGTGGATACTCAAATGGTTTCTCAGCGCAGGGTTCTCAGTCTGATGGAGATTCTGTGAACACAACAGTTGGTTATTCAGACCGTTTTCCTTTTGTTATACTTGTTTTAAGAAATCTTTTGGCTAACCTATGATTTTTTTAGATTTTTGTTGGAGGACTTGACCCTAATGTTACTGACGAAGATCTCAGGCAGCCTTTCTCACAATATGGTGAGATAGTATCAGTCAAGATACCTGTTGGGAAAGGATGTGGTTTTGTTCAATTTGCTAACAGGTAATTTACTAGTTGAAATAGCCCTTAGAGTGTTGTCTTACAGGTATGACAAGCTTTGCTTAACTACTTCGTCTATAATCTGATGAACCTGAAAACATTTTGACAGAAATGATGCTGAGGAGGCATTGCAGCAGTTGAGTGGTACAACAATCGGAAAGCAAACTGTGCGCCTTTCTTGGGGACGAAATCCAGCAAACAAGCAGGCAATTATCTTTTCCACTTCCTCTTCACTTCTCTCGCGACTCTCAGTATAGCTATTATTTTTTACATGTTTTAAGCACTTGAATTAAAAATTGCAAATATCTCTTTGATTTGCATATTAAAGAGTTTGTAACTCACGTTTATATGGACAATTGAATTATCTTGTTGAATTTACAATTTGGTTTGATAATCACGGGGCAGTGAAATTGAAAGTTCTTTTTCAAGATGACTTGCATTCAGCCGTTAGCCGGGTGGTGGTAGATGTTTAGGCTAGGCATGAAGCTGTATCAGACATATTCTAGGCAAATTCAATCCACAAACAGTAACACCGAGGATGTTAAATTACGTTTTAGGTTTGTAGTTATGAAAAGAGCTTACTAGGGAATGTTGGCAAAAAAATTGCTTTTGGAGAAAGTAATTTATTAATGTAGCAAAAACGAAAAATAGTTGAGAATCAGAAGTGGATAGTCTTTGCAAATATAAGCCAAAAGTTGAATAAGTTAAAAGAGAGTGTTTGTCTGTTTAGTGAAAATAAGTTGTAAAATTGCTTTATTTGTGTGTAAAAAACCAATCGAAGCACAATCAGAAAATCTAAAGCACATCTCCCCATGCATTTTGCTAATTGTTTGAATTATGTAGAATTAGAAGCATAAGTTGACATTATAAAACACTAAAATCTTTTCTGTTTTTTCCAGCCAAAAACGAACAATCACTTTTTTTAAGTATTTGCAAACATTCGCATACTTACCTACTACTTGTTGCTTGTATTTACTGTTTGCTGGATTTTGCAGTCAAGAGCTGATTATGGGAATCAATGGACTGGGGCATACTATGGGCCGCCTTTCTTTGACGCCTATGGATACGCTCTGCCACCTCCTCATGACCCAAGCATGTATGCTGCAGCTGCTGCTGCATATGGGGCTTATCCCATGTATGGAACCCACCAACAACAAGTAAGCTGAAGCCCTGACCGGCTCAGCCCAACCCAAGAAGACGAAAACATTCGCTGAAAACTGGAGCACCACATCACATGCTTCACATTGTTGTTTGTGTGCTTGGGTGTATAAAATATAAATGATCCGTCCGAATGTGGAGCGGAACTGAATTTTGACCTGATTTAGGTAGCTCTCTAGGAATTTCAGTGAACATTTATTTAGAAGTGTGGACGCGCGTGTGACACGAAACTTCTCAAATTGGAATAAATGATCTTCCAATGATACTATGATTGATCACATGCTTTCGTTGTTTTATAGGTCTAATGAGCTCTGCGATGATCTCTTATGCATTGAGGAATGGGTAGATAGATGTCTTACTGATGTTTGATTTCAGCAAGGGAAAAAGCTAGTCCTATAAATGCAGCAGGACTTTAAAAGCTTATCATGCCACTTTTATATGTTGTGTTATCATAGTATATTGTTCAGTAAGTGGAACACATTTTGGCACCCACTCCTTAAAAACAATGGTTTTGAAAGTGGCAATTATTTTTTCTTAACTAAAATCAACGTGTTCTTAAGATCAAATAATGTGACGCACTTTTCGTGGTCACACTATTTTGTGTAGGAGAACCACAAAAACTCTTAGCTTAAAAGGGTAGAAAATTAGGAAGCTATTTATGGGGAATGAATCACTAGGAAGTGAAAATTACGGTAACAATGGGTGACATGACATGAGGATTATAGACACGATACGAAAGTACAAAATTATAATCTAATTAAAATTATACTTATTGTTCTATTTATGAACAAATAAGATTGATAACATGAAAACACGATTGTGCGATACGAACACGACAAGGCGACACAAGTTGGCATCCCTAATAACACCATCTTCATTCTTTTTTTTTTCTTCTTTTCCATATCAAAAGTTTTAGATCAAACAAAAATATCCTAAATTTTATTTGGAAACACATGCTTAGAGGGTCGAAAATTAGGAAGTTATTTATGGTTGGAATGATTCACTAGAAAGTGAAAATTATGGTGACAATGGGTGACACGACATGACGATTATAAACACGGATTACAAAGAAAAATGATATATATATATATATATAAGACATGACATGAAAGTATGAAATTATAAATTTAGGTAAAATTACACTTACTGTAAGGTTTATTAACAAACAAGATAAATAACACAAATACGACAAGACAACACAAATTGCCACCCCTAATGAAACTATCTTTATTTTTTTTTTTCCTTTTTTTGTTTTTTCATTTTCCATGCCAAAAGTTTTGGATCAAGCAAAAATATCCTAAATTTTATTTGGAACACATTCTTTGCCTAGAATGAAATGGTACAATGCGACAAAAAGGACTCTCACCAACAACGACAAGAGCTTGAGCAATATGATCATATATCTACTGAGATTCTTTTTCCTTTTTTCCTTATCAAAGTTCATTTTCTATGACAAATATTTAATATTTTTTCTCAAAATAAAATATTAGCTAAAAACATATATTCAATTGAATAAACTATATATAAGACTCAACTAAACTAAACAAATTTCGTTATTATTCACAATTAATTTCCTTAAAATACTTTGTGTTACATATCAGCGTCAATGATGAAGCCAAATGTGGTTCGTAATGGGGAAAAACCAAATCCAATTTTGTGCTTTTGGGTTGCACTCCAAGTCTCCAACAACCATTCTGAATTATCAAGCAGTAATTCAACTTTACAGCAACTATACAGCCCTCTTTTTCCACCATCCGATATCTCATGATACGCTTCCCCTAAAAGCTTTCTACACATAGACGGTCCTGATGCATCACATGTGCCCTATAAAGCGATAACCCATCATTTTCGGAGTGGACGGTCCACCATATAAAGCTGCACCATCACATTCCAGATTCATTGCGTCGACGTGGAATTTGAACAGGTTTTCCTTCCAAATATGGATTAAAAATAATCAAATATTAGCCGTAATTCGGAGTAGCCGAAAATAATGCTGCCATTTTCTCTCTCTACCCTCTTTCCGGTTCCTCCTCCTGCGATTTTTTGCTCTTGTTTTCCTCGGCAGTTTCAGAAGGAAAGGCTTTTTCTCAGAATCGAAGGTTTAGCTTCAGTTTCAGCTTCGTGCTGCTCGCCTAAAGTTGCCGTCCAAGCCCATTGATGCTTTGGTAATCTTGTTATTCTGTTTTACATTTTTTTTTCCTTTTCATTTTGGAGAATTTTATGTAAGTCCTGTTATACTTTGTGTTAGAATGGTGTTTATGGATTTTAGAATTTCGAAATTTGGAGCGGTGTTGACTTTTATTAGAATGACAGACTACTGTAGCTGTTAATTTACTGGTTTGCTCGGGGAGATGATGTGCTTGTATGTTGCACTATTGTTAAACATTTGAGTTTAATATTGAAAAATTTGTAAGCTGAAGAAATTGAAATTGTTGCTCGAACGTGTACACGAGTGTATCAATTTCGGTTATAACGTGTGATGACAAACTTGGGAAATGATGTTGTTTGTAACAATGGATTGAGAACCAGCTAGGTCTATGATTTTTCTGCTACAATATGCAATGAGAAATGTTGCCTAAATCTGTATAGATGCAATGTGACTGCATATGAGACAATTAATGCAATCAGCACTATTTTGAGACCTACTGGTGATTAAAGTTATGTCGAAGTGAAGTGATTATCCTTAAAATGGCATTGATTTGAGGAAGTTGATGTAATTAGTCAACATAAAGAAGTTGTAGTATGCAAAGTGCACATTTACTTGAGATCTTATGAACTTTATTTCAGTGGACGAGTGTGCAGTCCTGACCTCTTATATTTTATAAGTAATAGTACTCAATTTACTCGGGGTTCTTCGTTCTCGTTTGGTGGGAAATTTACTGGGAATCTCTCAAGTAATAGCATGAACTTTGTCTGTTTTGTTTTTCTAGCAATTTATTTGTTATTTCTGTTTCACTTGAGATATTTTACTGTGCTAAAAGAACAATGATCATAAAACAAGGTTCTAGGTGGCTACCATGCTTTCTTTATTGCATTATAAAGGTGTATCATTATACCAACACTGGTAATTAGTTACTGAAGCTGTTTGCTAATTAGATCTAACAAGTTACTGCATGAATATCAATCTTCTATGGGTTGGCCACCTCCTCCAGATTCATAAGTTTCTTGAATTGTTCAATAACCATTATATAGGGCTGTAACATGTTTCCTTTTTTCAGGCAAATTATGGGATTGGCTGCCTAGAGCTCCCACTTGTCCAACATATGCAATTGCCTGATTTTGACAAGCTTTCTTTTGTATTGAGCAGTAAGTTGTGAATGAATTCATGACTTGCTTTCTGGTATTATTTGTCTGTTTAAATAAAACTATTCATATCTGATTAGCTGCATACGTGAGTTATATTAGATAATCCTTTTGATCTTGTGTCTTATGAGGCTGCGTATGCGGCTGCAGGGAATGGTGAAAACACTCTTGAGTAGTCTAATTTGATGTCCCAATTTACAAGGGAAATATTATATGTCAATTGTGTTGCAAATAATGACATGGAAAATTACAGCACTAATTTTTTTATGCAATTCTTGCTTGAAGTAAATAGCTAATTTTTTATGCATCGTACTATATAGTTGTTTTCATGTGTTAAGGATCAGGGGAAATCCACTCTATTCTGTAGTTTTAATCTGCCAATGAAATAGTTTTAAGTCCTAATGAAATGGTTATTCCACTTCTGGTTAGTCTCGTACCATTCATGGAAGTTATATGGCTATTTAGAAAAGATAAATCAGCATTCACATAATGTGTGTTCTGAAGATAAGGGGGAATGGTATATTCTCCTTTTAACAACTCGAGTTTCTGTTTTAGATGTAGCTTTCAGTAGACTGAATATGGACATTTATGCTATGTTTGCTTGTGATTCGACAAAACAATCTCATTCTCAATTTTATTATCCTAAAAAACACATCTAAATACATATAATGTTCTCCAATACATTTCCTCCTAATGCTTCACATTTTCCAATAAATTCATTATTCTAGCACACTTTCCTAAAACAAGCAAACACATCCAAGCATTCCCATGCTCTGTGTGTGTGGGTGGTGGGGGGGGGGGAGGGGGTTGCGCCTAAATCATTATTATTATTTTTTTTTTTAATATTCCTTTCAGATGGTTCCCCTTTTCAATTTACTAAAGTTCAAAAGTATTTTTATATCTGTTGAAGAATCTGATATTTGTATATTCCTTATGCTGCAGGCACATCATTTGACTGGATCATCGTAACTTCCCCTCAAGCGGGTGTGGCTTTTCTTGATGCTTGGAAACTGCTCGTGCCCTTGAGTAACTTCCAGCTTTCAAAGAAATAATTTAGTAGGCTTTGAGTTAAAAAAAACAAAAAAGCTGTAAAGTTGTATTGCAGAATATGTGCAGGAACATGAATATCACGAGAATGTTAACTTACCTATCGATCTATCATCAATACTGTAAAATCAGAAATAGAAACCACACAAAAAACCAGCGGAATTGCAGCCAGGCAGTGTGTTTATTTTGGACACAATGTCGCGGGTTAAAATCAGGGTCTGCAAGGTGTTTGGTGCTCTTTTATTTTCAAAACCGATCCAACTTTATTTCAAGGAATTTCACCGAACATATTTGATGAATCATCTCAGACCTTTACTTGGGCACTCGTTCAATTTTCAAATCTTACCTGTAGCACAGGTTCACTTCTCAAAACCAAATCATACTTGTGTAGTGTAAGCGAACAATTTTTCTTGTTGTTATGGCTGAATTGACTCATTAACTCTAAAACATCTGCTGATTGAGTTTCAACTATTGGTAAGACTGCTTATACTTCCTTGCAGAGCTGCACGAACCCCAAAAGTAAGACTTGGAGTTGTGGGAGCTGATACATCGTGTGTATTTGAGAAGATTGTGCCATTCTCAAAGCAAAGCCTCAATATTGCTTTTATTCCATCAAAAGGTATTTAATCTAGTTTCAGATTCAGCACTATAAATAAGAATTTAAAGAGAGTTGGGTTTAAACCAAACATGATTTAGACCAAACTAGTTGGTACAACTTTAAGGTTGCAAACCCAAGTGCAGGTTGTCTCAAGTAATAAATTTCTTGGGAGTCCGAAGTCGACCCACAGGGAAGTTGATGGAAGTTTACAGAATATATCTTATTTAAGTGATGAGTAAATGGATTTTTAACTAGTAAGAATATTTTTTTGTTATAAGAAATTTAATTAATAGAAATGTTGAGGATTAGGGATTCACTCTTGATTTTAGATGAAGGAATGATTATATTTTCTTACCTCTTAGATTGCCACTATTGGAATCCGTACACAAAGAAGGTTCCAATGGGAATATATTATACATATAAATCATGCAATGAGGTGATCATGTTGTATCATCAATTAGAATTTATCTTATAACACCAATACTTGTTTATGAGATCAAGTATTTATGTATCCTTTTGGTCTACAACAAATTAAGGTATCCACATTAGTAGTCGGTTGAAATAAGACCAGACATTTAACTAAATGGAACCAAGTATTTGTTATGCCATAGGTATACATAAATCAAGAAACACCACAAAACAAAAAAGTATAAGCTAAAAACAAATTGATGATACAAACAATGAAGTTTAATATGAATCTACAATCATCCTTTTCCTTCATCAAGAGTTTTACCCTATTTCCTGAACAAAATAAACTTAGAAAAACATGAAGAAAGTAGAGAAAACAAAAGATTGAAGAAAATCTAAAGAAAACATTTTATAAAATACTAGAAATCTTACTATAGTTTAAGAAAAACAACAAAGAGAAATTCTTTTGAAATTCTAACTCTAACTTTCTCTACATAAAACTTGCTCTTGGCTAATGCTAATGCCCTCTATTTATAGCCAACACAAAATCAATTTACAATTATTTTATTCTTTATTTTTATTACAAGTAAGAAAATAAGAAAATCAACACCAACTTTGCCACCTTCTTTGACTGACCATTTTGTCCATGTTTTCAGCCATCTTTGCTCAATTTTCTTCCACAAATCAATTGTCACATGCGTTAGCTTGAATTTCCGACTGATTTCATTGAATTCCAACCACCACGGGCCAATATATGGTTGAAAAATTGAGATGTGGTTGGTATACGGGATTAACTAGTGCAACAATTTCTTGGATTTTTTCAAAATTCAACAAATCCGAATCTGACTTTGGGGTCTTCATCAATGTTGTAGCTCTATCATTTTTACATACTCAGTTAAAATTTCAGATACAAAAAATTCGTAGTTTCCGAGTTATGCCCAAAATAACAAACTTGGTCAAGTCTGGAAACTAAATGAGCAATCTTTCAATCTTCATTTTATGATGAATTTTGATCTAAGAAAATATCATTCCAAACTTTGATTTTTGGTTTCAATATATCTGAAAACTTGTAAATGAATGGATTGTGAATCGATATCTTCAAGAATCATCCCAAAATCATGTCGGAAATGAAAGTTATGCTCGTTGACTCGAACCTGCACTAAAAAAATGCTTCCAAATACATTTTTATGTTGATTTCCTATTTTATTGCTAACATACTAATAATACTATAAATTTAGTATTATTCCTAACACAATATCATTAATATATCTCGATTATGTACCAATATCGTCATACAAAAATCATATATCCATAGGCGAAGCTAGCTTAAGACGTGCGGTCGGGGACCGCACTCGAATTCGGAGTGACCCTGTTAAATTGGATTGGACCGCACTGGAAATTCAATCGAAGGTTTAGTTCATATAAAAAATTGAGTTAAATTTAAAAAGCCAATAAACTTTACTGTTTTGGCTCAAAATATTAAGAATTACCTGGTTTAGTTAAGACATTTGGATAAATAATTGTCTTGATTGTTATGTACAGAGATATATGTTCCAAACTTGGTAATGTGGTTTTTGAGTATTTTTCAAATGAAATTTTGTATATAAATATATTCCGTAATAATAATAGTTGTTTGATGGTTAATTTAGAATATAATTTTGGAGAAGTCACTTATCCAAAAAGTTCATTATAGAGAAACCATAATTGAAGATTATGAAAACCCACAAAAAATTGTTCAAGATACGACCTTCATATTTGCCTTTTTGTCTATTTTTTTGCAAATATCGGTCCGACATTCGTCCTGCCAAAATGAAAGAATTTCTGATAGCACTGGCCGGAAACCCTGGCTACGCCCATGCATATATCTCAAATTCATATCAATTGATGAACGTTAAAAATGTATATTTGTTTTTGGTTTGTATTATTATTTTACCTTATTAATATTATTAAAAATATAAATTTATAGTATTATTAATATGTTAGAAATAAAATATGAAATCAACATAAAATTGTATTTGGAAGCATTTTTAGTGCAGGTTCGGGACAACGAGCATAACTTTCATTTCCGACATGATTTTGGGATTATTCTTGAAGATATGGATTCACAATCCATTCATTTACAAGTTTTCAAATATATTGAAACCAAAAATCAAAGTTTGTAATGATATTTTCTTGGATAAAAAATTCATCATAAAATGAAGATTGAAGGGTTGCTTATTTAGTTTCCAGACTTGACCAAGTTTGGTATTTTGAACATAACTCGGAAACTACAAATTATTTGTAGCTGAAATTTTAACTGAGTATGTAAAAATGATAGAGCTACAATATTGATGAAGACCCCAAAGTCAGATTCGGATTTGTGGAATTTTGAAAAAATCCAAGAAGTTGCTGCACTAGTTAATCCCGTATGCCAACCACATCTCAATTCTTCAACCATATCTTGGCCCATGGTTGTTGGAATTCAATGAAATCAGTTGGAAATTCAAGCTAACACATGTGACAATTGATTTGTTAGAAAATTGAGCAAAGATGGCTGAAATCATGGACAAAATGGCAAGTCAAAGAAGGTGGCAAAGTTGGTGTTGACTTTCTTATTTTCTTACTTGTAATAAAATAAAGAATAAAATAATTGTAAATTGATTTTGTGTTGGCTATAAATAGAGGGCATTAGCATTAGCCAAGAGCAAGTTTTGTGTAGAGAAAGTTAGAATTTCAAAAGAATTTCTCTTTATTGTTTTTCTTAAACTATAGTAAGATTTCTAGCATTTTATAAAATGTTTTCTTTAGTTTTTCTTCAATCTTTTGTTTTCTCTACTTTCTTCATGTTTATCTAAGTTTATTTTGTTGAGGAAATATGGTGAAACTATTGATGAAGGAAAAGGATGATTGTAGATTCATATTAAATTTCATTGTTTGTATCATCAATTTGTTTTTAGCTTATACATTTTTGTTTGGTGGTGTTTCTTGATTTATGTATATCTATTGTCACAACAAATATTTGGTTCCATTTAGTTAAATGTCTGGTTTATTTCAATCGACTACTAATGTGGATCCCTTGATTTGTTGTAGACAATTTAATATATAAATACTTGATCCCATAAAGAAGTATTGGTGTTATAAGATAAATCATAATTGATGTTACAACATGATCACCTCATTGCATGATTTATATGTATAATATCTTCCCATTGGAACCTTCTTTGTGTATGGATTCCAATAGTAGCAATCTAAGAGGTAAGAAAATATAATCATTCATTTATCTGAAATCAAGAGTGAATCCTTAATCCTCAACATTTCTATTAATTAAATTTCTTGTCAAAAAAAAAATATTCTTACTAGTTAAAAATCCATTTAGTCATCACTTAAATAAGATATATCCTGTAAACTTCCATCAACTTCCCTGTGGATCGACCTCGGACTCCCTAGAAATTTATTACTTGAGACAACCTGCACTTGGGTTTGCAACCTTAATGTTGTAGCAAGTTTTTGGCGCCGTTGCCGGGGCAGGCACGGTAAGTTTCCAGGTTTGTGAAATTTTTTAACTATAAATATTGTGTATTTGCATGGTTACATGGTGTCGTAGTCCAAATTCTCGTCGTTTAGTTAGAAATAATTCAGAAAACTTGATTGAAAATTTTGATTCACCTCCACACACCAATTATGGCTGAAAATGAAGTTGTTCGTGATGAGATTCAACGAGCGGAAAATCAATAAGTACGTAATATGCGTTACTACTTGCAACCCCCTCGAATTCTACTCCGTGTTTTATTTTTCCACTACATGCAAACAACTTTCGATTCAAGCCAGAGATGATTCATTTACTTCCTCATTTCCATGGTATGGATTCTGAAAGCCCATATTTACATTTAAAGGAGTTTGAAGAAGTATGTGCCACATTTGATGATCAAAATTGTACAAATGAAATTGTTAACTCAAATTATTTCCTTTTTCTTTAAAAGATAAGGCAAAAACTTGACTTAGCTCTTTGAAACCTAGATCAATTGGCACTTGGCAAGAAATGCAAACTGAATTTTTGAAAAAATTCTTTACAACTCACAAGACTAATGCTTTGAAAAGACAAATTCAGAATTTTTTCTCAAAATCCTAAACAAGTTTTCTTTGAATGTTGGGAAAAGTTTAAAGAATTGTTGAATTCCTGGCCACATCATGGTTTTGAAAATTGATGTATCATTAGTTTCTTTTATGAAGGTTTAACTTCTGAAACAAAACAATTTATTGAATCAATGTGTAATGGTCAGTTTCTTGATAAAGCACCCAATGAAGCGCTTGAATATCTTGACTATTTGGCATAAAATTCTCAATCTTGGCATAGTGTTGATGAAAATAAAGGGAAATTTCACCTTAATTAAGAGGATAGTTTAAGTGTCAGGCTTTCACTTTTGGCTAAAAGAATCGATGACATGGAAGTTAAGAAAGTAAAAGAAATCAAATCTGTGCAAGATAAAAAAGTTTGTGACATTTGTGGAATTAATGAAACACTCTACCAATGATTGTCCTTATATTCCTGTCGAGGCAAATGTCATGAATGGATTCAGAAAATCTTTTCAATCTCCATATTCTGAAACTTACGATCCACAATGGAGAAATCATCCCAATTTCGGTTGGCGTGATAATAATCAAGCTCAACCAATGAATTCACAAAAGCAATCGAATTTTCCTTCATATCTAGTCCCACAAGTTAAATCACTTGAGGAGACTTTGCAAGCATTTATGCATGAGCAAACAAGCATCGATAATAAAACTTCTCAGGCTATCAATGAAATTAAGATTTCACTTTCAACCCTCATAGCTTCTTTGCGAACTCAAGAAAAAGGGTAAATTTCCTGCTCAACCTCAACCTAGTCCTTCCACACAGTGTTGTGTTTCTACTTCAGATGAAAATCCAATCAGTGAGACTAATTCAGTCACAACACTTCGAAGTGGGAAAGTTGTTGATAAAACAATTCATCCCAATAAAGTTATATTAGTTCATCTTCAGAAATAAAGAATGAAAATAACGATGGTGAAGAAGGTAAGTTGAATGGAGGTAAGTTTGAAAACAATGAAAAATATTCACCTCCTGCCCCTTTTCCTCAAAGATTGCAACCAACTCAGAAATCGAACTCAAATTCTGAGATTTTTGAACTGTTTAAACAAGTCAAAATTAATATTCCTTTGTTGGATGCAATCAAACCCACATTATGCAAAGTTTTTGAAAGATTGTGCACAATCAAAAGAAAGCATCATGTGAAGAAAAGAGCATTTTTAACTGAAAGTGTGAGTTCAATTATCCAACAATTTGCTCCACCCAAATATAAAGATCCAGGTTGTCCAACAATTTCATGCATTATAGGAGACACTAGAATAGAACGTGATTTGCTTGATATAGGTGCTACTGTAAATCTTCTACCATTTTTAGTTTATGAACAACTAGGTTTGGGTGAACTTAAAGAAACTCCAATTGTACTCCAACTAGCTGATCGTTCGATTAAAGTTCCAAAAGGAATAGTAGAAGATGTGTTGGTAAAAATTGACATATTTTACTTTCCTGTTTATTTCATTGTTTTGGATACTCAGCCTGTTGTAAATACAAAGACACAAATTCCTGTCATTTTAGGTCGTCCATTTCTTGCAACTTCAAATGCTTTGATAAATTGTAGGAATGGTATTTTGAAGTTATCTTTTGGAAATATGACTTTGGAACTGAATGTGTTTAATATTTGCAAACAATCTACTAATGATGCTAAATTACATGAAGTGGATTCAATTGAAGAACTTGTTCAAGAAAATTTCACTGATTCTTCTGAATTTGCTGAAACATGTTATGAAAGTGAGGGTATTTGTGAAAAGAAATGTTCTGATGTTCCAACTGAATTTTTACAAGCACTGGAAAATCATTTTTGGTAACCAAAATTTGAAGAGTTGTCATCATCAAAAGTGCAACCTGTTCCTTCAAGCATGAAAGCTCCAAAAATCGATTTGAAACCCATCTGATTTGAAATACTATTTTCTAGGTGAGAATGTGACTTTTTCTGTAATAATTTCTTCCAAGCTTGATGCATCTCAGGAAGGTAAGCTGATCGAGACTTTGAAAATGCATAAAAATGCTTTAGGATGGACCATTACTGACATAAAAGGTACTAGTCCTCTGATTTGCACACACATAACATTTATTTAGAGGAAAATGCGAAACCCTCTAGAGAAATGCAGCGGAGACTAAATCCTAATATGAAAGAAGTAGTGAGAAATAAAATCATTAAACTCTTAGATAATGAGTTCATTTATCCTATTTCTGATAGTAAATGGGTAAGTCTATTCATGTCGTACAAAGAAGTCCGGTGTTATTCTTGTAGTAAAAATGAAAATAATGAGTTAATTACAACTAGAACTGTTACTGGTTGGCGTGTGTGCATTGACTACAGGAAACTTAACTCAGTTATCCGAAAAGATCATTTTCCATTACCTTTTATGGATCAAATCTTAGAAAGAGTTGCAGGTCATAAATTCTATTGTTTCTTAGATGGATATTCTGAGTATAATTAAATTGAAATTGCACTTGAAGATCAAGAGAAAACAACTTTTACATGCCCTTTTGGTACATTTGCATATAGAAGGATGCCTTTTGGATTATGTAATGCACCAACTGCATTCCAAAGATGCATGCTTAGCATTTTTAGTGACATGGTAGAACGTTTTCTTCAAGTCTTTATGGAGATTTTTCAGTTTTTGTTTGGTGAATCATTTGAAGATTATTTGTTGAACTTAGAAAAGTCTCATTCTCACCCAGAAAAGAGTATTTCAAATCAGATGGTAAGGGTTTCAAATCGATTTTTGGAGCTTTCATGCTTGAAGGAACAAGTTGCACTTTTGATGATGACAACTCTTCAAATTTTGGTTTCCAAAAATGATTTTCCAGTACTTGTAAAAATTCAGTTGGAACATCATAACATTTCTTTTCACAAATACCTTCACTTTCAAAACATGTTTCAGCAAATTCAGAGGAATCAGTGAAATTTTCTTGAACAAGTTCTTCAATTGAATCCACTTCATGTAATTCAGCATCATCAATAGGTTGTTTGCAAACATTAAACACATTCAATTTCAAAGTCATATTTCCAAAAGATAACTTTAAAATACCATTCCTACAATTTATCAAAGCATTTGAAGTTGCAAAAAAGGGACGACCTAAAATGACAAGAATTAATGTCGTTCTATTTACGACCGGCTGAGTATCCAAAACAATGAAATCAACAGGAAAGTAAAATTTGTCAATTTGTACCAACACGTCTTCTACTATTCCTTTTGGAACTTTAATCGACCAATCAACTAGTTGGAGTACAATTGGAGTTTCTTTAAGTTCACCAAAACCTAGTTAATCATAAACTGAAAATGGTAGAAAATTTACACTAGCACCTAGATCAAGCAAAGCACGCTCTATTCTAGTGTCTCCTATGATGCATGAAATTGTTGGACGACCTGGATCTTTATACTTAGGTGGAGCAAATTGTTGGATAATTGAACTCACACTTTCAGTTAAAAATGCTCTTTTCTTCACATGATGCTTTCTTTTGATTGTGCACAAATCTTTCAAAAACTTTGTATAAGGTGGGACTTATTTGATTGCATCCAACAAAGGAATATTAATTTTGACTTGTTTAAACAATTCAAAAATCTCAGACTTTGAGTTCGATTTCTGAATTGGTTGCAATCTTTGAGGAAAAGGGGCAGGAGGTGAATATTTTTCATCGTTTTCAAACTTACCTCCATTCAACTTACCTTTTTCATCGTCGTTATTTTCATTCTTCATTTCTGAAGATGAACTAATAACTTTCTTGGAATGAATTGTTTTATCAATAATTTTCCCACTTCGAAGTGTTGTGACTGAATTAGCCTCATTGACTGGATTTTCACCTGAAGTAGAAACACAACACTGCGTGGAAGGATTAGGTTGAGGTTGAGCAGGAAACTTACCCTTTTCTCGAGTTCGCAAAGAGGCTGTGAGTGTTGAAAGTGAATTCTTGATCTGATTGATGGCCTAAGAAGTTTTATTATTGATGTTTGTTTGCTCATGCATAAATGCTTGCAAAGTCTCCTCAAGTGATTTAACTTGTGGGACTGGATATGAAGGAAAATTCGATGGCTTTTGCGAATTCATTGGTTGAGCTTGATTATTATCACGCCAACCGAAATTAGGATGATTTCTACATTGTGGATCGTAAGTTTCAGAATATGGAGATTGAAAAGATTTTCTGAATCCATTCATGACATTTGCCTCAACAGGAAAATGAGGACAATCATTGGTAGAGTGTTCATTAATTCCACAAATGTCACAAACTTTTTTATCTTGCACAGATTTGATTTCTTTTACTTTCTTAACTTCCATGTCATCGATTCTTTTAGCCAAAAGTGAAAGCCTGACACTTAAACTATCCTCTTGATTAAGGTGAAATTTTCCTTTATTTTCATCAACACTATGTCAAGATTGAGAATTTTCTGCCAAATAGTCAAGATATTCAAGCGCTTCATCGGGTTCTTTATCAAGAAACAAACCATTACACATTGATTCAATAAATTATTTTATTTCAGAAGTTAAACCTTCATAAAAGAAACTAATGATACACCAATTTTCAAAACCATGATGTGGGCAGGAATTCAACAATTCTTTAAACTTTTCCCAACATTCAAAGAAAACTTCTTTAGGATTTTGAAGAAAAAATATTGAATTTGTCTTTTCAAAACATTAGTTTTGTGAGTTGGAAAGAACTTTTTCAAAAATTCAGTTTGCATTTCTTGCCAAGTGCCAATTGATCTAGGTTTCAAAGAGCTAAGTCAAGTTTTTGCCTTATCTTTTAAAGAAAAAGGAAATAATTTGAGTTAACAATTTCATTTGTACAATTTTGATCATCAAATGTGGCACATACTTCTTCAAACTCCTTTAAATGTAAATATGGGCTTTCAGAATCCATACCATGGAAATTAGGAAGTAAATGAATCATCCCTGGCTTGAATCGAAAGTTGTTTGCATTTAGTGGAAAAATAAAACACGAAGGAGTAGAATTTCGAGGGGGTTGCAAGTAGTAATGCATATTACGTACTTATTGATTTTCTGCTCGTTGAATCTCATCACGAACAACTTCATTTTCATCCATAATTGGTGTGTGTGGAGGTGAATCAAAATTTTCAATCAAGTTTTCTGAATTATTTCTAACTAAATAACGAGAATTTGGACTACGACACCATGTAACTATGCAAATACACAATATTTATAGCTAAAAATTTTCACAAACCTGGAAACTTACCGTGCCTGCCCCAGCAACGGCGCCAAAAACTTGCTACAACATTAAAGTTGCAAACCCAAGTGCAGTTTGTCTCAAGTAATAAATTTCTCGGGAGTCCGAGGTCGTTCCACAGGGAAGTTGATGGAAGTTTACAGGATGTATCTTATTTAAGTGATGAGTAAATGGATTTTTAACTAGTAAGAATATTTTTTTTGACAAGAAATTTAATTAATAGAAATGTCGAGGATTAAGTATTCACTCTTGATTTCAGATAAATGAATGATTATATTTTCTTACCTTTTAGATTGCCACTATTGGAATCCATACACAAAGAAGGTTCCAATGGGATACATATAAATCATGCAATGAGGTGATCATGTTGTAACATCAATTATAATTTATCTTATAACACCAATACATGTTTATGGGATCAAGTTTTATGTATTCTTTTTGTCTACAACAAATCAATGTATCCACATTGGTAGTCTATTGAAATAAAACCAGACATTTAACTAAATGGAACCAAGTATTTGTTGTGCTAATAGATATAATAAATCAAGAAACACCACCAAACAAAAAAGTATAAGCTAAAAACAAATTGATGATACAAAAAATGAAATAATATGAATCTACAATCATTCATTTTCCTCCATCAAGAGTTTCACCCTATTTCCTTAACAAAATAAACTTAGATAAAAATGAAGAAAGTAGAGAAAACAAAAGATTGAAGAAAAACTAAAGAAAATATTTTATAAAATATACTAGAAATCTTACTATAGTTTAAGAAAAACAACAAAGAGAAATTCTTTTGAAATTCTAACTCTAACTTTCTGTACATAAAACTTGCTCTTGGCTAATGCTAATGCCCTTTATTTATAGTCAACACAAAATCAATTTACAATTACTTTTATTACAAGTAAGAAAATAAGAAAATCAACACGAACTTTGCCACCTTCTTGGACTGGCCATTTTGTCCATGATTTCAACCATCTTTGCTCAATTTTCTTCCACAAATCAATTGTCACATGTGTTAGCTTGAATTTCCAACTGATTTCGTTGAATTCCAACGACCATGGGCCAAGATATGGTTGAAAAATTGAGATGTGGTTGGTATACGGGATTAACTAGTGCAGCAACTTCTTGGATTTTTTCAAAATTCAACAAATCCGAATCTGACTTTGGGGTCTTCATCAATGTTATAGCTCTATCATTTTTACATACTCAGTTAAAATTCCAGCTAAAAATAATTTGTAGTTTCCGAGTTATGTCCAATGTACCAAACTTGGTCAAGTTTGGAAATTAAATGAGCAACCTTTCAATCTTCATTTCATGAAGAATTTTTGATCCAAAAAAATATCATTCCAAACTTTGATTTTTGGTTTCAATATATCTGAAAACTTGTAAATGAATGGATTGTGTAAAATCATGTCGGAAATGAAAGTTATGCTCGTTGACCCGAACCTGCACTAAAAAAATGCTTCGAAATACATTTTTATGTTGATTTCCTATTTTATTCCTAAATACTAATAATACTATAAATTTATATTATTAATAATATTAATAAGGTAAAATAATTATATATAAAAAAATTATATATTTCTAACGTTCATCACTAGTCATATAGAATGAAAGTAATTTTATTTTGTGATCCTCAGCTACTGGCAGGGTTTCGGCAGCTGAGCTTCCAAACTGCGGCAATGCAAAGTGCACTGTTTTATATCCTGCTTCAGCAAAAGCTAACAATGAGATTGGTGAGTGCCAATAATATCCTGTTTTTAGTTATTTCTTGTGTTTTTGCTTCCCTCTTGTCGCTTTGCACTATATTTGCTCGTAAAATGCATCCTTAGGTAAGGAAGATTTCTAAATTAACATAATCTAGAATTGGTTTGTACTCCTGAAACCATTGTATTGTTTTTGCTCTCCTCTATGTATGTATATCAGGTGAACAAAGACTAGCTTTTGTCCTTGTTGCTGCTAATGTTTACCACTTTTCACTGAACTAGTTATCTTGTCACATTTCCAATATATTCATTAATTCATCATTTCAACTTTTAAATGTCATTAATAATTTTGAGAAGCCAAAGATTGTTGTAATTGTCTCACTTTATGAATTAGTCAAAAGAGTTTTAAATTCACGTAGAGGAGATGTATTTGAGGTTTAAAAAGTTGATGTGAACCGCAGCAACAACTGTGCATACGACCCAACGACAATATGTTGTTAACCCAAGATCTTCACTACTTTGGTTAATTTGGTGGAAACCTCGACACGTTGCTTAACAAAGTAAGAACCTTGGTATGCGTAGACGCCACAAACAAATGTGTAAGTTCGCTTGATAAGTCGGTAATCGCTACAAGATGAACAATCTTGAAGCTCTTGGAAAAACCCAAAGGGTTGAAGAGAAAATCTCAATTCAATAATCAATATCAAAGTTGTTATGAAAATAAACAAGTGTTTGCCTTATATAGGGGACTCAAAACAAACCCTAAACCAACTAGAAATCAACTAGAAACCAAAAAGGAAACAAAAATCGGAACAAACTCAAAAAACGCGGCAAAAAGCACGGTCGTGCTTCTGAACACGGGCAGGCCGTGTTCAGCACGTCCTTGACGAACACGGCCGTGCAAATAAGCACGGCCAGGCCGTGTTCTTCACGTAATTAGCCCCCGGTGTCTTCACGAAAGTTGTAGCCCTTTCTCTTAGCTTTCCATAGCATCTTGAATCAGCTCAATATCAATTTTGTAGAGAAAGTTATGGCCAAAATACTAAACTCTGCCAGTGCTGAAAACTGTTGACGCGCTTGGACGTTTTTGAACGCAACCTCTTGTTCTTCGATCGTCAATGCTTCCTTTCAACCCATGATTAACTAACATGACTCTAGACTCAATATACTTGGCCTCTAACATCAACTGGGCCACTCAAATGACTCAAAACAATGGAAATTAACACCTAATCTATGATAAACAAATACAAGAACTCAATTACATAGTCTTCAAGAACTCAAGATAGCTTGCATTTGGTATTGCCCGGATCCTTCGTGACTGGATTCTCATCAAAAGTTAACATTTGAAAAGATTTCCAAAGTATCTATAACCAAGCAGGAAAACAGTGTTTAATGAGGTTGTCTTGGGAGTTTCCTTCCGAAAAAATAATGGGCGAAAGTGTGCCGAAAAATCTTGGAAATTACTTATAATGATGAGCTTATCTGCTGGTACGTTTAGATTTCATCATCAGTTCTGATAATATATGATTTATGATGTCCAATATCATTAATGCAATCAATAATAGGACCAACATTAATATCCTTGATAGTCGTTTAAAACTTTTTAAGTTGTCTTGTAATCTTTATATGTTGTCAATGTAAATTGCGAACTAGTTTAGCTGATGGTTGGCTTTCTATCACAGAAGAAGGTCTCAAGAAGCGTGTATTTGAGGTTACTAAACTGAATACATATACCATGGTATGATACTTGTGTTGATGGTTAGTGTACCATGTAGTTGCAATTGATATTAGTGGTCTGAATTATACCATGCCCGCATACAGGAGCATTAGGTAAAAAATCTCAAAATGTGAAGTACAGGGGTAGTTGCTGAATTAAGTTGCTCCCTGCAAAATCAACAATCAACAATTGCTCATCTTGTTTTGTGTTATCCTGGGGCTTTGTCTTTTACTAACCTTACTTTTGTCCAATACATGAGAACACAGTGACTTCTTGAATCTCGTTAAGCATTTTTAAGTTGCTAGGTGATCTGTAAATTTACTACGTATTTTTGGCTGCCATGAAACCTGAATATGTATACATGAAATGTTGTATAGATTGGAGGCGATTAACTAGTATCAACCCATTTTGAGAACTTTCACAAGTCAGATAGAAAGGGAGTAGGAGACAAGTGAGGAGGGATATATATATATATGTATGTATATGTGTGTGTGTGTGTTGCGGCATTTAGTCTACTACTGCATTTTGTAAATTTCCTTGGTCAAAGTTGGAGTTTATTAATTAGTTGACACGTTAACTTGCTATTGGGAAGTGTAGTTGCAATTCAATCTCTGTTCATGCCATAGTTGCCTCAGTTAGCTGGTAATTATTGCTCTGTTATTGTTTTTGTAGTCCTTTTCCAATTTTCCCCATTAACTTATTTTTTTGTTACATGAGACACTGATTTGTTGTTACTTTTTGTTCACAAAACATAGATTTGTTCTGTTTTCATTTATCTGAATTTTATCTGGATGCTTTTTTGAGTTATTAATTTTTCTTGCAGTCGCCTACTTGTCACGTGGATCAAGAGATTTTAGAACAGGCACTTAAGATCCTGTTATTGCGGTAGCTTCACCATCTGCAATTCGGTAAATCTTCTGTTACTCGTTATGCTTAATTGCTTGCTAGATCACTTGGAGAATCTTCTTATGCATTATTTTGGACAATTTACAATCTAGAGCAGCATCTGACCTTCCAAACCATGTGTATTGAAATAAATTACTGTTGAGACAATGATAATTATCACTTTCTACTTTTTTTTATACTGGGATGCCTTTTATCAACTGTTCATTATTTGAAATTTCATTAATTGTCTACTTTTCATTCATTTTATTTGGTCAGTTTAAAATCTCTTTGCTATGAACCAGTGCCTGAGTAAGTCTAATTCCAGAAGCACAAAAGTGGGATAATGCTGCTGCATGTATTGGCGAGACAACTGCTTTAGCTGTTAAAAAATTGGGCTTAAGAAATGGAAGTTTTACATTCTTATGAGATGTGCTTATTATTCTTAAATTTTACATTCTAGTCACTGTCCGACATAGAAAATATTCTTATTGATCAAATATATTTTTTGTGCATGCATATTCAAGTAAAGTTTGATCAAGTTTTTGTAATATGATGTAATATACTATTAGATATTCAGGTGTCAAAATCATTTGTACTGTTTTGTTTCTCTGTTTTTTTTTTTCGTGCAGTGTTTTGATGTCGAAAGACCTAAAATGGAAAGCCCAATTTTTCTACGTGATTTTTCCATCTATATCATGCTAAATTTCCAACATGCTGGCACTAGAAAGCTCGTGGTCTATTCTTTATCTAGGAACACCCAAGGATATTAATGCAACATCAGACCATCACTTTTTTTAAGGTGGGTTAATAGCATTTTAGAAGCCTTACAAGTCCACAACCAGTTACACAAGGTCTAGAGTTGAATGTAGCAATTTTGCCCTTTTGACATTTGACCGTAGTGCATCCGTGGTTTAATTTCCTAATAGTGATAGTTCATCTCTTTCGTATCACAACAATCAGGTATTCTTATTTATTTCGTTGAACATTAGTTGTTACTATCCTTTACTCATACCATGTAAGATGACAATATTATATTTTTCCATGTTGTAAGATGCTAACGCCTAACCGTATCATCTTACATTTATATTGGTCCCCTTAACTTTTCCTAGAAAGTGTAAGACTTCATGCACACTACATAAGATACTAGTGTATTATTGTTAATTTCTTTCATTGGATTCTCTTTGTTTTAACATATCTAAATTTCATCTTATTTAACAGAAAATTCGAATCCCTTATTTTATACCTGTTTGTTTTGCCTTTTTTCAAATGGTGCCATATAAGACAAGTACAGAATTTTTTTTTTTTGAGAAAAAAGACAAGTACAGAATAATCACAAAATGTTAATTAGGTTTTCTTTCTGCCTGCTAGCCAGTGAAGGTATCTTTTTTTTTTTCCTCTTCATCTCTTTCTTTGTGTGTGGTATTTGTTTGTTTAAGTACCGAGGGGAGGACCATTTTGGTCATCGAAAGCTGGCAAAGTCAAATCCAAGAAGCTAGCAGACAATGACTTTGTCTATATCTAAAGCTTCACTGATGTTTATCTTTCTGTGTTTTTGTCTCATTACTGTTGTTCTCCTTTGACATTAAAATTTGCCAGTTTTATGATGTATAGATGCATTAATTGAGTCAAGTGTTGGATGCAGGAATAGAGATAATTTAGAAGTAAGGGGTTCTGTCTTATAAGCGGACATATTTATTGTTATGGACTGTGCATGAACTGATAATAATCCTTATATTTTTTCTTACTATCTTATTTGGGGTTGATTCACATTATATATTTCTTAATATATATTTTTTAAATGATATTCTTAATTAAAGTAATGATGTAATAATGTTTAGGAATAATTGCATTTTTGTCCGCCAAACTTTTATGAGTTTTGCTTTTTATGGAAAAAAATTGTTTGCATGCCTGACTTTGAACAATTTACCTTAACTTCAGGGAGTTGACTTGGACTTATTATGAGTTGTGGCACACGCAACTTTGGTTGGTTGAGGGATAAAGTCTGAAATCGAATCACGTAGTTGAGAGGACAAGGTAATGAGTTTTCAAAGTTCAATGGACAAATTGTAAAAATTGCTGTAGTTTGGTGGGCAAACTGCAATTAACCTTAATGTTTGTTCTCATAGCTGTTTTTAAAGGTGATAGTGAAGTATATAATTTTTTATTTTTGTAACTCATTTAAAACGCCATGTTATATCAAATTAACCCCTAACTTGTGAAACGTCTAACAATATATTATCTTGAACAAATTCGCCCAAAAAGAAATTGTGGCTTTTGATGTTGTGATTGACCACTGAACTTTTTTAGCATTTTAAGGTCATGACTAAAAGTTCGGTTTATTATATTCCATTTTGGCCTTACTCCCACTGAAAAAAAACAAATACAAAAAATGGAAAAGAGAAAGGTGAAGTGAGAATCCAGAAACCCATGGGGATGACACAGAAAAAGTCGCATGCAAAACCATTGGTTAACGGTTAACCTTCTAGTCAATATTCTTAATTAAAGTAATGATGTAATAATAGTTTTGCACTTTAATTTGCCTGCTAAACTTGGATAAAAAATTATTTGCATGTCTGAATTTGAACAATTTACATTTAATTTAGGGGAGTTGAGTTGGACCTCTCATAAGTTGACACATGTTAACTTTTGGTTGGTTCAAGGGATAAAGTGCAATAAATCACTAAGTTTAAAGGACAAATATATGTGTTTAAAGTTCAATGAGCAAAGTGAAAAAATCGAAAAAATTGTTATAGTTTAATGTTTGGTGAGCTAACTGCAATTAACCCTAGTGTTGTTCTCATCATTATATATTTTAAAGGTGATTGTGAAGTATATAATTTTTTTTTCTTTTTTGTTGTTGTAAGTTGTAACTCGTTTAAAACGCCATATTATATCAAAATTAACCTTAACTTGTGAATCGCCTAACAAGAGATTATCTTGAGCAAATTCTCCCAAAAAGAAAATGTGGCTTTTGATGGATTTGTGATTGATCACTGAAGACAACTTTATAAGCATTTTATTATGATCATGACTACAAGTGCACTTTATTATTTTCCATTTTGGCCTTGCTCCCACAGAAAGAAAAAAACAAATAAAAAAAAATTGGAAAAGAGAAAGGTGAAGTGAGACTCCAGAAACCCATGGAGATGACACAGAAAGTAGGACCATGCAAAACCATTGGTTAACCTTCTAAAGTTTCCCTTATAGTCAATATCCATTTCTAATCTTTCTTTTCATTAAATCCCTTTCTTTCCTATCTGATTATGTCCAGTTCCTTAAGTCGGTGGCCTGAAATTATGTTTAATTCTATAGTCTTCTTCCCCTCAGAAGATTTATCTATAAAGTTAGCATAGTAAAGGATTAATATTTTTGTCAATTTTAGCTAAGGTAAGTCGGCATATCAAAAAATCATCACTGCTATCATAAGTGAAAAGTGATACATGCTTATATATAATTTCTAATATGCATTAATTTTACAATGTCCCAAAGTCATAAAATACTTTTTACATGGTGTGGCCCCTAGTGAGAAATAACAGAGAAAGGTGTTATGGAAGTGACAACTTTTTACTGGAAGAGAGTACAATAATTCAATTGGTAATGATTTTGATTTCCACATAGGGTAAAAAACTTTGGTACTAAATATCAGTTGCCCACATGTAAAGTTTGCTGTCTTTTATGTAATGGTCCTCTCCAGTCTCCACAGCATTATTCGCCATAACTTTTTGTGCCTAATGATAGTATCTGACCAATGAAAATAGGGATAATTACAAATACCAAGCTTGAGGTTTACGGTAATTACAAAGAAATTCAGGAAAGTTTTAAAATTACTAAACCCCTTCGAGGTTTGTATTCATCGTCTTAAAATTTACCTCAATCGTTAGTTGATTTGACAGAACTTACTGAGGTCTTCAGTTATTTTGTAATTACATCTCTTAACTTTTCTTATATTACAAATTAAACAGCTCCAACTTTTCGTTTGACTATTGTAATTATAAAATGCAAGACGAAAAACTAGAATTATTTGTGATAATTAGATGAGGGATAGAACTGTAAAATACTTTATGAAGTCAACAAATTTTGATAGTAAGGTAAAAATGTAAGATGGAATCAAACATCAATCGAATTTATGTATTTTTGAAGTTTCTCTGGGTGTTTTTATAACTATTCCAAATCCAGGGGTAGTTTTTATAATTATCCCACAATAATATTGAAGGTCCAGATATTTGGTACTAAAATAAGTATGAAATGTCTGTGGTCCAATTGAGTTTCACGGTCAAGAAAATAAGGGTTTTTTACAGGTGAAAATAAGAGAGGAGTTCAAAAGATGAGATGGAATTTAAAATCTCGAGTGAAAAATAAGGTGAAATTGTACCACCCCTTATAGGTTAAAGTTTTGTTTCATGTTGGATCGGATTTAAATTGAAGTATGGGCGATGGATGTAAGATCAAACTTGACTTGGAGAAGGGTAATTCTATTACTCAATATAATTCAAGAAAAAAAAGTATATAAGTGAGTGTATTAAAAAAATTTGTAAACTTAAATATCTCACTCTATATTGCTCATGGTCCAAAAACTATAAACTAAATAACTGTTTAATGATTGAGGGTGATTGAGAGAAGTTTTTGGAGGTGATTGGATTTGATGTAATGTATTGAGAAATGTGTGTATTAGTAAGAAATACATTAAAAAAAAAAAAAAGACTCACAGTCCAAGATATCGAAAAAATTCTCTCTCTAAGAGAATGCTCCTCCTCGCTCATCGCGTCTTCTTCATGACACACCTTGAATTTTATGTCTTTAATCATGGAGTTGGATCATGATTTATTTCCTGAAATTAACAACAATGTTTTCCATAAATCCTCCTGTGGATTCTCTTCTTCATCATGGAGACCCGATACCTACTCAAGATTTACAAAAGTTGCTGCGTCTTCTTGCCCACATGGTTTCGAAGCCTGCAGTTCTCGATCATGCTCCCGTTTGATACCGTGTTCGGATAATTTGCATGGACAACAATTGCTAGGTTTGCTTCAAAATCCTAATTCTTCTCTTTATCGTCGCATCTTCTAGGGTTTCTTCAAACCCTAATTTGACATTCATACATGGTTCTCAAGCCATGCAAAATTGTACAAATATGGTTCCTCCTTTAGATTGTCTTTGCTAAGAGTTCCAAGATTAATGATAGAATAGTTCATGATACTCAAGAACCTGTTGCCCACCCACCTTCGGAAACCCTCAAAGCTGGGATTGAATCATGTCCGTGAAGAAAGGAGACTATTTTTCTCACGATTGACGAAGACGTATATCGACAACGTCTTATGGAGTTGCGTGATTCATTAATTGACGCGTTCGCAACCAAAAGGTTCCAAACCCCTCACTTTAGAGGCTTTGAAAAATAAATTGCAAATTGTTTGGGGCATTCAATGACTTGGCGGATCGTTCCCTTGGTAAGGATATTTCGGTTTGCGGTTAATCGAGGATTGATCGCAAGAGAGTTCTTTGCGCGATCCTCATGGAACTTGAATCCGGTTCCATCCGTATTACTACTTGGACGCCAGATTTCAATCCCTACAAGGTTACTACTTCCAAGGCTCAGGTTTGGGTATGGATTTACGAACTTAGTATCGAATATTGGCATCTTTCAGTGATAAGGCATATTGCAAGTGTCATTGGTACGCCGGTTCAAATTGATGGTCGTTCTTTGTCAGGAGAAGTAGGCCACTTTGTTCGGGTGTTAGTCGATATTGACTTAAACAATCCTCTACAAGAATATGTGATGGTCGAACGTGTTGGACATTGCTCGTTCGTTTTGTTGAGCTATGAGAATTTGCCAGAGTTTTGTGTTTATTGTCGTATTGTAGGACATAATATTACCCGCTGCCACCAGAGCAAATCGATAGAGGTTACACGGAAGGAGGATGCTGCTCCACATGAGAAAACACGTGGCCGTTCAACTACCCGTGCATCCAATCGTGGCAGGTTTCCCTCTACTAAGGGCAAAGAGGTGGAAACAGAAATTTGGGTTCAGCGTAAACCTACTATCAATCGAAAGCAGGATTCTGAGCCTTCTTCCTCAGAGGTACAATTACATAATCATTTCGAGGTTTTGGGTAATGAAGCAGAGGATTTGGATGATACCAACCACGTATTGGAGAATCAAGCTGCGACTAATGTGGTGAAATCAATTGTCAACACGGATAGAAGTATGGTGCTATACCAGGAGCCAAGGCAGTCTGCTGCTATTATTGCACACCGCAGTGATATCTTCTAAATTGGATGAACATAAGCAGGCTGCTTTACAACGAGCCATGGACGATATTTCAAAAAGCCTCCCTATTACTGATTATGTTATCAGTGCGAACAATCCGTCTGAAGGTTTGGAAACTATGGCTGCGGATGCCCGACAACGCTGGTCAGATATGGCGGATGAAGAAGAACAAGACAAATTGGAAGCCTTAAAGGCCAAGATAGGCGACTCATCAACTACTCCGATTGTCTTTCCCTCATGTGATTCCTCAGAAACTATGAAGGCTATGTCAATTGCGGCTCGTGGATCCTGGGCCGACATTCAACATGATACATCAAACCATGTAGAGGATACTCGAGCACATGCTAACAAAACGAATGATAATATCCTTCGAAAATCCTCTAGAAATAGGCGTCCTTCATTTAAATTGCGTTTTTAAGTTAATTGTTGTTTCTCTTTCTGAAATTTAACATTGTTTTCACTTTGCTACCTGGTCGGCTTGTGATCATGACTTTTTCCTTTCTTTTTATATATTTCTATTTAATTAAAAAAAGTAAATACATTAAGAAACATAATGCATGTTTGGTTGGTTATTGGGGGAAATGGGTGATTGAGAGATGATAAACAAACCTACCCTAAATGTATGTGTTGAGAATGAGATATTATCTTACAGCCATTAGTAGAAGTGTAGAACAAACGAAAAAATTAATTTCTATGAATTTAGTACAGGAGCAAAACACATTACTTGTCATACTTCGTATTAATTGAATATGAATAGAGTAAAGCTTTCAGTAGTTTTGCTCAATGATCAATTCTGACAAAGCCATATTAATTATTTTCTTGTGATTAATGATGTTATCCCCTAATTGAGATTGTGTTGACTAACCACTTAACTTGTTTTTAGACGTTTCAATCAATGAAGCATAGTAATGCATAGTAGTTTGTGTTTATGTAAACTAATGCACGATATTTCAAAAAATCATTATGTTAAATTCCACGTATTACTCCAAGTTAAGGAATCTAATAAATCAATTTAATTACCTTTTAAACCGGAAGTGGTAAAATCTTCAAATGAGAACTAGCATATAACACACAAAACAAAATTAGGGAATTAGGGTTGTCCAATGGAGGCCCCGACACTCAAGTCAGCAACTGTTGGAGAGAAAAATCTAGAGCACGAGAATGTATCTCATAGAGCTTACTTACATACAAATGAACATGGAGAGACCTTTTATACTTGGAATAGTGGGTCGCATGGGCCTTGTAGGATAAAGTGGGTCGCGTTGGCTGGTATGGACCGTATGGGCCGGATATAGCGAACTGAGCTTCATGAGCTGCTCAACAACAGTTTAGGCCTTATGTGTCAATTGATAGTACTTGGATCCAATGATGAATAATCATCGGTGAATAATTAAATAATGATGTAATTAAATAAAAAATATAGTTACGATTTTACCCCATAACACGTTCGATATACATGGTTAAATAACACCTTCGGTCCACATTTTCGAAAAGCAGGAGTTAATAGAAAAATAATTAAAAATTGACATAACACATTCGGTACATTTTTGGGAAAGCGTCAGTTAGATCAACTAACAATTATGGTATAATGTTAGAAATCAAACCTCATTGGAGAGGTGCTTAATGTAAATCTGATTTTCTTTTATAATTTCCAGAAATGCTACGAGAAATTTTTGTAATTAACCTAATATATATGCAAACATGTGCAAAGAAAATGTTCACATTTACAAAAATACTTATGTAGTTTAAAGTCTTTATATATACATACATGGCATTATTGGATTTGGAACCATACAGTATCCTAATTCCTACGTACACTTGACCGTATGTACATTTGTCTGTCATAGTCTGTTATATAGTGCCCAAAGCTTAAAGTCAAAATCCTCCAATTAAATCGAGTGAAGAAGCTTATTTACGCATGCCATAGCTTTCCAATCATGGATCGTGAGATGATGTCTGCCTTTTTGTTTTATATATCTTTTAGGTGAAATATCAAATAGATCAATATTTTCTTTTTTAGGGAAGTAAGTAATCTATTGTATCATTGACTATATTAATATATCAACAGTTAATTCAATATAATGTATATTAAAGCATATTGAAAATATACCAAAATGCGGAGAAGATAAATCTAATATTATAGTAGATTATGTAGTGTCCCGATTTTTTTTTTCTTTCTGAATTTAGTATTTCTATTTGGAGAGACTTAGTTAGCTCTGTATCAAGTGGAATCTGCAAAACTTTGGAGTGTAATTAATCCTCTCATTTTTCACACTTAGTTGGCATTGATCGTTAGTTAATACACGTTTTCGTGAATGTTTTTCATTAACTTGATTTGATCGACAATCGATTATGAAACTTTAGATTTTAAGTTGCGCTTATCGTTATAAGATTAGTAATTGGTGGAATCAAGAGGAAATATTTACAGACAGCTTAATCTATTGACACTGTTTTGTGGGGAAGGCTTTGTGTACATACTATCATTCAAATCACTCTAAGTTAATTGCTTTAAAATTATATTCAACAATATTAATCTATATATAATAAAATAAAAACATTAAACCTGTTTAAAGTAAGTCGCATGCATTCGCATTGTTGAAAGTCAACATTTGATGGGGATTTTTTATAATAAGTTGGGAATAGTAGTTGAAGGGAGGGGATAAATTTCAAAGAAATTCAAAAATATAGGGTTCGAACCATGGTCAATACCCTTATAAAGGGTGAACAATATCACTTGAGCTACAAGCTAGTGGTCAATATTTGACGGGAATTCACTACAAGAAACAAGGGCTTTTGTGACGAAGGTATTAGTGACAACAAAAAGTTGTTGCAATAAACCCGTTTTTGTGACAACAGGTTGGCACAAAAACTCTGGCATCGAATTGTCAAAAATATTTGTTGCTAATGCCAAATAGCTACGACTTGTGAAGATTTCCGTCGCAAAAAGTTTGGTAAATGTGAAAACTTTGTTGTCGCTAAAGGTTTTCTTAGCGATTTTGTCCCAATTTATCTTTTGTGACGACAATGTCGTTGCTAATAATTATTATTAGTGACAAATTTTTTGTCGTCTCAAATAACTGATGTAAACAAACTTTTTGTGACAACATTTTATCGTCCCTAATATCCACCCTAATTAATCCGCCTACTTTTCCCACCTCTCACACTTTCCGCCCTAATTTCCCCCACTCATTTTTTTCTCTTCATTGTGCCGAGGCGTGTTCTTTGCCTCGCCTCGTGAGGTGATGTAGCCAAGTCTCTCTCTCTCTCTCTCTCTCTCTCTCTCTCTCTCTCTCTCTGTGTGTGTGTGTGTGTGTGTGGATGGCCCTTCATTGTCTTCTGAATTATTCTTCCACAAAATAGTTAGTGTACTAACATTGGGTTATACATCAATCGTCCAACACTTGACGACTGATTATTGTTGCTACAACAAGAGATTCATAGAATTGTAATTTATTTTTTTCATTTGTTCTCTGTTTTGCCAGATTTTTCAATTCACTTTTGGGTGCTGATTGGGGCCTTTGCTTATTTCTCAAGTGTTGCGGAATTTAGGTTAGTGAAACACTTAACAATTTCCTACTTTGATTCTCTGAATTACTTTAGTTAGATTATTTAATTGTTTGCTCGGTTGATTGTCTGCCATGAAAGTTTTATCTCACATTTTTAGTTTTCCTTCAAATATATAGAGACATATGAACCTTTTTCTGTAATGCCAAAACTAGCGGAATTAATTCTTGTTTGCTTTAGATTAAACTTGGTGCAGGATTTTCTGCATAAGCCTCCAATATTCCATGTTGGGTGTGTATTTATAACATCCTGTCCACTTCTTGTTAACATTCTCTCCTTGACTTTTTAAGTTTCATTGTTTTCTCATCCTTCTAATTTTACGTTGCGATCATTTCCAGATCGTTACCACCGATGGATGAGAGAAGTCACTAACAAGAAACTGAAAATCAGAGTGATATTTTTGTTTTAAACTGCATGGAAACTGGGAAAAAACATGGTTAATGTTGGGTATCAAATATAAATGTAAAAAAGATAAGACAATTTGGAGGCTAAATATTTTATTGATTGCAAGGATTACAAAATTATTTCCAAAGCTTATGCACTAAAACCTTTGGAATATATCACTCAATAAGTTTGTAATCTAATCTCACTAACTCGGAAAATTATAAATTACTTTTTAACACCACCTCTTAATTTGTAATTCAGACATGGCTTCGAAGTTGCATCGGTGGCAGCAATGTATTCTACTTCTGCTAATGAAAGTGATACCATCTTTTATTTCTTTGATGTCCAAGAAATTATTTTTGAGCCAAGACAAAATATATTTCCCGATGTACTTTTGCGATCACCTAGTGATCCGGCCCAATCATTGTCAGTATAACCAACAAGCTCATTTTTTTTTCTTTGACATACTTGATGCCAAATTTTCTCGTACCTTGAAGGTAGCGGAGAATTCTTTTTGCCGCTGCATAGTGTAGCTTGCTGGGTTCATGCATAAATCTTAAAATTAAGCTGATCGGGTACACAGTATCAGGCCTCGTGTTTGTCAAGTAGATCAAGGAGCCAACTAGACTTCTGTATGTCTTTGAATCTGTTTTGGCTGCTCCATCATTCAATTGAAATTTTTCGTTGACGGCAAGCAGAGTTAAAATTGGCTTGCAATTATTCATATGAAATTTCTTCAAATCCTCTTCAAGGTATTTTTCTTGAGAAATAAAAACTTCTCCTTTTGACTAGATAACTTGAATCCCAAGAAAATATTTCATGAGACCCAAATCCGTCATCTCGTATTCCTCCATCATTGCCTTCTTAAGTTCTTGTACCATAGCTTGGACTAGTCCCGGTATAAATCAGGTCATCAATGTAAAGACAAACGATAAGAAAATTTTGTGCACCTTTCTTTACGTATAATGACGGCTCACGTTGACTTCGCTCAAATCCATTAGAACGAAAGTAACTGTCGATCTTACTGTTCCAGGCTCTTGGCACTTATTTCAGTCCATATAAGACTTTTTGGAGTCGATAAACTTTTTCTTCCTTGCCTTTGACAATATAGCCAATGGGTTGCTGCACGTAAACTTCTTCTTCTAAGTCGCAATTGAGAAATGCAGATTTAACGTCCAGTTGGTAAACTAGTAATTCCAATTGTGCAATTACAACTAAGACAATGCGAATTGTTTCCATTCGGGTAACTGGTGCAAAGTTCTCCATGAAGTCAACACCAGGCTGCTGAGAATACCCTTTTGCGACTAGTCAATCTTTATGCTTGTGGATTGAGCCATCTTTTTTGTATTTTGTCTTGTAGATCCATTTGACTCCGATCACATTGCTTTCCATCATGAAGGTCCACAAGCGTCCAAGTGTTATTTTTCTCAATGCTGGCAATTTTCTCATCCATTGCAATTTGCCAAATTTCTTCTTTTGCAGCTTCTTCATAAGTTTGGGGCTTACTTGCAAACATTGTTATTTCATTTGACTCATAAATTTCCCTCTAGCTTCGTACCTTCCGGATTGGGCTTTGAGAAATCGACGGTCATGGCGTCTTATGAACTCGAGCACGGATCGAACTTGTGCTTGTTGATCACTCGAAATTGATGTTGCAGGTGGATAAATGGTTGGTGTTTTCTAGCTGCTGATTACCGTCCCAACTCCATGACTCTTTTTTGTTAAAAGTCACATCTCAAGAGAGAACAAATTTATTTGACTTCAGGTCTAGTAGACGATATCCCTTGGACTCATCATAGCCAACAAAATAAGCTTTTCTCTTTTTCCATTGAACTTCTCTCTCTGTTGAGATGGAATGTGCGAGTAGGAAATGCAACCAAAGACTTGAAAATGATGCACCTGAGCCTTTCTACGGTGCTAAGATTCATATAGCGTTTTATTGGAAACTACCTTCATTGGTGACCGATTTAGAATATAGACTGGTGCATTCATGGTTTGTGCCCAAAAGTTTTTCGGGGGTCCTTTTCCTGTCATCATACTTCGAGCCATTTCAACAATTGTACGATTTTTCCATTCCGCGACTCCATTTTATTGTGGGTTATAACAAACTGTCAACTGCCGGTGAATTCCATTTTTTTTTGCAGTAATCCATAAAGGATTTTCCAATGAATTCTCCTCCAGAATCTGTGTGCAACGTCTTAATTTTTTGATCACTCTGATTTTCCACCAATGATTTTTTTTTGAGGGGACCAATGATTTGAATTCCATGATTTATGAAAATACATCTGACTTTTGCTGCAGAATGTAAACCCACATCATACGAGTATAATCGTCAACAAATAATATGAAATAACTATTATTATTCGATGATGATGTTTGTGTTGGTCCACATATATCTGCAAGCACAAGCTCAAGAGGGGCTTTGGCTCTATAGGAAATATTTGGGAATGGGTGGCGGTGCATTTTTCCCATGATACATCCTTCACACGGACGGTCTTGATCCAGAATTTGAGGAAGACCAAAAACCATATTTTTCTTGTTTAATAGATTCATACTTTTGTAGCTCAAATGTCCATATCGCAAATGCCAAAGCTTGTGATCTTCATCTGTGGTGCTTCGTAGTAGAAGTTTCTCACACAACGTCAAATTAAGAGGAAACACTTTATTTGAGTTCATCTTAATTTTAGCCATTGTGAGATCTTTTTGCTTGTCGATTATGACACAATAATCATTGTTGAATTCCACCTTGTAATTTTTCTACAGCAGCTGGCCAACACTTAACAAGTTCTGGGTCAAATTTGGACGAAAAAAATATCTCTAATGGTGTGAGTTTTGCCGCTTCTTGTCTGAACTGCAATAGCTCATTTTCTAGTAATCTTGTGTGATTTGCCATCACCAAGTTTTACTTCGGATGAATATGACTCATCAAACTCTACGAATATTTTTTTATTTCCAGACATGTGATTGCTACATCCACTTTCTACATACCAAACATTCTCAATTGGTTGAGAATTCAAACTTGAGTAAAATACCTGATCGGTCTCATCTTTTTTGGTGAAATTAGCCTCTTTTTCCTTGCCATCATTTTGATACGAGCAATCCTTTTGAGAGTGGTTTGCGTTTCTGCATTTCTTGCATTTATTCCAGCAACTCTGGGTGCCATGGCTATTCATTCTGCAAATCCGGCAATACAAATCCGAATTTTGACTAGAAGATCGTGAATTAGTATTATCTCTTCTTCCTCTACCTCGACTTCAAAAATTTTGATATCTGCCACGACCTCTTCCTATTGTTGATCTTTGAATTGGCATATGCTGCTTTTCGTCATGCCCGTCTTTCTTATTCTCCTGCTGTGAAATATTTACTTTTCCTTGAAACGCTTGCTCCAAGTTTTGATTTGAAAATCTGCTCATCCTTTTTCATGTTTTCGAGTGACCCCATGAGTTTATTAAAAGATAATTTTGATTAATCCTTTGATTATTCGATAGCGGCATCTATATGCTCGAATCTTGCCGGTAAACAACATAACACTTTTTTGATGATCTTTTTTTCTTCTTGAGTATCACTGTAGCTTCTAATTTGATTGACTATGGTGGAAACTATAGAAAAACACTCTTGCATATTTTTGTTATTCTTCATAGACAAATTAACAAAGTCGCGCCAGAGATTTTGCAATTTTAGTGAGATAACCTTCTCGTAGCCACCAAATTGATTCTTCAAAATTTGTCATGCCTCATTTGATATTTTAACACTTGTAATACGCGGAAGAATGGATCGATTTACTCCTTGGTGCATAAAGGACAAGGTCTTTGAATCCTTGGTCTTGTTCTCCTTGTGCTCTTTTTTCAGTACCGCTGATAATTCAACCACCTCTTCTGGAATACGAGTTGTATACCCCTCTTCTACAATATCCCATAGATCATGGGATATAAATATTTTTTGCATTAGAACACCCCACTGCTCGTAATCTTTGCCAACAAAGAGAAGGATACCCTGTTGGAAATATATGAAGGCTAATTCATTGGTGCTAGTGGAAGCTATTTCGGAATAAAGGTGGGGATATCAGGCCAATGGTGGCTCTAATACCACAAATATGTTGGGTATCAAATATAAATATAAAAAGATAAGACAATTTGGAGGCTAAATATTTTATTGATTGCAAGGATTACAAAATTATTTCCAAAGCTTATGCACTAAAGCCCTTGGAATATATCACTCAATAAGTTTGTAATCTAACCTTACTAACACTTTGTAATGTTTTTACTTTTCTTTTTTTCTCTGACCCAACATTCTCGACATATATGTATATATAGGCAACAAAAATGGCAGATTAATGCTTCTCATCAAGAATAGAAGTCTAACAATTTTTCAATTCTCCACACACGGGTGATTACCTTTCTTTGCCCAATCAACATTGAATTCTTCAATATAGTGGATCATGACTTGAATTGAGGAGCCTTATTTCATATTCTAGAAACTTCCTCAATCATTTTGTTGACCATATTTAATCATTGTGTGTGTCTGTTCACATGCTCCAACTAATCCACAAACCTTGAAAATTACAAATTACTTTTTAACAGTTAAATATATGTAAAGAATTCATATACTTGCATTTTTTCAATTATCTATGGCACATGACCTTTTAATCTTGGAGAAATTGAGCTTGTCATTTTGTTCTTGTGATATTTAAATATAAAAATATAATATGAAAGGAGCTTTCAGAGTGAGATTTAGACGTTCATTACTCCTAATGGCTGCATGGAGAATGACATTTGGAGATGACAAGTCCACCTAACAACATGATGATAACACACAGTTAATTGCACAACCAAGGGGTAGAGGAAGAAATGACTTCTTTTTCCTTGGCCCCAATTGTTCTTATACATTTAGGATTTGAAAAAAAGAATGAATTTATTTTAGTGCAAATGAATTTGTGATGAACATACCTTTTGGAGTGCACAGACCATCTTAAGAACATGAAGGTGGTCATATATGGTGATTTTAGTGCATCAATAGTTAATTAGATAATTTTGGTACATAAATATAATTATTAAGCATGCATATGTATTTTCTATAAAGTTTCGAAGCGAAAAAATGCTTTCTTTTTCAAAATTATAGGCTCTGAGGAAAAAAGCAAGATGTAATAGTTTAATGGAGTATTGGACTGATACATTCTTATGCAAAGCTTTCTAATCTTTCAGATCTAGTATTTTGTTTTTTACTTTGTCAGACCCTCAAATTTTTAATTTTTCTAGTGGTCTAACGAATCTTGCTGATCATTTAGCAACATAGATATAGTGGAGGATCAAAAAAGATTCAGAAACTACTTTTCCAACATATGTTAATAGAATGTGTCAGCAATCCTAGACTTCTATTATTTTGCAGATTCATTTGATAACATCAGATGGGTTGTAGTTAGTGGTATAAATGATTAAATAATTAGCCTTGTTCCTCCTTTACAATTCCATATTCTGATTTATATTATGCCCATGATGGAGATTGCTAATAATTCCTTGATGTTTAAGAATGTTCTATTTTGATTCTGTGGTCTATTATATTTTTGAGCTCATTAAATGACTTTTATGCTCATTTAAGTAACTATTAAAGGTTGTTGCTAATTGTTTGAGCCTCTCAATTCAAAGCAACATTTGTGAATTCTTTCGTGCATAACTTTCATTGATTTGGTCTTAAAACTATTTATCCGGTGCATATATCATGCATGTGCGCTCAAATACCTCAGACCCGTTTGGGATTCAACATCAAATTTTGTGAATATTTACAATTTGATACAGAATTTCAAATTGCCCACTTATTTGGATAGTTTGAGAATGTGTATTTCAATGTGGTTTCGTTAGTATACTATTTGTTCTGGTATGTGTTAAATTTTTGGTTTGTATGTGTACTATGAGAATTAAGGGGAGATGCTGCCGGAATTTTCACGTGCATGAACAAGTATGTATAATAATGAAACCACATTAAGTAAGTACACATTCTTGGATGGGATAGGGCCATTACCAAATTATATAGAGGGAGGAGAAGTGGAGAGAAATACATGCATGTCGAATATAACAAAACATTATATGTTATAAAGAATGATGCATTGCAAATATGTATGAAGTCAGTTCAAATCTGACTTATGATGCCGATTGGTAAGAGTTGTGTTGGAAAATTTATTGTCTAGATTTTGATGAATGCCTTGTAAAACTTAGACTAGAAAGTTGACACCCCATTTTCCTTGTAATTTGTATTGTAATAGATAGGTATTTGTACAAAATTTAGTCAAGTCGATTATGCTGGATATACAAGAAGTCAATCAAGACTAGGATGAAGACTCATTGTGAAGCAAATGAGTATGGCATGAAAGAAATGTCAAGGATTCGAACTGAAGGAGTATCAGCTGAGACACATCTGTATGAAGAGTCAGTCAAGTCAACCAAAGAAGCTAAGCCAAGTCATGTTGAAGTGACAGATGAGTCTTTCAATCATTGGAGCAGACTCAAGTCACTTGGGGAAAAGGCAGCTGCAAAGAGGAGTTAACTGAAAAGAATCCGTTGCACAAATGTCAAGAATATTACCTAAACAAGTAATACTTCCATGCTTTGCCATGTCTTAAAGTGCTCGATGCGAGAAGCGTGCAAAAGGAATAAACCAATGGGAAGATCGCACCTCGTGTCGAACACGAAAAGTCGGATATTCATTTAATACGAGGAAAGGTCTACATCTCAAGATTGAAGACCAAGAAAAGACAAGCCAACGAACACAAGTGACTTTTGAAAATCAGCCTATCTCTTCAACGGGCAGATTTTTGAAAGTTCACTATAAAAGGCTGAGGAATCACTTTGAGAAAAGGTTACCTGAACCACGAACAATTAAGCAATTATTAGAATTGTAACCTGCAAAAATATTCTCAAGTTATTCAAGCAAATCCTTAAGCCTAAAACTCGAGGAAATCGATCCAACACTAAGCTGTAAAGGAAAGACGACTTCAAACTGTTGAAGAGGAAACTTTTGAAGAAGCAAAAAAGGTCTACTTTCCGAGGAGGATTGTAGAAAGGTTCAAGATCGAACCAGTCTCAAGTTACTGGAGGGCTTCGTGATCAAATCCAAGAAGCTTGAGCAAGTTAGTCAAGAGTAGCAAGGCAACCGCCCGTGAAGAAAGTCGGACGACGAAGCCACCGAGTGATCAAGGCATCTCCGTGATCGAGTCCCAAAGGAGCAAGTCACCGTGTGTGATCAAGACTTGTATCTGGACTGTTAACCACTTTGTACTCTGATCAATACTTAGTGGATTCCTCCAGGAGTTGGAGAAGAGAGGAGTAGAAGAATTACCCCATCTTCGAACCTCTATAAAAACTATTGTGTCATTTACATTTCATCATTATTATTTTTGCATATCATTTTATATCTGCTGATAATTTGCTATCCAAATGATAATTAACAAAGTGCTAAAACCATGTGTTAAAACAAACTTAAACCAAATTCAATGGTGTTAAGTCTTCCGCTGAAAATCTCATCACAGCCAAGTTAAGTATTAGACTAAACAGCTGAGTTATTCTATCAATAGCTCAATCGAGTCTGTTGAGTGGCTAACTCTGCTGGTTAACTAACTTAGTTGTCTCTCAAGGAAATAGCTGTGAAATAAACTCTGTATTATTCTAAAAGGACTAAAATTGAAAAGTTGGTAAGGTTTATTCAACCCCCCTTCTAAACCTTACTCACACCCCTTGGGACCTACAAGTGGTATCAGAGCAGTTGGTTCATTGAGCCTTCCGCACTGGTTACTGAACTAGATCTCCAATCTTTCAAAGAAATTCTTTTAACACTTGTTCTTTCAAAAGCCATTTTTATTCAGCAAAGTTATTATCATGGAAACAAATTTGACATGCATTCCCATGTTCACTATTGAGGAGTTTGATGATCGGAAAATTCGTATCACGAGCTCATCTATCTCGCTTTACATGACGAAATGTGGCTAGTGATAGAGGATGGGCCACCGCAAATATTGAAAGTGAACACAATGACTAAAAGAAGAAGAGCAACTCTGACTTGAAGGAGAAGAAGAAGGCTCAGTTGAAGCAAGACCAGCCTTAGATGAAAAACCAAGGACTGAATGGACCAATGATGACAGAAAGAGATACAACCTGGACAACGTGGCCAAGGATATTTTCTACAAGACTCTGGACAAAGCAATGTTCAATAAAGTCAAGTTATGCAAAACAGCAAAAGAAATCTGGGATAAATTAACTTTGATTTGTGAAGGATCAGAGCAAATTAAAGAAAATAAATTATCTGTTGTTGTTCAAAAATTAGAAAACTTTAAAATGCTTGCAAGTGAAACAATGGATCAACTGGATGCTAGATTCACTGAAATTACAAATGAGCTCTCAGCACTTGGAAAGGAATACACACAGAAGAAGATGTGTATGAAGATTCTAAGGAGTCTCCCAGCTGAATGGGAAATGAAGACCATGGCTCTAAGGCACTCCATGGACCTATCAAAAACATCCAATCATGAACTATTCTCAGACCTCAAAGCTTATGAATTTGAGCTGAGAAGAAAGGATCAAGAGGAGACATTTGTATCCAAAACAACTGCACTTATAGTCAAAGATGAAAAGAGAGCTGAGGTTAAGGAAGCTATTGACCAGGAGGAAATTGCTTTGATGGTTAAAAGATTCAACAAGTTCTTCAACAAGAACTATAAAAGAAACAAGGGTGAATCCTCCAGGAGACATTCAGCTCCCTCCAAGTCAAGGGAAGATAGGCCACCCAAGAGAGTTGAGCATCAAAAGGTTGAATACCAGAGAGCTGATAATCCAAGAATGGAAAGAGCTGATCAAAGATTTGAGAACATGTGTTGGAATTGTAGACAACCAAGACACCATGCTATTGACTGTCCATATCCTGTAGTCAATAAATACACGAATGAAGAATAAAGAAGAGTCTTCAGAGAAATAAGACAGGAAAAGAAAAAGGCCATGTTGGCTTCAGAGACTGCTGAGACAGCTAAGTCAAAAGAAGCAGTAGACTCAGAGAGTAGTGAAGCTGACTACTCAAGTGATTCTGAAGAAGAAGCATTGATCTGTCTAATGGCTAAAGAACGAGATCAACCTGACCAAGAAGATGATGTACACTCTAACTCATCTCATTTAGATTCTAGTGATAGTGTTGTGACACGAACACTTCATCACCCACTCGATCTTTATGATTCATTAGGCAAAATGATGAAATATTTTGAGCACATTAAATCCTCACACACACTATTAAATGAGGAAAACAAACCCGAAATCAAAGCCAAAAACTCACAAAATGACTAAGGAGCCGAGTACTCTAAGTCACTTAGCCGATGAGAACAAAGAGCTGAAGGTTGAAAATGCAAAACTAATAGCAGAGATAGCTGCTATATAAAAGAGGGAAAATGATCTCAAAAATGTGATTGCATCTTTCACAAAGGCATCTAAATCATTGGATGGCCTTATTATGAGCCAAAAAGAGTGGAGATAAGACAGGCATAGGATTCAATTCCTTTATGCACAAATCAAACTCCCGAGTGATCTTGGAAAAAGATCTTCAAGTAATGAAGCATCTCAAAACCCAAGACACCATATGTTGCACCCACATTCACTCCAAAGCACAATCACAAACAAACTGGCCTTGGATATAAAGAAAAAGGAAAACAACCAAGTTGAGTATCTTTGAGGACAAACAGAAGAAATCCAAAGAGTTTCTCAAGAAACTCCAAACAGAAGTACTCTGTGAAGAAGAAACACAAACTACTGAATCTCCAAAAGTTCTATCAAAGGAACACATATGATGGAAATGGTAGAAATTACCCAAGACAAGCCGATTGGAATAATGTGAAATATCAAAGAAAGCCCTATGGAATATAAGCCTAAATGGCAAAGACCTGAACCTCGAAAGGTCATTCCAAAGGCAAAAGAGCTATCATCGACACATATGCACCCAAGCACTACACTCGGAAATATCACAACTACCCAAAGAATGCAATTGCTAAAACACACACACAGGCATACAGACAAAAGAGACAGTTGTATGAACCTAAAGCCCCCAAGCAATTTGCCAAAGTGAATTATGATTATGGCACAGATGGATGGAAACCTCTTAAAGTCAGATCATTTGGCTATAGGTTGGTTGGATCATCTTACATCACTAACCCCTCAGGACCTAGGCAAGTATGGGTACCTAAAAACTAATTTTCTTGATTGCAGGTTCAAGGAAAAGCTGAGTGCCAAGGAATCTGGTACATGGATAGTGGTTGTTCCAGACACATGACAGGAAATAAGAAAAATCAGTCAAAGTTCAAGGAAATTAGAGGCGCAAAAGTCATATTTGGAGGAAATGAAGCTCCAGGGGAAATAAGAGGCATTGGATCCATCAAGAAAATTGGATTAGAAATCACAGATGTTGCATATGTTGAAGGCCTAAACGTCAACCTATTAAGCATCAGCCAACTCTGTGACAAGGGCTATAATGTTGGATTTAATATGAGAGTGTGCCAAATCAAAGACACTGAATCAAATGAAGTAGTATTGCAAGGATCCAGACAAAAGAACATATATGTGATAGATTGGTTGACTGCCACACCAAGCACTTGTCTGTTAGCAATGAGTACAGCCGAATCAAGTTGGTTGTGGCACAAGAAGCTGAGTCATCTGAATTTCAAGACAATTAACAAGCTTGCAAGGAGTCATCTTGTGGAAGGACTGCCAGACTCAGTGTATAAGAAAGAAAGTGTATGTGATGCATGCCAGATGGGAAAACAGATCAAATCATCATTCAAAGAGAAGCCCAGTCCATCCTCAACAAGAATATTACATCTGTTACATATGGACTTATTTGGTCCAGTTGAGCCAGCTAGCATAAGTGGAAAGAAATACACCCTAGTGGTGGTGGATGATTATTCAAGATATACATGGACAATCTTCATGTGCAAAAAGAAGGAAACCCTGCAGAATTACCTCAGCCGATGAGAAGAGTTCAAAATGAGAAGAGTCAAACCATTATAAAGATAAGGTCTGATAGAGGAACTGAGTTTGTCAATGGGATAATAACTCAGGATTGTGTTGAAAATGGTATTGCTCATGAATTATCTCTGGGCAGCATGGACTCTACAAACAGAACGGAGAAGAAAAAGAAGAAATGTAACTCTCAAGGAAGGCAAGACCAAGTTAGTCAGGCGGATTGCCAAAGAGATTTTGGGTTGAAGCCATAAACACTGCATGCTATACTCAAAATAGATGCATGATTAACAGACAGCTGACAAAGACTCCCTATAAAATTTGGACATGGAGAAAGCCAAATGTTGCATATTTTAGAATATTTGGATGTAAATGCTTCATCCACAACAATGGCAAGGATAATCTAAAGGCTTTTGATGCTAAAGCTGATGAAGGTATCTTTTTGGGATACTCAACTGAAAGCAAAGCCTATAGAGTGTTGAACAAGAGGACAATGGTCACAGAAGAGTCTATTCATGTGGTTTTTGATGAACCTAATGTAAATGGAGAAGACATTGAAGGGTTAGCTAATAAGCTGAATCATCCAACTATGCAGAAGAGTCCTTATGTTGAAGCTGAAGCTGGAGCAATCAATCAAGATGGAGATGAGATTGCTGAGTCTCAAAGACAGCTGGAAAATCTGCAGCTAAATGATGATGAAAGAGATGCCCAAGACAACTTAACTGCAAGACGGCTGAACCCAACTGATTTACTCCAACCTGATGTGAGATAGCTGAGAGACCATCCACCAGAGCTAGTTATTGGAGATGTAAGAGATGGTGTAAGAACCAGATCTAGAGCTCAACAAGAAGCAATGTTCACTTGTTTTATTTCCCAAATAGAACCAAAAGATGCGTCACAAGCATTGTATGACACACATTGGATTCAAGCCATGCAAGAAGAGTTGAATCAATTTGAAAGGAACAAAGTATGGGAACTGGTGCAAAGACCAACCCATCAAAATGTTATTGGCACAAAATGGGTTTTCAGAAACAAGATGAAAGAGGAAGGATCTGTGGTGAGAAACAAACCAAGATTTGTAGCCAAAGGGTATTGCCAAGAAGAAGGAATAGATTTTGATGAAACATTTGCTCCTGTTGCAAGATTGGAAGCAATAAGGATGTTTCTTGCCTATGCTGCACACAAGAACTTCATTGTATATCAAATGGATGTGAAAAGTGCATTTTTAAATGGATTATTGCAAGAAGAAGTCTATGTTGAACAACCTCCAGGCTTTGAGCAGAAGACTCTTGGAAACAAGGTGTACAAACTCAAGAAAGCTCTATATGGATTGAAACAAGCACCAAGAGCTTGGTATGATACATTATCTCAATTTTTGACAGATAATGGTTTCACCAAAGGCAAAGTGGACAAAACACTCTTCAGAATTCAAGATGGAGAGAGTATACTGCTTGTTCAAATATATGTGGATGATATCATCTTTGGATCCACAAACAAAGAGCTGTGTGATAAATTCTCAAACCTCATGCAAGGCAAATTTGAAATGAGCATGATGGGAGAGCTGGCATTCTTTCTGGGACTTCAAGTTAAACAGCTGAAGGATGGAACCTTCATAAGTCAAACAAAGTATACCAGAGACTTAGTGAAGAAATTTGGTATGGAAGAGAAGTCTTCTGTAAAAATACCTATGAACACATCAGTCATGATGGACATGGATGCAGTTGGCAAGCCTGTGGATCAAACAAGATATAGAGCACTTATTGGATCATCGCTTATCTAACAAAGAGAGCCGGACATCACCTTTGCAGTAGGAGTATGTGCAAGATTCCAATCTGCTCCAAAGGAAAGCCATATCACTGCAGCTAAGAGAATCCTAAGATATTTGAAGGGATGCCAAGAAGTTGGCTTATGGTATCCAAAGGAAGGTGGATTCAAGCTTATCGGTTACTCAGACTCTGACTATGCTGGATGTAGAGTTGACAGGAAAAGTACTTCAGGTACATTTCAAATGCTTGGAAACAAACTAGTTTCCTGGTTTAGCAAGAAGCAAAACTCAATAGCCACATCCACAAATGACGAGAATACATAGGCATATCGAAAGCGATTGTTGTGCCCAAGTCTTATGGATGAGACAACAACTGAGAGATTATGAAATTGAAGAAAATGAAATTCCAATTATGTGTGATAACACAAGTGCTATTGCAATCACTTAGAATCCTGTGTTGCATTCAAGAACAAAGCACATTGATGTCAGATATCATTTTATAAGAGATCACATTGAAAAGAAAGACATCACCCTGGAATACATCTCAACTGATAAGCAGTTAGCTGACATATTCACAAAGCCCTTATGTGAATCAAGATTTGAAGAGCTTAAGCATGAGCTAGGGTTAATTGACCTGAGTTGATACTCAGAAGACTCAATGAGAAGAGATGGAATGTGAGAACATGAATCAGCCAAGTGAATCAACTGTATCGGGAAATCAGTTGTATCAAGTTAGTTGACAGCTGAGTCACCATACGAAAGGAGAGAAGAAGAGTTGAGTCATTTGTGCAGTGAGCTGAGTCATTTATGAGTTAAGTGACAAAAACACAGTCGTTTTTAATAAATGAGAATGTTTTTAAGGATGACGTCAGTGTAATTATGATGGGTACAGTCAGAGGCTGCACAACAAGCATATGATTGGATATAAATGTTGCTGCATTAAATGCAAGCAACTAAATGCAAATTAGACATGCTAAATCTGAGCCGTTGATCTTGATCAAAATTTAAAAACCAAAAACACGTTCTTTCATAACCCATATATACTCTTTTGTTCAGTTTTTCTTTCTCTCACTTAAACTGTTCATCTTTCCAAAGCAAAGAAAGCATCTTTTCTCTCAAAACCCTACCGGTCTTCAAAGCAAGTTCGTCAAGTTTCGTTCGGTAAAAATCACTGAAATGGCACCAACACATGATTTTACTAAGCTCGCGAAGCAAATCCACACCGGATCAACTGTGGATTTCGAAGGGATGATTAAACAGGGTTTCAATGAAACCCTTGTGAAGAAGATAGCTGATAAGATTGAGAAATCCGGGCTGAAACCCTTTCTCACATTGGAATATCATATGACGTACATAGAGGAGGTCGCTCAGTTCTACGTAAACGCTGAAGTGCAGGACGAAAAGATTAAATCATCTGTCCACCGCAAGGACATTTTAATCACTGCAAAGGACCTTGCGGAGCACTTTTTGTTGCCGTCAGAGGGCATGCCGGAGATATATGAAGTCGACGTTGATTTGGTCACTGCATGGAAGGAAGTGGCCAAACCCGAGTGTGCTGCAAAAGTCGTCTACACAGCTGAGAAGAAGCTACTGAAGGAGGATTACCATTAACTTATGGATATCGTTGCAAAATATGTAGACATGAAGTTTGGAAGCTTTAATCAGCTGTCCAAAACCAAGCTGATCGTCATGGCTGTGATCATGGAGGACAACAAAATCAACTGGGCATAATTCGTCTACAACAGACTCTGCCAGAATGTTGCAAATAAGTCCTTCAACGACGATGGGTCATTTGGAGGATCTCTGGGCTATGGCCTTGTAATCGGCCATTTGATGGAGGTGAAGGGTGTTCCACTCCGACATGGAAAGTCATTCCATGTCAACAAAAAGATGTTCCGGGCCAATCTCTCAGAAGCCCAGAAGAGAGCCTATGCCAAGAGGGCGGATACCAGCGAGGGGGAATCAGCTGATCCTAAAGAAACAATTGTTACTTTCCCTCCCAAGAAGAATGTTGCCCATGCAGCTGCAAAGAAGATAGTTGCCCCTGCAGCGAAGAAGAAAGACGCACCTGCCCCTGCAGCCGAGTCACCTGCCCCTGTAGCCGTATCTCCTGCCCCTGCAGCCGAGGCGGAGAAGAGGACTACCAAGACAAGAAAGGCAGCTCCTCAGACAAAGAAAGATGCATCGGCCCTCGCCGCCAAGGAAGCTGAGGAAGAAGTATCCAAACCAGAACTCCCTCTGGTAAGGACAAAAAGAAGAAGAAGAATTTCCAAGCTCTCGGAGCTTGAGAAGACAGCTGAGTCTGCCACTCAACTGGAAAAAGTCTCTGAGACTGCTGAAGAAGTGTAGTCTCCAGAAATTATTGATGAAACAGCCAAGTCTGCTGAGGCCGATCAGCAGAGGCAAATTGAAGACCAACTGTGGAGCGAAACAACCGAGAATAAGAAGCAACGGCTGCCAGAATCATCTGTTGATAAGATCCGTGTCTCTACATGATGATGATGCTCGGGCGAAGAGCAACAGAATTTGCTACCCTCCATTCCTGAAAAAGAAGGGCAACGAGAGGAGAATGATGATGATGAGATATTTATGTACTCTCCCTTGTAACCAGACATCCAGAACCATCTGCGAGAGTGGAGGAAGTGTAAGCTGAGTCACTTTAGGGTGCAGTTTGAACACCCAGAGTTTATTGATGAGGAAGAGGAACTTTTCAGGTTTCTTGAAGTTGACACAGTGCTGCAAGCCCTGGATGAGGATAACTGTATTAATATGCTGCAAATTCGGAAGGAAAACGAGAAGGCTAGAGCATCTGAGGAAGCAGAGGCTCGTGAGAAAGCCAGCATTTGTCCTCTCACTAGAACTAGCGAACACACTCATCCACACATTGACATGCTCTCGGATAATGATGAGGAAATGGAACCCGCTGCTATGACAGAAAAGTTGGAAATACAGCAAGCCATGCGGGAATCTAGGTTGATGCATGAGCAACAACTGATGGAAGGACCAGGAGAGTCTTCCAAATCACAGCTGGAGATCGATCCGTTGGGAGTGGTACAAAAGATTGCCACAGTTATTGCTGCAACCACTTCCCCAGTTTACTCAGACGACGGATCTAAGGGAATTGGCGATGACACTGGGAACTTGGGCACCCAAGTTGAGCCAACCCCTGTTGAAGGTGTCTTACCACCTGGCCCCATGGCTGAACACTCATTTGACAAAGCCGGGAGTCTGGAGCAGAGTGACCCTACTATCAGTCACTCAACTGGTGTGCCAGCTGAGGGGGAAACTCACTCTACTGCAGCTAGGTCGGAGGATGCTGCAGATGACACCATGCAGAAAGGAGGCAAAGTGGAGAAGGAAAAAGAAAAAGAACTACAGCAAGTTGTCACTGACGAAGCTCGGACAGTTGAGTCTGTCTTAGCTGAAGTGCCAACAGCCTTGCAGGCTGAGGACGCCGCTAATGCAGTCGAGGCACAGGATGGATCTTCCCCGGGAGTTAACACTCTGGGCAATGTAAGTGCAATCCACGGAGTTGAGACTCCTATGGATGCCACTGCAGAAGACCCTAAGACAGATGTGCCTGTCGAAGGGATTATACAAGGCCCCGCTAATTGAGACTGCAGGAGGTAATGAAGGCCTAAGGGAGGTTGAGACTTCCCTAGGTAAAAATCAAGGAGATAAGAGCATTCCTCAGAACATTATTGCTGATTCAGATGAGGAAATCATCGCTCTTCATTACTCCCAGGGTGATCCTGATACAACATTCCTGGGATCCGCAGATGAAGCTGAATCAACCCCAGCTAAAGAGGATTCAACTAAGGATGTTCCACCAAGTACGAGCAAGTCAGAATTCAAGGCTAGTCGACAAACCTTCAATTTTGATGATGAGCCAAACCCTCAAGTCTCATCATCTTCTGATGACGCTACTGAAATGGCCGAGGAATAGTCAACTCAAATGGAAAAACCAGCTGAGACCGAAGAAGTCATTAAGACACTAGGCATGAGGCTCACCACCGGGTCAATACAATCAAAGGCCCCAGCTGAATCACAGTCAACTGCACAGGCTTCCAGAGCTGCAGCAGAGACCACCTCGCGCACAATACTCAAATGCGAGACGACGCTTATGAAGAAATGTTTCCTTTCTCTCAAGAACTGCCCGTACTTGAGGAAGAAACTGCGAGAGAATAGAGGCTCTACACCGTCCAAGAAGACCATATAATTCCTACTGATGCGATTGTGCCAGTTGATTTCAATTTCGATGCAGAATGGGCGGCAACTGACTCAAGTCAGACAGCTGAGATGCGCAAAATCTTCAAGAAAATCTGTGAAGAGATTGAGAATATTGAACGACACCAAGCCTCTCTCGACATGCGACTGGACAACAGAGAAGCCACTCTCACAGCAGACTCAAGAGGAGTGGTGGTCAGAATAAGGGAATGGTCTCAACAGTAGAGTGCCATGCGTCTCGAGCAAGTTCGCTATTTCAAGGCACTATACAACTAAATGCTGATATGGAGTGCTGACAATGCTGATATGAAGGCGAGGATGCAGACCTATATGGAGAGATTGCATGCCTCTCATACAACTGAGATGGAATTGTTGCGTGAATTTCATCGCAAAGAACTTCTTCGCGTAGAAGAGAACATGAATGCCAAGTTCAGTCTTCTTATGGCTTAAATGAAACTGGTGGCAGCCGAGTCCAAAGCCACCCGCTCAGAGTTTCGAACAACATACTCCGCAGCCGATTCCAAACAAAATTCAGCTATCAGCAGACTGGACTTCATGCTTGTTGGTCTGTTCCCAGGGGTTCCTCTCTCCTTTGATGATGCCAAAAAGGAGGGAGAGGAATACCAGAAGATGCTTAAGGGGGCGGATGGTGAGAAGAAAAAGGAAACAGCTGCCGTGTTGAAGAAAGATACAACTGTTGAGAAGAGGAAGAAGAAGGGAAAAGTTGTTGAGGGGGAAAGGCCAAAAGATATGACCTTAATGCTTGCGAAAACCCTCAAAAAGGTCATGTCACATCCGACATCATCAAAGAAACTTCCCGTAACTCGCGATCTATCACTCACCGTGCCCATGTCTCATAAGAAGAAGATTGTAGAAGCAGAGATGGAGGATTTCGACAAAAGAACGGATGCCCGTGTTGAAGAGATGTTAAAACAATTCGGAGGCATTCCGGCAGGAAAAGATACAGATGCCATTCCAGATGATGGAAACGAGCCAAGATCCGTTGAAGAATTTAAAATGCTCGAATCCATAGCCCAAGCCTGGGACTTGTACTGGGAGAAAGGACTGAAGGTGTGCGAAGAAGCTGACAAGCAGCAGACTACTAGCAGTCACTCTGCTGGTCACTCTGCTGGTAAGAAGAAGACTCCAGTACAATACACGCCCAGAGGAAGAGGAAGAAGTGGCGGAGGTAGAGGGTTTATACCTAGACCTCTACCCAAAAACATTGAATATGTGGATCCAGGCAAGAAGGGAAGGATCTACTGGGCTGGATATGATGAAATAGCCAATCGAAAAGTGGCTAAGAAGAATGTTGAATATGTGAAAATGATCGAAGAAGAAAATAAAAGGCAAGATCAGCTGTGGGAAGAAAGGCAAGGAAGAAAGCGAAGAGATGATGCTGCAAAGAGATCATACGAGAAGAAGAAAGCAGCTGGAGATGAAAAGAAGAGAAAGAGAGCAGAGGACGACAGAGCTGAAGAAGAAGAAAGAAAGAGAAGCAATGGCGGCGATGAAGTGTTCTTTGTCCACCCCTTCATGTATTTTACTATTGTAAATGCATATGTACGTAAGTCTTCTGTCGCTGTTGAATAAGAAATTTGTAATTTCTATATTTTTGCGTATATATAAAATACTATGTTTGCTCCGATATACATTGTAAACAACTGTGTAAAGGACAAGAATGTTATGATCAATAAAATGATTGATTCTACGCATACATTCTATGTTTTTGCACTGACTGTATGTATCTTTATCATTTGCGTATTGGTTGTATGTATTTAACTTTTGGCATCATCAAAAAGGGGGAAATTGTTGGGAAATTTATTGTCTAGATATTGATGAATGCCTTGTAAAACTTAGACTAGAAAGTTGGCATCCCATTTTCCTTGTAATTTGTATTGTAATAGATAGGCTGCATTTAGTCCGAGTCAAGTCACCTATGCCTGGATATAAAAGAAGTCAACTGAAGACTAGGATGAAGACTCCGCTGTGAAGCAGCTGAGTATGGCATGAAAGAAATGTCAAGGACTCGACTGAAGGAGTATCAGCTGAGACACAGCTGTATGAAGAGTCAGTCAAGTCAACCAAAGAAGCTAAGCCAAGTCAAGTTGAAGTGACAGATGAGTCTTTCAATCATTGGAGCAGACTCAAGTCACTTGGGGAAAAGGCAGCTGCAAAGAGGAGTTAACTGAAAAGAATCCATTGAACAAATGTCAAGAATATTACCTAAACAAATAATACTTCTATGTTGCCATGTATTAAAGTGCTCAGTGCCAGAAGCGTGCAAAAGGAATAAACCAATGGGAAGCACTGCACCTCGTGTCAGAACTTGAAAAGCTGGACATTCATTTAATACGAGGAAAGGTCTACATCTTAAGATTGAAGACCAAGAAAAGACAAGCCAACGAACACAAATGACTTTTGAAAATCAGCTTATCTCTTCAACGGGCAGATTTTTGAAAGTTCACTATAAAAGGCTGAGGAATCACTTTGAGAAAAGGTTACCTGAACCACGAACAATTAAGCAATTATTAGAATTGTAACCTGCAGAAAGATTCTCAAGTTATTCAAGCAAATCCTCAATCCTAAAACTCGAAGGAAATCGATCCAACAATAAGCTGTGAAGGAAGACGACTTCAAACTGTTGAAGAGGAAACTTTTGAAGAAGCAAAAGGGGTCTACTTTCCAAGGAGGATTGTAGAAAGGTTCAAGGTCGAACCAGTCTCAAGTTACTGGAGGGCTTCGTGATCAAATCCAATAAGCTTGAGCAAGTTAGCTGAAGTAGCAAGGCAGCCGCCCTGTGAAGAAGCTGAGTCGGACGAGAAGCCAGCTGAGTGATCAAGGCATCTCCAGACTGAGTCCCAAATGAGCAAGTCAGTTGTGTGATCAAGACTTGTATTTGGACTGTTAACCACTTTGTACTCTGATCAATACTTAGTGGATTACTCCAGGAGTTGGAGAAGAGAGGAGTAGAAGAATTACCCCATCTTCGAACCTCTATAAAAACTATTTTGTCATTTACATTTCAGCATTTTTATTTCTGCATATCATTTTATATCTGCTGATAATTTGCTATCCAACTGATAATTAACAAAGTGCTAAAACCAAGTGTTAAAACAAACTTAAACCAAATTCAAGGGTGTAAAGTCTTCCGCTGAAAATCTCATCATAGCCAAGTTAAGTATTAGACTAAACAACTGAGTTATTCTATCAACAGCTCAATCGAGTCTATTGAGTGGCTAACTCTGCTGGTTAACTAACTTAGATGTCCCTCAAGGACATAGCTGTGAAATTAACTCTATATTATTCTAAAAGGACTAAAATCAAAAAGTTGGTAAGGTTTATTCAACCCCCCTTCTAAACCTTACTCACACCCCTTGGGACCTACAAGTTGGATACACATCGGAAACAGAAATTCAAATGAATTATGGAATGAGTTGAAAGGTTTTATAGAGCACTCAAAGAATTATACCAATTCTATAGGTCAAATCAGTTGCCCTTGCAAAAGGTGTTTGAATAGCAAAATGGGAATGCCAAAAATGGTATTTGCTCATATCCATAGTTATGGATTTAATCCAACATACATAATATGGGTTTTCCACGGTGAAACTACTACCGCCACATCAACATCACCAAATGTCAGTGAATCAGCTGACGAGATGGTCGACATATTAAATGATTTTTCTAATACATCAGAAGTTCATGACATACATGGTGACACACAAGATGATGTAAGGGATCCACATGATTCTGAACTTATGGATCTGTTAAACAAGCTATAATATTTGTCCGTGAACTTTATGGTGAAATTGATGCACCTTAAAGTACTTCATAAGTGGAGTAACGAGAGCATGAATGCTATCTTGAAGCTATTGAAGGATGCAATGCCTGATGGTAACAAGTTACCTACTTCACACTATGACTCGAAAATACTATTGAGCAAATTGGGTTTAGGTTATGAAATTATACATGCATGTCTGTATGATTGTGCTTTATTTAGGAAGGAGATTGCTAATCTACAGATATGTCCAATTTGCAACACGAGTCGCTGAAAGAACACAAAGGGCAACAAAGTTCCACGTAAGGTACTTTGTTACTTCCCTTTGAAGGATCGATCGAAACGATTATATGATTTCCATCACACTGCTAGGGAAATGACATGGCATCAGAGGGGGCGATCGAAGGATAAAGATATAATGTGTCATCTAGTGGATGGTAAAGAATGGAAAGAATTAGATGAAAAATACCCTGACTTTGCTCGTGAACCAAGAAATGTCCAGTTGGTTTTATCAACAAACGATTTCAATCCATTTGGTAATATGAGCTTATCTTACAACATGTGGCGAGTGGTGATAATTATGTATAATTTACCACTGTGGTTATGTAATAAAGACCCATACAAGCAATTGACTATGTTGATCCCACGACCAAATGCTCCGGGCAAGGATATTGATGTGTACTTAAGGTTGTTGGTTGATGAAATGCATGAGTTATGGTTAGAAGAAGTTGTTGTACATGATGCTGCTTCAAATAGTAGATTTAGGATGCGAGTGGTGGTGTTGATGATGATAAATGACTTTCATGCTCGTATTAGTTTGTCTGGTTGGAACATACAGGGTTATATGGCATGTCCTACTTGCAATGATGAAGCTCCTTCCAAAGAAATTATGAGCAAAATTTTCTATGTAGGACATCGAAGAAGGCTTTCTCGCAATCACTCGATGAGAAACAACTGAATACATATTAGAACAGTCTCAAAATCTAGAGCCTAATTTACCCCAGAAGCATTAGAATTATGGTGGCAAGAAACGAAAGCGTCAGACAATAGAGTTAAATTGGGGTAATAAAAATATTTTATGAAATTTGCCTTATTCGGCTTCATTGTCACCGCGCCATAATTTGGACCTTATGCATATCGAAAAAAATATTTGTGATAGCTTGTTGGGCACAATATTAAACATTAAAGGTGATAAGGCTTATTGGCTCCACGATGATGATTCCCAGACGTGGTCGTACTTTTCCCACCAGAATATTCGTTCGCCTGCAAGGTGGTGCTAGAGACGCAATTGGAGGAATCGGAGGAGGAGGTGTAGACGGATCCGATGTCTTCTTCTTCGGTGGAGACCGATGGACACGCGAGATAAGTTGTAGGAAAATGTTTAAAATCATCGCCGAAAGCTCCCTTCCCGGTGATATTATTGTAGTTGGAGCACACATATTGGCAAACATGGCGAGCTACGAGGAAATTAGCCTCGTGAACTTTCACATCGCAGCTCCAGCATAGAAACATTGCGTCGAAAGGCAAAAAATGGCAGTGTCCGCATTGCACATCTCACAATGCCTCAATTTCATCCTATAAATTACAATACAAAACTCGATCCGGTGAGAAAAAAATTGTAGATTGAAATATTGTGTAAAAAAAATCAAAACGTGATGGGAGGTGAATTTTGATGACTTGTGTAGTAGTGAGAGATTTTAGGTAGAAGATCAGGCGACAAGAAAGATCTCTGGGATAATGTGAAAAACGTGTATAGACCAAGTTTCAACCGTATGTAATTGTGCGTGTGAAAGTGATGGAGAGTCAGAGAGAAAAAAATGGGGATGGATATGAAGAATCATAAACTAGAAGAGAGAAGTAGGGATATATATAGATAGATATCTGAGAGAGATAGAGAGAGAGAGAGAGAGAGAGAGAGAGAGAAGGGAGAGAAAATGAGCGAGATAAATGGTTTAAGGCATTAATAAAATACCAATAGGTGAGATCGTATCACAGTTTGAATTTATGAGACAAATCCAACTCATTTTACAAATCAAAACAAGTTTGATCCGTATTAAGTGGGTTACCTAACATGGGTCGTTTATGACCCGTCTCACGAAATTAAACCCCGTGAGAATGTCTCATACAAGTTTTTGTACTTGATTAAATACACATCATCACATATATTACATACATCCTCACAAATGTATGTGTAATGTGTTTGTTGTGGGTGTTGAATAAACTGAAATTGAATAATATTTGGGATTTGCCAACTGATGACTTGGACGAGGTTGTGGAAATTGATGAGATAAGTGGTTGAAATTTTGAATTATTTGTTGAATTGCCAGACATAGAAACAATGTCATGGGATCAATCAAGTCATTCGGCAGAGTTGTCATTTCTGATTTAGAAACAATTCTAAATGATTCGTCTGGAGTATAAGATGAATTTATTAACGATGAAGAAGATGCAACTGATGATCAGTATGTTGAAGATGATGACAATGAACTAATTGATGAAAATGATAATGATACCGATGACATGGATGTGGAAAACATTGACACTGACAATGACTAATGTAATAGGTTTTCACCTTATCAGTAGTTGAAAGAATTAGATGAAAAATACCCTGACTTTGCTCGTGAACCAAGAAATGTCCGGTTGGGTTTATCAGCAAACGATTTCAATCCATTTGATAATATGAGCTTATCTTACAACATGTAGCGAGTGGTGATAACAGTGTGTAATTTACCACCGTGGTTATGTAATAAAGACCCATACAATCAATTGACTATGTTGATCCCACGACCAAATGCTTCGGGCAAGGATATTGATGTGTACTTAAGGCCATTGGTTGATTAATTGCATAAGTTATGGTTAGAAGAAGATTGTTGTACATGATGCTGTTTTGAACAGTAGATTTAGGATGTGAGTGGTGTTGTTGATGACGATAAATGACTTTCATGCTCATATTAGTTTGTCTGGTTGGAACATACAGGGTTATATGGCATGTCCTACTTGCAATGATGAAACTCTTTCCAAAAAAATTATGAGCAAAATTTGCTATGTAGGACATCAACGATGACTTTCTTGCAATCACTCGATGAGAAACAACAAACAAATTGATGGGAAAATTTACAAGAGACTTCCCCCAGCTCTCAAATCAACTGAATAAATATTAGAATAGTTGCGGAATCTAGAGCCTAAATTACATCCGAAGCATAAAAATTATGGTGGTAATAAACGAAAGCGTCAGACAATAGAATTAAATTGGAGTAAGAAAAGTATTTTATGGAATTTGCCTTATTGGGCTTCATTGTCACCGTGCCATAATTTGGACCTTATGCATATCGAAAAAAATATTTGTGATAGCTTGTTGGGCACAATATTAAACATTGAAGGTGATAAGGTTTATTGGCTCCATGTTGACGATTCCCAAACGTGGTCGTACTTTTCCCACCGGAAATTTCGTTCGCCTGCAAGGTGGTCTTTGGAGATGCAATGGAGAATCGGAGAAGGAGGTGTAGACGGATCCGATGTCTTCTTCTTCGGCGGAGACCGTTGGACACGCGCGTTAGGTTGTAGAAAAAGGCCTAAAATCGACACGGAAAGCTCCCTTCCCGGTGATATTATTGCAATTAGAGCACACATATTGGCAAACATGGCGAGCTACAAGGAAATTAGCTTCGTGAACTTTCACATTGCAGCTCCAGCATAGAAACACTGCGTCGGAAGGGCAAAAAACAGCAGTGTCCGCATTGCACAACACACAATGCCTCAATTTCATCCTCTAAATTACAAAACAAAACTCGATCCTGTGAGAAAAAATTGCAGATTGAAATATTGTGTATAAAAAATAAAAGGTGATGGGAGGTGAATTTTGATGACTTGTGTAGTAGTGAGAGATTTTAGGTAGAAGATCAGGCGACAAGAAAGATCTCCGGGAGAAGGTGAAAAATGTGTATATAAGTTTCAACTGTGTATAATTGTGTGTGTGAAAGAGATGGAAAGTCAGAGAGAAAAAAACGGGGATGGATATGAAGGATCATAAACTAGAAGAGAGAAATTGGGATATATAGATAGATATCTGAGAGAGAGAGAAGGGAGAGAAAATGAGAGAGATAAATGATTTAAGGCATTAATAAAATACCAATAGGTGAGATCGTATCACAGTTTGAATTTATGAGACAAATCCAACTCATTTTACAAATCAAAACAAGTTTGATCCATTTTAAATCGGTTACATAACATGGGTCATTTATGACCCGTCTCACGAAATTAAACCCCGTGAGAATGTCTCATACGAGTTTTTGTACTTGATTAAATACACATCATCACATATATTACATACATCCTCACAAATGTATGTGTAATGTGTTTGTGGTGGGTGTTGAATAAACTGAAATTGAATAAGATTTGGGATTTGCCAACTGATGACTTGGACGAGGTTGTGGAAATTGATGAGATAAGTGGTGGAAATTTTGAATTATTTGTTGAATTGCCAGACATAGAAACAATGTCATGGGATCAATCAAGTCATTCGGCAGAGTTGTCATTTCTGATTTAGAAACAATTCTAAATGATTCGTCTGGTGTATAAGATGAATTTATTAACGATGAAGAAGATACAACTGATGATCAGTATGTTGAAGATGATGACAATGAACTAATTGATGAAAATGATAATGATACAAATGACATGGATGTGGAAAACATTGACACTGACAATGGCTAATGTAATAGGTTTTCACCTTATCAGTAGTTGAAAGAATTAGATGAAAAATACCCTGACTTTGCTCGTGAACCAAGAAATGTCCGGTTAGGTTTATCAGCAAACGATTTCAATCCATTTGATAATATGAGCTTATCTTACAACATGTGGCGAGTGGTGATAACAGTGTGTAATTTACCACTGTGGTTATGTAATAAAGACCCATACAATCAATTGACTATGTTGATCCCACGACCAAATGCTTCGGGCAAGGATATTGATGTGTACTTAAGGCCATTGGTTGATTAATTGCATGAGTTATGGTTAGAAGAAGTTGTTGTACATGATGCTGCTTCGAACAGTAGATTTAGGATGTGAGTGGTGTTGTTGATGACGATAAATGACTTTCATGCTCATATTAGTTTGTCTGGTTGGAACATACAGGGTTATATGGCATGTCCTACTTGCAATGATGAAACTATTTCCAAAAAAATTATGAGCAAAATTTGCTATGTAGGACATCAACGATGACTTTCTTGCAATCACTCGATGAGAAACAACAAACAAATTGATGGGAAAATTTACAAGAGACTTCCCCCAGCTCTCAAATCAACTGAATAAATATTAGAATAGTTGCGGAATCTAGAGCCTAAATTACATCCGAAGCATAAAAATTATGGTGGTAATAAACGAAAGCGTCAGACAATAGAGTTAAATTGGAGTAAGAAAAGTATTTTATGGAATTTGCCTTATTGGGCTTCATTGTCACCGTGCCATAATTTGGACCTTATGCATATCGAAAAAAATATTTGTGATAGCTTGTTGGGCACAATATTAAACATTGAAGGTGATAAGGCTTATTGGCTCCATGTTGACGATTCCCAAACGTGGTCGTACTTTTCCCACTGGAAATTTTGTTCGCCTGCAAGGTGGTGCTGGAGATGCAATTGGAGGAACTGGAGGAGGAGGTGTAGACGGATCCGATGTCTTCTTCTTCGGCGGAGACCGTTGGACACGCGGGTTAGGTTGTAGAAAAAGGCCTAAAATCGACACGGAAAGCTCCCTTCCCGGTGATATTATTGCAATTAGAGCACACATATTGGCAAACATGGCGAGCTACGAGGAAATTAACCTCGTGAACTTTCACATTGCAGCTCCAGCATAGAAACGCTGCGTCGGAAGGGCAAAAAACAGCAGTGTCTGCATTGCACAGCATACAATGCCTCAATTTCATCCTCTAAATTACAAAACAAAACTCGATCCTATGAGAAAAAATTGCAGATTGAAATATTGTGTATAAAAAATAAAAGGTGATGGGAGGTGAATTTTGATGACTTGTGTAGTAGTGAGAGATTTTAGGTAGAAGATCAGGCGACAAGAAAGATCTCCTGGAGAAGGTGAAAAATGTGTATATAAGTTTCAACTGTGTATAATTGTGTGTGTGAAAGAGATGGAAAGTCAGAGAGAAAAAAACGGGGATGGATATGAAGGATCATAAACTAGAAGAGAGAAATTGGGATATATAGATAGATATCTGAGAGAGAGAGAAGGGAGAGAAAATGAGAGAGATAAATGGTTTAAGGCATTAATAAAATACCAATAGGTGAGATCGTATCACAGTTTGAATTTATGAGACAAATCCAACTCATTTTACAAATCAAAACAAGTTTGATCCATTTTAAATCGGTTACATAACATGGGTCATTTATGACCCATCTCACAAAATTAAACCCCGTGAGAATGTCTCATACGAGTTTTTGTACTTGATTAAATACACATCATCACATAGTTTACATACATCCTCACTAATGTATTTGTAATGTGTTTGTGGTGTGTGTTGAATAAACTGAAATTGAATAATATTTGGGATTTGCCAACTGATGAATTGGACGAGGTTGTGGAAGTTGATGAGATAAGTGGTGGAAATTTTGAATTATTCGTTGAATTGCCAGACATAAAAACAATGTCATGGGATCAATCAAATCGTTCGGCAGATGTTGTCACTATTGATTTAGAAACAATTCTAAATGATTCGTCTGGTGTACAAGATGAATTTATTAACGATGAAGAAGATGCAACTGATGATCAGTATGTTTTAGATAATGACAATGAACTAATTGATGAAAATTATGATGATACTGATGACATGGATGTGGAAAACATTGAGACTGACAATGACTAATGTAATAGGTTTTCACCGTATCAGTAGTGGACAGAATTAGATGAAAAATACCCTGACTTTGCTTGTGAACCAAGAAATGTCCGGTTGGGTTTATCAGCAAACGATTTCAATCCATTTGGTAATATGAGCTTATCTTACAACATGCGGCGAGTGGTGATAACTGTGTATAATTTACCACCGTGGTTTTGTAATAAAGACCCATACTAGCAATTGATTATGTTGATCCCACGACCAAATGCTCCAGGCAAGGATATTGATGTGTACTTAAGGCCGTTGGTTGATGAATTTCATGAGTTATGGTTAGAAGATGTTGTTGTACATGATGCTGCTTCAAACAGTAGATTTAGGATGCGAGTGGTGTTGTTGATGACGATAAATGACTTTCACGCTCGTATTACTTTGTCTGGTTGGAACATACCGGGTTATATGGCATGTCCTACTTGCAATGATGAAACTCCTTCCAAACAAATTATGAGCAAAATTTGCTATGTAGGACATCGACGATGGCTTTCTCCCAATGACTCGATGAGAAACAACAAACAAATTGATAGGAAAATTTACAAGAGACTCCCCCCAGCTCTCAAAACAACTAAATAAATATTAGAATAATTGCAGAATCTAGAGCCTAAATTGCCCCTAAAGCATGAGAATCATGGTGACAAGAAAGGAAAGCGTCAGACAATAGAGTTAAATTGGAGTAAGAAAAGTATTTTATGGAATTTGCCTTATTGTGCTTCATTGTCACCGCGCCATAATTTGGACCTTATGCATATCGAAAAAAATATTTGTGATAGCTTGTTGGGAACAATACTAAACATTGAAGGTGATAAGGCTTATTGGCTCCGCATTGACGATTCCCAGACGTGGTCGTACTTTTTCCACTGGAATATTCGTTCGCCTACAAGGTGGTCTTTGGACGACGCACTGGAGGAATCGGAGGAGGAGGTGTAGACGGATCCGATGTCTTCTTCTTCGGCGGAGACCGATGGCCTCGCGAGATAGGTTGTAGGAAAAGGCTTAAAATTGACTCCGAAGGTTCTCTTCCCGGTGATATCATTGCAGTTAGAGCACACATATTGGCAAACGTGGCGAGCTACGAGGAAATTAGCCTCGTGAACTTTCACATCGCAGCTCCAACATAGAAATGTTGCGTCAGAAGGGAAAAAAATGGCAGTGTCCGCATTGCACAGCTCTCAATGCCTCAATTTCATCCTATAAATTATAATAAAAAACTCCATCCGGTGAGAAAAAATTTTAGATTGAATTATTGTGTAAAAAAAAGGTGATGAAAGGTGAATTTTGATGACTTGTGTAGTAGTGAGAGATTTTAGGCAGAAGATCAGGCGACAAGAAAGATCTCCGAGAGAAGGTGAGAAACATGTATAGACCAAGTTTCAACTGTGTGTAATTGTGTGTGTGAAAGAGATGGAGAGTCAGAGAGAAAAAAGTGGGAATGGATATGAAGGATCATAAACCAGAAGAAAGAATTAGGGATATATAGATAGATATCTGAGAGGGAGAGAGAAGGGAGAGAAAATGAGAGAGAGATATGGTTTATGTGACGACCCAACCCTTTTTAAATTACTTGAACTTTTAAATTTATTATAATATTGCATCAAATATCTAATTTATATTTTTAATGAGCAATTTATTCGCTTTATGAAATTTATATACATTTGAGCATCCGAGAACTGATTGCGCCCCTAACTACGGTAATGGAAATGTATAGATATCACGATGACATAACAAGAATATTATTATGGAGTTTCGGACTTAGATATCGTGGATTTAGATTTTGTCTTAGAATAAGTAATTTTCGAGATTTTCACAAAAGTGTTTATTTATATTGGGAATTCGATATTTAGTTTCTACATTGCAAATTATTACTAACGACCATCAAATTTATGAAAATCGAGTTTTACTAACTCTCGGGATATTTTTTTTAAAGAAAATTAGTAGACTTTATGAGTATTTTTAAATAATAACTCTTACTAAATATTTTCTTTTTATATTTTCTTTTACCCCAAGCTATTACATTATTATTTTTATAAAAACCCCCAACACATGGTGTTCTTCTTCACACCATCAAACTCAATTCAAAACCTCCATTGTTGAAGACAAGCTCCAAGGGTAAGTTTCTTCATCTTTTCTTTAAATTCTTGTCTTTTCTTTAAATTCTTTTAGGCAAAATAATCCTATGAAATTATGGAACATATAAATCAACTTTGATAATGAAAATGTGAAGTTTTGAACCTCAATTTTTCTAGACTTAATTTTCGCCCATTATATAAAAAATTTAATAAATTTTTGATTCAAATTTTGTTTATAGATTATGTTATATCTAACTAGTAGGAGCTTGATTATGTGTTTTAATCTTGAATTGAAAATGAAAAATTTCTCCCTAATCTCCTTGAAGTGGACGACCACTTGATGATTTTTTTTAGAAATTTGATTTGTTAAATTTTAAGCTTGATTATGATGATAGGATGATTAAATGTGATGCTTATAACTTTTGTTTTTAATTTGGAGTTATATATGATTTTTAGTGAATTAATCTTGTTATTTATGGCTTAAGAAGATTTCAAGAAAAATTACATAAGTAATTGTTGGAGATGAACTTAGGCTAGTTGATGAACAAACCAATTTGGAATTTTTGGTTTCATTACTTTCAATGTTATTAAAAATTAGGAGTTTAGAGCCTTAAGGAATTAATTGGTGTTCTTGGTGAAATTTGAAGAAGTGTGTGTTTTTGGTGTTCTTGGTGAAATTTGAAGAAGTGTGTGTTTTTGGTGTTCTTGGTGAAATTTGAAGGAGTGTGTGTTCTTGATGTTCTTGGTGAAAACTTGAAGATTTAAACCTTTTAGTAATTTTAGGATATTTTGATGAGAGCTTCTAATTTCTAATAAGTGATTTTAGAATAAGTTAATGAGAGCCTTTGAATTTGTAAAAGGGATTTTAGAATAAGTTAATGAGAGCTTTTAATTTCTAAAAGTGATTTTAGGATGATAAGTTGATAAAATTTGGTGTTTAAAAATATTAGAACCGGGAAAATTGAATAGAGCTTGAAAAACGGAGAAATACGTTCCACCAGGTCCGACTACTGTCCACCGGAGGTGGCAGTGCCGGAGCTGGCTAAGGTTATCCGGAATTAAGGATAAGGATGATGAATAGTGACCATGTGACAAGTAATGATGAGATGTGACTTTGATGTGATGGGTGTAAGTGATGTGATGTGATGTGCACATGGCATGCAAATCAATGCAATCTTATCGGATTTTCATGACTAAGATATTTTTGGGATTTTTCCGGGATGACACGTCATTTTTAAGAAAATCGGGAATTTTAGTCGAAATAAGATTTTATAAATTAAGGGTTCGATTAATCGGAAATTTTATGTAAAACGAGTCGTTAGACGATTATTTGAATTAGGTGATTAATTAAGGATTAATTGACTTTAAGTTGATTTTTTTACTTTAAATTGATTTTGACTTTATGTTGACCGTTGACTTTGACTTTGACTTTTGACTTTGGTCAACTATCGTTTTTAAAGCTCTTTAAAAGGGTACCGAACACCCGATTATGGGATTTTTGACTTTAAGAACGTACTAGAATGTACTTAGCTCATTAGACTAAGTTATTTGATGAACTTTACTTTGTCCTATGTCATTTAAGTTGAAAGGATTAATCGTGTTAAAGCGCGCAATCGGATAACGGACTCATTCGAACAAATACATCACTAGATATCCGTAAACTTCAAAGGTGGGTAAACTTCCGATTTTGTAAGCATGTTGTCTTTGTTATACTATGTTTGTCAATTTTCCTTAATTGTCTTTGAAATTTTGCCCCTACGGGCTATATGTATCTTTGCCAACGGATGGGGATGACCCTTCATGGTCGAAAATGGCCAAGAGCCAAATATATGCTTGCCAACGGGTGGGGGATGACACCTCGGTGTCAGAAAATAATTTTAGAGCATTTTTGACTCAAGTTTGACTTATATAGTGTAAATCGCTTACGTTTCCCACGTTTCCAGAGTTTCACAACCACGTCTTCAAATGTTTTATTACATTTCGAGATAATGATGATAAGCCTGAGCCGAGGGCGTAGGGACCGTCTGCGTGGCGTTGTTCTGTATTTCCCGAATAATTTAAGTACTTACATTTTGATGAAGCAAACCTTAAAACTTTTGTAATAAGTATTTTAATAATGCGTAACTCTTATAAACCTTATTTGTTTTGATAAACTTTTCAAGTTTATATTAAGAAATTTTTAAGCCCACAATTTAGTAATTAAAGTATTCTATTATGCTTCCGCAAATTATTTATAAATTCTCAAGTGTACCACAAAACGACGCGTTCCTAATCGAAATGGGTTCGTGGCGTTACAAGTGGTATCAGAGCGGGTCTACGTTTCTGTAGACTATAAATGATTTTTCTTTAAAACTTTACTTTATTTTAAGAACTTGATTAATGAAAATTGGGAAGGAGGACCACGTTAGCAGAACCTATACTCGCTCCGAGGTATGATTAGTAAAATGCTTTGATATTATTGCATTTTATTTCAATGAAATTTTATAAAATGAACTTGTTCCTCAAACAAGAACGATTATGAACTATGATGAACTTTAGAGGAACTTTACAAGAATTTTATGAGAACTAGTACAACAAATATTGAAAACCTAGTGATGCTTTTAAGAACTTCACAATTAAAAGAACTTTAAACTTAGATCATTTGATGCTTCATGAACTTAGACTTTTGAACTTAGTTCTCGAAATAAGACTGACAATTAGTTGACTTTTAGATAGACTGATAAAACTTTCATATACTCAGATGAATCCACAGAGAATTTACGGTGACTATCTGAATGCTACTATGCGTATGGGTGAGCCTTAGCCGACTATGTATACCGCGTAGGTCATCTACGTAACCAGGTTATAGCAAAGAGGTTTCGATGTGCCGTACTATTCGGCCGCTACTCACTTGGTCGCGACCCTCGCCTATTGATAGTGAATTGGCACAGCGATTAGACCGATGTTCACGAGAATGTGGTTATAGGAGGAAGCTTTAGTTACGTTCATTTCGGACATCGTTTAATCTCCACTCGTAACAAACAAGAGAGAGGACGGATAGTGAGTGACCAGTTGTTCCAACAATCTGCTATGGAACGAGGGGAGGCGGATAGACTCCGTAGGCGTGCTGAAAAACGCGATATTCAGGCGAACCGAACTCATGAAGATGCGGTCAAGGCCTTAGAGTTGTCTACATTACCAATACGCTCAGACGACACAGAGAGTGACCCCGACCAGAGCTATGGGTCCGAGTCCGACAATACCGGGGATGGAGGATATGCTCCATCTGATCGTTTGGGTTTCTTCGCTGGAGAAGGGAGCAGTGCACCCGCTCCCTAGGGTGTCTGGACGACTGTCCTTTTTATATGTATATATATCTAGTTTTAGGACCAGCAGTACGTAGGTCTACTTCTTTTATATTTATACTCATGCCCATTTTCCCCGTAGGGCATCAAGTATATGTAAGTCCAAGCGGCTACGATAATCTAGAGGGGGGTGAATAGATTATCTCCATCTTTTCGATTTCGCCCTCTTTTTCAAACCGAATGCTCAAAGATAATAATAAGGTGCGGAATGTAAACAACACACGTCTATTTAAAGAGGTTCAACCCACCTAGGGCCTAATCCTCTACCACCCCAGTATATCCGGGATGGATTTCAAAAAGAAAAAGAATTTTATTTATTACCAAAATTAATACAAATTCAACTTACAACACCTTGAAGAGCACCACACTCTTCTTCAACACCACCTTTGGAGATTACCACAATCTTCCTTTGAAGATTACCACAATCTCCAAACGGCACCTTATGAAGATTACCACAATCTTCACCCTTGAAGAGCACCACACTCTTCAACACCTCAACAAGAAGATTACCACAATCTTCTTACACCTATCACCTAGATCACCCAAGTGTATTCTTACCACAAGAATACTCACAAGGATATCTTGTGTTGAATGATTACCCAAATTCAAGATTACAACTCGATAATTGATAATACAATAGAGTGCAAGTGTAATCAAGAAAAGCCTAGACCTCAAGGATGTGAAAGTGAATAGCTAGGCAAATTACAACAAGAAATAAGACAATGTAAGAACAAGTATATTCTTGAGTGTATCTTGTTGTGTTGTAGTTTTCTCTCTAATTGTGTTGCTTCAATTCTTCCTCTATTTATAGGAGATGATTGATACTTGATAGGCTCCTCTTGGAATCTGATTTCTACAAAAAAATTGCAATTAAAATCAAGATTATAGCTGTTAGAAATCAATCCCACAATTTAGGGAAAAGTTGTCTCGCACACAACGGTTAGAATTTTGTCATTCAAAGCATAGATGACCATGGCCGCCGCACGTAAATAGAAGTTTGAAACATGTCGCAGAAATTAACACAGGGCGACCGGTCGAAGTGCACTCGACCGGTCGAAGGCTAGGGCGACACGGTTGCAACGACCAAAAACGAAGGAACAAAGTTTGTTTCGATGTTTTGCTCCCAGGTACCGGTCGCCTCTTTGGTCGACCGGTCGACCGCCTAAATTCAATGTTGTCCGATTTTTGATGAAAATAAACCTCAAGAAATACTCCGAACATTTCGTAAAAACATTTTAAACCGATCGGGAGTATTTAGGACAACATTAGAAATATAGTCTAGAAGAAATAAAATATTTACACAAAAAGTGTTGTCCGATATAAATTCCAATAAATACTCCAAAAAATAGTAGAAACATTTTAGATCAATTGGGAGTATTAGGACAACATAGTTTCAATGTAAAAACCCATTGACTTAAAAACATTAAATGTGTTGTCCAATTTTATATCGAAAATAAACTTGAGGAAATACTCCGAAAAATATTAAAACCATTTTAAATCATTTAGGAGTATTTGGACAACCTTTAAAAACATTGTTTTGGTGTAAAATCAAAATCATCAAAATCATGATAAAACCATTTATCAAACAATCTCCCCCTTTTTGATGATTACAAACCAAAACAATTTTAACGAGGTCGATTTTGAAAACAAAACAATTTTTACTGGTTAAAGAGAACTATCCGTTGTGAGCGACAACATTCCATGCAATAAAACACAAGGATGGGAGTAGAGATATTCAAACACATATAGCAAATGCTCCCCTATCAACATGCACAACAGGAGTTATATAGAAGCAACTTAAACATAAGCTAAAATATTAGCTTTTCGATATTGAGCTTAAGTATCAATAACTTAAAAGCTCCCCCTGTCAAAGAACCGTATATAAGTCCATACTACAACCAATGGACCATGATTCATACATAACCATAATGCAGCAAGTGGACTAAATATGATCCACAACTTATGGCTTTATGAAGCCATAGCTTATAGCTTCTTTTCGTTAAGCTTATCTTAGCTTTTATGAGCTAATGAGCTTATAACCTGTTTCTCCCCCTTTGGAATCATCAAAAAGAATGTTAGCACGATATTCTTATCAAAGTGCGCAAGTAAACCGATGTATCGAGTCATTTGAACATTGAAACTTTTAAACCAAATAGAAGAGTCGAATCATACGACTTGTAGAAGCTTATGAAAAATCATTTGATTTGCAAAAACATGATCTCTATAAATATATGAGACTTTTGAAATCGAGAGAGTCATGTAGGTGATGAATTTTTCATTGAAACGTTTTATCGAACACTTGCGGGGCCAAAAATAGAAAAAGTTATATATAGCCCTTGTAAATGAAATCAAGCCAAGTTTTTCATCACCAAATACAATTTAACAAATATCATTCATCAACAATCAATAAGCTCATCACAAACATATATGAATCACATCAAGAAAAATACATATAAGTCACAAACTCAAGGGTTCAACCCAATTGAGCTAAAGATAGTGAAATTCTTACCATTCAATCGGTAAAGACGAGCAATGATGATGATAGTCGAGCTAGATAATCCCCAAAATATATAATCCCCAGAATATATAATCCATGCATCAAAACTCATTTGAAGTGAATTGTGTGTGAAATTTGCAAAGGGGACGAAAAATGGCCAAAATGTGTCAAAGTGACGAATGTCAAGACAGAACCATTTTAATCCAAATTATAGCCTAGGGCGATCGGTCGAGTTGAGGGCGACGGTCGACGTTGAGGGGAGACCGGTTGCCTTCAACCCTTTTCACCCATTGTGCTGCCGCTTTTTCCAAAATCCGAATTTTCAACCAAAAATCCGATTTTTCGCCCCTAAGTTTTAAAAACGTGCAAAATGAAAGCGTAGACCTCATTCAATATACATTATGTCATGATCAAGCTCGAAATGAGGCAAAATACTCGGCGTTGAGCAATTAAAAAGTCCGTGAGTGATCTTTGAGACGGAATTAAACATATCTCAAGTTTTTGTTAAACATCACAATCCCAAAACAAATATATCGAATCTCAATATGTTTAGTTCGATTATGATGAACCAAATTTTGAATACGAATAACCGTATAATAGGTACCGAACTTGTTATTCCGAAAAAGTAAGAACGTTTTAAAAGCTTTGGATACAACAAGTCATAAGAAGAAGTGTCTTTCAAATATTTGAAAATTTCTTTCAATGGCACTTTAATGAGATTCGTTGGGATAGTTTTTGAAGTCGGGCATATAGACATAAGGCATATGGAGTGTCGAGTATATAAGAATAATACAAGAAAACATACCTCGAATTTGTTTGTCGACCGACATGCCTTTTTCAACCTTTGTCAATTTTTAGCCATAGAGGTTGAGATAGTTCTTCTTTCTTCAATGCCTAACTCCTTCAAGAGTTCTTTTGAAATATAACCATCTTCTTGGCATTGAGTAATTTGAAGTCCAAGCAATAAATTGAGCTCCCCCATCAAGTTCATCTCGAGTTCACCTAGTATCAACTTAGAAAAAAATCTTGCACAAATATTCATTAGTAGCACCAAAAATATTCTCATAAATATGCACAAGTTTAAACAATCTTGCCCTTTTTCACAAACAAAGAGAGTAGTATCAACTTTACCTTTTGTAAAATCATTTAGCAAAAATAGCTAAGTCTATCATACCATACACGGGGTACTTGTTTTAAACAATACAAGGCCTTAAAACAATCATTTGGCCTAGAAAAATTTTAAGCCCGGAGGTTGTTTTACATAGACTTCTTCTTGAATAAAACCATTGAGAAAATTGGATTTAACATCCATTTGGTAAAGTTTGAAATTTCCTTAGAACAAGAATGGGCAAGTAAAATGCAAATAGCTACTAAATGTGCTATGAGTGCAAATGTTACATCAAAATCAATTACTTTCTTCTTGAAAATACCTTCGAGCTACTAACCTCGCCTTTAGTTCGACCAATGTTGCCTTGGTCATCGAGTTTGTTCCTAATACCCTTTTTGTCTTCTTCATCATAGGGAATTCAATTGGTCTAAGGTGTTCATAAAAGAACATTTATCCAAATATTTTGAGGTAACTAATATTTGGAGTACTTCATTTCTCATCTACACAACTTAACAAACTCATTAACGGCATTGCTTATATAAGCAAGAGAAAAATAGCCCAAGTGTAAAAACATGCCTCAATTATCAATCACAAAATATCTTGCATAAGAGCATAGTTGAAATAGACACTATATATATATATAGACCATGAAGCAAGAAGCACATACTATGCTTTTAGAATATCATCAAGAGTCTAATAAATCATGCAAGTTCAAATAAGCTTAAGAAAGCTATAAAAGGTCTCTTTTGAAATTGGCAAATCCGATAGCATATAGTTGAGACCTTATTTAAAAGAAGTATTTGAACAAGAGTTGACAAAGCAAATATGTGCAATCAAATATCGAATAGTGCCTTTCAAAAATCTAAAAATCCTCTTAATGGCACTTGTATGAAACACTATGAAAAAAACAAGCACATAGGCATATGGCAATACATATATCGAGTCTATAAGAGTAAGAATAACACAAGTAAACGTACCTCGATAATTTATGCCTTTTCTTGACAAATAATGATGAAAATGGCCATTTGTGAAAATATGTAAATCCTACACAATTTTTAAAACAAATCTAGCACAAATCATAATGATAAAAGTGTAGGCTAAGAGATATCACAAGTAAGCTCATGCCATAAAAATCCATAAGAGATGATAGCATACTATAGTCTTAAAAAATGCACAAGAGTTTTAAAAAAACATCATATAAGGTCTTCTTTTTTTCAAAAATTTAAAAGCACAAATATATATTGAAGACCTTAATTAAAAAATAAATATTTGAAAACACATTTTGCAATAAAGACACAAATAAAAGCATGCATAATAACAAAATAAAATGCATATTTAAATAGGAGATACGGGTTACCAATTCGCCCATTTCCATGGGTTGTGGTCAGGTCGTCCCATTGTTGATGATATCTTCCCTTTGAGAAGTCACTTTGTTGATGATGACTTCTTTGATTACTCCATTTCCAAGGTTTGTTGCCTTCCCATTGTTGAAAGTCTCTTCTTCTTTGAAAATCATCTTGTTGATGATGTCTTTGCCATTTCAAGGATTGTATTCTTCCCATTTTTGATTGTACCATCTTCTTGAAATTGGCTTTGTTGAGAATAGTTTCTCCTTCTTTGATCAAATGAAACGGTCATTTGATGTCTTCTTCATGGTATAAATTTTCTTCGATCATTATTTCGCACGGTACCTAATATGACATTGTTTTGTGGTACCCTTATGTGTTTGGGGTCCTTTGGGATTAGTCTTGAGACTTTTAGGTCTCCAACAATAATTAGAGCTATTTCTAGCCCGACAAGTATTTACCGTATGACCCTTTTTACCGCAATAAAAGCATGTAATAATTCTAGGAGCATAATGACCAACGTGCTTAGAGACTTGATTCTTTTTCATGTGATTGACACCCTTAGGCTTATGATCAAGTTCTAATTTCGAATTATCACAACAATCAATAATATTGGTCATTCTATCGGTACTCAAGTTGGATTTAGATAAATCATTTTTCAAGCAATTTATATCCTCAACAAGAGTACTATTTTCTTTCTCAAGGTTTCTAACCTTGTCAAGAGTGGTTGTAGGTCCCAAGGGGTGTAAGTGTAAGGTTTAGAAGGGAGGGGTTGAATAAACCTTACCAAATTTTCGATTTAGTCCTTTTAAATATTCGAGTTGATACTACACGATGTGTCCTCGTGGATACCGATTTAGATAATCAAGAGTTAGTCTCAAAATGTACTCAACTCGAGTGTTGATGGAATAACTCACCGTTAAGTCTAAATTAACTCAATCGTTTTGTTTTCGCCAAGACTTAACACCCTTAAGTTTGATTAAGCAAGGATTTAGTGCTTGGTTTAGTACTTAGAAATTATCAAGTGGATAGCAAATTTATCAGATTTAAACAATTAAGATGCAGGAATTACAATGCTTTGAAATGTAAATGACACAATAAAATTTTTATAGAGGTTCAAGATGGGGTAATTCTTCTACTCCTCTCTTCTCTAACTCCCGGAGGAATCCACTAGGTATTGATCAAGATATACAAAGTGGTAATCTGATACAAGTCTTGATCACACAAATGACTTGATCCTTTGGGACTCGACCGAGACGCCTTGATCACTTAGTCAAGCCAGACGACTCGCTTCTTCACAGGCGTACCGCCTTTGCTACTACAGCTCACTTGCTCAAGCTCTTTGGATTTGATCACGAAGCCCTCCAAAAGCTCAAGACTTGGTTCGACCACAACCTTCCTACAATCCTTCGTGGAGTGTAGACCCTTAATTTTTCAAGATTTTCCTCTTCAACTGATTGAAGTTATCTTTCCTTCACAGAGTGTTGGATTGATGTTCTTCGTAGTGTAGGCTTGAGGATTGAGAATATTTCAGATTTTCTAATAAATGCTTGAACGTTTTTGGTTACTGTCCGTTCTTAGTTCCTTGATCTCTGTTTCTCAAATAAACTCCTCGGCCTTTTATATTGATCTTTCAAAAATTTGCCCGTTGAAGAGATAGGCTTATTTTTGAAAGTCACTTGCGTCGTTGGCTTGTCTTGTTGCAATCCTTGGAATTGCCATTTCCTCGTATGAATTGTTCTCCAGCTTTTCGTAGTTCGACACGGTAGTGCTTCCCATTGGTTAATTCCTTTTGCACGCTTCCTCGGGACCGAGCACTTCGAGAAAGGTAGTATGGAGATATTACTTGTTTAAGTAATTCTCTTGATTTCTGCGGCAACGGATCTTTTTCTGATTATCTCGACTTGACCGCATTTCTTTGCTTTCCCAGGTGACTTAGAGTCGACTTCCAATCATTGGATGACTCTTCCATCACTTCAACTTGAGACTTGCTCTTCTTGAGTTGACTTGATCGATACTCTACTCACCGCATCTCACCGCTTCTTCAAGAGAGTTCCCGTCTACTCTTTCTTTGCCATACTCAAATGTCTCGCAATGAGTCTTCCTTCTAGTTCTCCGGTTGTCTTCTTGCATGTTTGGGCGTAGGCGACTTAACTCGGCCTTGATCACCCTATTTATTACAATGCATTTTGCAACAAGAATGGGGTGCCAACTTCCTATTCTAAGTTTTACATGGCATTCATCAAAATCTAAACAATAAATTTCCTAACAATTTCCCCCTTTTTGATGATGCCAAAACTTAAATCATTCAACAATGCAAGTAGCAAAGATACATACAGATAGTGTATTCACATAGAATGTATGCGTAGAATCAATCTTTTTATTGATCATAACATTCTTATTCTTTTACACAACTGTTTACAAAGTGTATCAGAGCAAACATTTGCCTACAAAAAAATGAAGAATTTATCGCTTTATTACAGAAGACTTACATAGTATGTATTTACATGATAAAATACATGAAGGGGTGGACAGCTACACTTCATCTTCTTCGATGTCTCCTTCTTTCATCTTGTTCAGCATCTTCTTCTCTTCTTCTCTTTTTCTCATCTTCAGCCGCCTTCTTCTTCTTTTCATATGCTTTCCGGCACTTCATCTCTTCTTAATCTTTCTTGTCTTTCCTCCCATAGCCGAGTTTGTCTCTTGTTTTCTTCTTCTATTCTTCTCGCATACTCAAAGATTACTTTTAGCCACTTGCAAATTTGCTATTTGGTCAAGGCCGCCCAAGAGATCCCTCCTTTCTTGCCTGGATCTATGTACTCAATATTTTTGGGCGCAGGCCTAGGTATGAAACCTCTTCCTCCACCACTACTTTTCTTCTACCTCTCAGCGTGTATTGTCATGGGGTCTTCTTCTTTCCACCGAGTGACCAAATGGAGTGACCAGCAGAGTGACTTCCTAGGTAGTCTGCTGCCTGTCTTCTTCACATAACGTGAGACCCTTTTCCCAAGACAAGTCCCAAGCTTGAGCCATAGACATATTTGCAAAGTATCCTTCGGATGCGAGCGTTTTAAATTCATCAACTGATCGTGGCTCTGTCCCGACATCCGAGATGGCATAAGTGTCTCTGTCTCTTGGAATGCCTCCATGTTCTTTCAAGATGTTCATAACTCGGGCATCCATTCTTCCTTCCACTTCCTTCATCCCCGCTCAATTGTTTTTCTCTTTTCACCATAGATATAGCAGAGTGTTGGAGTGGCGAGTCACAGGAGTTTGGCTGATAATGTCACCGTGACAAGACCTTGTTGGGGGTTTGTGCAATCATCAAGGTCACATCCGTCGATCCTTCCCCTCAACAAGCTTTCCTTTCTTTTGTTTCAACACTTCCTCACTTTCCCCTTCGCAGTTCCTCCCTCCTTCTCAACTTCGGATCCTCCTCGCTTTAGGTATTCCTCTTCCCCTTTTTGGCATCATCAAAGGAGAGAGGAACGCCTAGAAACAGACTTGCAAGGTGAAGTCGAGCCACATTGATAGTTGAATTTTGTCTCGAGTCTCACGCGGAGTATGCGACTTAAATTCGGATCGAGTAGCGTTGGACTCTGCCGAGATTAGCTTCATTTCAGCCATGAGAAGGCTGAATTTTCTGTCCATATTTGCTTCCAGACGCCGAAGATCACTCTTATTTTGCTCACGCAGCTGTTCTTTATCTCTCGCGGTGTGAGCTTCATGCATGTGCTCAATGTGTTCTCTCAACTTCGTTTTGCATCAAAGCATTCTCGACTCCATACCAGCTTGTTGAACAATGTCCTCAAGTATCTAACTTGTTCCACACGCATTGTTTCTTTGTTGCCACCATTCCCTCGATCCTCACCGTGATGCCTCTCAAGTCGGAATAAGATTTGCATCTCTCTTTCCAATCGCATGTCCATAGAGGCCTGGTGCCTCTCCATTCGTTCAATCTCGGCAAATAATGCCTTGAACACTTTCGCGAACTTCACCGATTCTTCCGTTGCAAAAGGCGGTGATGGCCATGCAAAATAAAATCATAATCACCGAACAATGGTGCCTCGATTGAAAAACGGAGCTGGTCGATGGTAGGTAGCGTCGCTGCGTTCGTTCTCGACTTTTCATGGAGGTCGAGTACCTCCAGCGGATAAAAAGGAAAAGATTCTATAAAGGATTCATCACCGCCAATCGGGATTTGTTCGATGATGAGCGGTGCGCGTGAAGTTCTTTTTGAATCGAACCCTGCTGCACTTGAGGAACCCGCGCAGCCGGATTCTCGGGGTCACCGGTTGTGAAGTGGTCCCGACTTGCCGAGCCTCACCTCAGTCTCAACAGCCTTCGTTGGTCTCACCGTGGTTTCTCCAATTGAGTAGTCCGGTCCTCGGCAAGATGTCGAGCGTCACCGGACGATGATGAGATTTCCATGGGTGGCTCATCATTAAAATGAAAGGTTTGACGAGTAGTCTTGGGATCGACTTGCTCGTGCTTGGAACATCCGCAAATGTGAGTCTTTTGGATGCATTACGGGGGATGACTCGGCTTCTTCGTCGCTTCCGATCCCGAAAGGTTACATCGGGATTATCTTGGGAATCATGAAGCGCGCTTATCTCCTTTTCGAGATGGATCAATGATTGCGGGAGAGATGTTCTCTACTTGACTTTTTACCCCCCCGAAGTCTCAACCTCCCGTGGGCCTTCATTACCTCCTACAGTCTCAACTACGGTGAGGCATTGACCTCCCTTTCGGCGTGTCACCTGTCTTAGGGTCTTCTCAGTGGTGGCATCCATTGAGTCTCAACCCCATGGATTGCACTTTCATCGCCTGCAGTGTTAACTCCTGTACGTTCCTTCATGTGCCTCGACCGCATTAGCAGCGTCATTAGCCTTCAAAGCGATTGACACCTCAAATTGAGACAGCCTCAACTCAATGCCGAGCTTCGTTGATGGCAACTTGTTGTTCGTTTGGTGGTTGTACTTTCTCCACTTAGCCTCCTTGATTCGTTGTGGAGTCATCTGCGACATTCTCCGACCTTCTGCCGGTGGAGGGAGTTTCCACCTCGGGCACCACCGGGAGTGACTTGAATGGGGTCACTCGTCTCCAAACTCCCTACTTCTATTGAGTGTTCACCGTTGGGGCAGGTGGTAAGACACCTTCAATAGGGGTTGGCTCGACCGGGGTCCCCACTATCCCGCTTTCATCGCCATTCCTTATCGCTTTCTTCCGAGTGAGTCAGGAAGTAGTGGCAGCAACAACAACAATGGCGATTTGCTGAACCACTCCCATTGGATCAATTTCACCGTGTTCGAGGACTCTCCCTGGTCCCTCCATCAATCTTTGCTCGTGAAGGATTCTGGATTCGTGCAATGCTTGCTTTGCATTTGCAACTCTTCCGTGCAACAAAGCAGAGTTTGATCCTCATCACCGCCGATAAGACATCAAGGAGAGGTGTGTGTGTTCGTGTGGGTGTCGGAGATAGGCGATGTCTTGGCCTTCTCACGTGCCTTAGCTTCCTCTCGCTTGTCTTTCCTTCTCCTTGTCCTTGAAGATCTGCGCAGGATATCCGTGCAGCTTGTCTTCATCCGATCTTTGGATCACAGTGGTTAGTCCAAGGAAGTTTAACAGGTTCCTCTTCTTCTTCTATAAACTCGGGCCGTTGGAACTGCTCCCTTGATTTACTCAATTTCCATTTTCTCCACTCACGCAGACGATTTTGGATGTCCGGGTAAGGTGGGGATAGGATCATCACATCACTATCGCTCTATCACCTTCTTCTTGTGTCTCGATTGCGCGGACTATTTTCTTCAGTTGCCTCTGTTGATCGCCTTCACAGACTTATTGTTTCATCAATTACATCCGAGATTCTACTTCCCAGCTCAGCTCCGGGTATCTGCTCCCAAAGTGGTCGACTCGGCCGGTTTCTCAAGCTCGGAGTGCTTGATGATTCTTCTTCGTCTCCTAGTTTGTACCGGAGGGATTTCTGGTTCGAGAGACGTTTCTTCGAGTCTTGGCGCGGGGGGGCCTAAGCTAGTGTTTTCTTCGAGGAGCCGCCGTCTTGGCTTATCGCCTTCTCCTCCTTTTGAAGATCGGAGAAGGTATTTGAGAGTCCTTCTCGACCGCCTTCCGGGTAGGAGACACGGCTGCGGGGGCGGTGACTTCGACTGAGGCAGGAGCAGTTTGACTTTCTTTCTTTGCGAGGGGCGTAGTCTTCTTAGCAGGCATTGCAGGGCGCTTTTCTTCTTTGGTGGGGAGGGAACAAAGTATCTTCAGTGGTCACCGATTCCCCATCACTCGTGTCGCTCTCTTGGCGTAGGCTCTCTTCTCATGCGCCCGAGAGGTTTGATCTGAACATCCTCTTGTTAACATGGAACGCCCTTTCCATGTCTAAGAGGACTCTTTCACCTCCATCATCCGGCCAATCACTGGGCCATATCCTAGGATCCTCCAAATGTACCATCTTCCTTGAAGGATTTGTTCCCTACATTTTGGCATAGTCTGCGTAGACAAACTCAGCCCGATTTATTTTCCTTTCTTCAATGATCGTAACCATTACGATCAATTTAGCTTTTGATTGGGTCAAAGCTGCCAAATTTGATGTCAATACATTTGGCAACTATGTCCAACACTTGTGATAGTCCTCCTTCAAAGAAATTCTTGTTTGTTTGTGTAAACTATTTTATCAAAGATAGTCGGGCTTGGCTATTTCCTTCCAAGCGGCGGTCAAGTTTACATCAGCCGTTAATTTCGATGCTCCTTCCGTTGGTAATGAGCGTGTTCACCCAAATCCTTGGCGCGAGATGGTGAACTCCTTTCCGTGAACAGATGACTTTATTCCTTCATCGTGAATCTCAGCGTTCACATAGAATTGTGCGACCTCCTCCACATAGGTCATCGAATATTCCATCGTCAGAAACGATTTCAGCCCTGTCGTTTGGAGTTTTTCAACTATTTTCTTTATGAGGCGTCATTGGACCCCTGTTTGACCATGCCCTCGAAATCCACGGTAGACCCTGTGGATTTGCTTTCCTAACTTGATAAAATCATAAGTTGGTGCCATTTTTCAGATTTTATCGAAGAAAACTTCGGGATTGATTTGAAGATAGATAGGGTTTTTGAGAGAATTTTTGCTTCTGAGAGAGAGAGAGAGATGAACAGTTTTGATAGTGTGTGAGAGAAACGGGCGAAAATGGTTTAAGTATGGTTTATGAAAGGACGTGCGGTGGTTTTTGAAATGTGATCGAAATAAACGGCTTAGATTTTGCACGCCTATTTAGCATTTAATGTCTCGTATTTAATGCGGCAAAGCATTTATATCCAATCATAAGCTTGGTGTGCAGCTTTATGTCCGTACACATCATTATTATGCTGATGTCATTCTTAAAAACATTCCCGCTTAGTAAAAACGACTGCATTTTTGTCACTTTGCTCATAAGTGACTCAGCTTATCCTTTAGCTGATTTAACTCCTCTTCTCACGATTCTCTTAGTGACTCACCTAACAAAATGACTTAGTATAGTCTTTTTTCCAATACAAAATTGATGTACTTAATGATTTGTGAGTTCAGTTCTTTTCCCTTTTTGTGTTCCATTTCTTTTCTTTGAGTCTTCTCAATGTCAACTCAGCTCAATTAACCCCAACTCATGCTTGAGTTCTTCAAATCTTGACTCACATAACGGTTTTGTGAAGATGTCACCAACTGTTATCGGTTGAGATATATTCCACGATGATGTCCTTCTTTTCAACATGATCTCTTATGAAGTGATATCTCGACATCGATATGCTTTGTTCTTGAGTGCAACACAGATTTTGAGTGATTGCAATTGTACTTGTGTTATCACACATGATTGGAATCTCTTTTTCTTCAACTTCATAGTCTCTTCTCACCGTTGTCTCATCCATAGGACTTGGGCTGCCCCTTTGCCTATGTATTCTCGTTCAACAGAGGTGGCTATTGAATTTTGCTTCTTGCTCAACCAGAAATCACTGTTTCCTAGCATTTGACATGTGCCTCGAGGTGCTCTTCCCGTCAACTCGATCCAAAGATAGTGAGTCCGAATAGCCAATTAGCTTGAATCCACCTTCCTTTGGATACCATAAGCCAACTTCTTGGCTTCCTTTCAAGTATCTCAAGATTCTTTTAGTGATGTCATATGGCTCTCTTTTGGAGCGATTGAAATCTTGCACATACACCTACAAAAAAGGTGATGTCCGCCTGCTTATTTGTAAGATAGAGCAATGATCCAATAAGTGCTCAGTATCTTGTTTGATCTACGCTTACCATCCGCATCCATGTCCATTTTGACCGATGTATTCATTGGTATTTTCACGGAAAGACTTCTCCTCTATACCAAATTTCTTCATTAAGTCTCTGGTGTATTTTGTTTGACTTATAAACGTTCCATCCTTCAATTGTTTCACTTGGAGTCCAAGGAAGAATGTCGGCTCTCCCATCATGCTCATTTCAAATTTACTTTGCATGAGGTTTGAAAATTTTTCACACAGCTCTCTTTGTTTGTGGATCCAAAAATGATGTCATCCACATATATTTGAACAAGCGGATACTCTTTTTGTCTTGAATTAAAAAAGTGTTCTATCTACTTTTCCTTTTGTGAATCCATTTTCGGTTAGGAATTGTGACAAGGTATCATACCATGCTCGGGGTGCTGTTTCAATCCATACAAGGCTTTCTTGAGTTTGTATACCTTATCTCCAAGAGTCTTCTCGCTCAAATCCTCGGAGGTTGTTCAACATACACTTCTTCTTCCAATAAACCATTTAGGAATGCACTTTTACATCCATTTGATATACAATGAAATTCTTGTGAGTCGTATAGGCAAGAAACATCCTTATAGCTTCCAATCTTGCTACGAGAGCAAATGTTTCATCAAAATCTATTCCTTCTTCTTGGCAATATCCTTTGGCTACTAGTCTTGCCTTGTTTCTTACCACGAACCTTCCTCGTTCATTTTATTTAAGAACACCCATTTAGTACCAATAACATTTTGATGTGTGGGTCTTTGAACTAATTCCCATACTTTATTTCTTTCAAACTCGATTCACTCTTCTTGCATAGCTTGAATCCAATGTGTGTCATCCAATGCTTGTAACACATCTTTGGGCTCTATTTGCGAGATAAAGCATGTGGACATGGCTTCTTGTTGGGTTCGGATCTTGTTTTGACACCTTCTCTTATATCTCCAATGACAAGTTAAGTGGATGGTCTCTCGGCCATCTTACATCAGTTGGAATAAGTTAGCTGGATTGATCGTCTTGCCTTGTTTTTTGTGTTCGACTCTCTCGTAATCACTTAGCTACAAATTTTCCGATTGTTTTTTGAGATTGACTATCTCATCTTCTTCTCGAGTTTATAATTCCAACTTGACTTGAAGATAGGGACTCTTCAGATGGTTGGATGATTCACTTGTCACTTTCTCTTCAATGTCTTCTCCATTTACATTTGGCTCATCGAATACCACATGAATGGATTCTTCTGCAACCATAGTCCTTTTGTTGAGTACTCAGAGGCTTTGCTTTCACCGAGTATCCCAAGAAGATACCTTCATCGACTTTAGCATCGAAAGCCTTTAGATTGTCCTTGCCATTGTTGTGGATGAAGCATTTACATCCAAATATTCTCAAATATGCAACATTTGGTTTTCTTCCAGTCCAAATCTCATAGGAGTCTTTGTCACCGTCCTGCTTATCATACATCCGTTTTGAGTGTAGCAAGTCAGTGTGTTGATTGCTTTAGCCCAAAATCTTTTTGGTAATCCCGACTAACATGGTCCTTCTTTGCTTCCTTGAGAGTTCTGTTCCTTCTTTCTCGCAACTCCATTCTCTGCGGAGTCCTTGTGATAGTTCATGACCAATATCATTTTCAATACAATACGAGTTATTATTCCATTGACAAACTCGGTTCCTGCATGTCGATCTTATTTTGATAATGGTTTGACTCTTCTCATTTTGAATCCTCTTCATCACCGTGGTAGTTTACAGTATAGTTTCTTTCTTCTTACACATGAATATTGTCCATGTATATCTTGAGTAGTCATCTACTACCACCAAGGTGTATTTCTTTCCACTTATGCTAGCCGGTTCAACTGCCCAAATAAATCCATATGTAGCGGAGATGCAATATTCTTGTTGAAGATGGGCATGTCTTTTCCTTGAATGAAGATTTGATTTGTTTTCCTTTCGACATGCATCACATACACTCTCCTTCTTGTATCTTTTGTCCGAAGTCCTTCCACAAGATTACTTCGTGCAAGCTTGTTAATCATTTTGAAATTTAGGTGACTCGGCTTTTTGTGCCACGACCAACTTGATTCACCATGCTCTTTGCTAATAGACAAGTGTTGTGTGTAGCGGTTGACCAATCTACTACATACATGTTCTTTTGTCCGCATCCTTGCAACACAACTTCATTCGTTTGAGATCCTTGATTTGGCATATACCCATGTTAAATCCAACATTATAACCACTTGTCACGAGTTGGTCGATGCTTAACAAGTTGAAGTTGAGTCCTTCAACATATGCAACATCTGAGATTTCTAATCCGTTTCTTTTGATAGATTCAATGCCTCTTATTTCACCTGGAGCTTCATTTCCACCAAATATGACTTTTGCTCCTTTAACTTCCTTGAATTTTGACAGATTTTTCTTGTTTCCTGTCATATGTCCGAACACCGCTATCCATGTACCAGGTTCCTTGGCACTCACTTCCTTGAACCTGCCGCAATCAAGGAAATTAAGTTTTAGGTACCCATATTTGTCTGGGTCCTGAGGGGTTAGAGTTGTAAGATGATCCAACCAACTTATAGCCAAATGATTTGACTCTAAGGGGTTGCCATCTATCAGTGCCATAATTATAATTAATCTTGGCAAATTGCTTGGGGATTTTAGGTTCATACAGCTCTCTCTTTTGTCTGTATGCCTGTGTATATGTTTTAGCAATCGCCTTCTTTGGGTAATTGTGGTGTTTCTGAGTGTAGTGCCTAGGTGCATATGTGTCTTTGATGAAAGCTCTTATACTTTTGGAATGGCCTTTGCTTGAGTTCTAAGCCTTTGCCATTTGGGCTTATATTCCATAAGTCTATGCTGATAGTTTTACATTATTCCAATCAGCTTGGCTAGGATATTTTCTACCATTCCCATCATATGTATTTCTTTTATAGATTTTCTGGGGTTTTTGGTAGCTCTGCTTTTTCTTTACAGAGTATTTTCTGTTTGGAGTTTGCTTTGAGAACTCGATGAATCTCTTCTCAGCTGTCCTTTCAGCGCACTCAACTGGCTGTTTTCCTTTTTCTTTATAACCAAGGCCAGTCTGCTTGTAATTGTGCTTTGAAGTGAATGTGTGTGTAACATTTAGAGTTTTGGATTTTTTTGACTCTTCATTGCTTGAAGATCCTTTTTCCAAAATCACTTTTGGAGTTTGACATAGCACAGAGGAATTAAATCCTAAGCCTGTCTTGTCTCCACATTCTCTTTGACTCATAATAAGATCATCCAATGATTTAGATGCCTTAGTGAATGAGGCAATAACATTTTTGAGGTCATTCTCCCTCTTCTCTATGGCAGCAATTTCTGCTATTAACTTAGCATTTTCAGCCTTTAAACTATCATTCTCATCAGCTATTTGACTTAGAGTACTCAGCTCCTTAGTCAGCTTTGAGTTTTGGCTCTTGAGTAGGCTATTTTCCTCATTCAATAGTGTGTGTGAGGATTTAATGTGTTCAAAATCTTTCATCATTTTGCCTAATGAATCATAAAGATCAGTGGGTGAAGAAGTGTGTGTGTCATCACTATCACTAGAGTCCGAGTTTCTTGAGTTAGAGTGTACCTCATCTTCTTGGTCGGGTTGATCCTGTTCCTTGGCCATTAAACAGATCGGGGCTTCTTCTTCGAGTCACTTGAGTAGTTAGCTTCATTGCTCTCAATCAATTTGTCGGTTTTTTGGGTACAACTGTCTCTTTCCTGGTCTTTTCTTCTCACTCAAACTCGTAGGCTTTGAGATCCGAGAATAATTCATGATTGGATGTCTTTGATAGGTCCATGGAATGTCTCGGTGCCATGACCTTCATTTCCCATTCAAATTGGAAGACTTTTTAGGATCTTCATACACATTTCCTTCTGTGTATATTCCTTTCCAAGTGCAGATAGCTCATTGGTAATTTCTGTGAACCGAGCATCCAGTTGATCCAAGGTTTCTCCTGCAAACATCTTAATGTTTTCAAATTTTTGTACAACAACAGATAGTTTATTTTCCTTGATTTGCTTTGAGCCTTCACAAATCAAGGTTAGCTTGTCCCAGATTTCTTTTGCCGTTTTGCATGATTTGACTTTGTTGAACATGGCTTTGTCTAAAGTTTTGTAAAGAATGTCCTTGGCCACATGGTCCAAGTTATATCTTTTCCTGTCATCATTTGTCCATCCAGCGCTTGGTTTTTCAACCATCGCTGGTCTGGGAGCAACATCCTCTTCTCCTTCAGCTGCAGCTCTCCTTGCAGTTGTGTTCACTTTTAAGATTTGGAGGGCCCATCTTCTATTACTATCCACATTTCATCGTGTAATCTTTGATAGATGAGCACGCATACGAATTTTCAATCATCAAATTCTTCAATTGTGAACATAGGGATGCGTGTCAAATTTGCTTCCATGATAATAACTTTGATGAATAAAAGTGTTTTGGAAGATCAAGTGCTAAAACAACCTTTGAAAAATTTGGACATCTAGTTCAGTAACCAGTGCGGAAGGCTCAATGAACCAACGGCTCGATACCACTTGTAGGTCCCAAGGGGTGTGAGTGTAAGGTTTAGAAGGGGGTTGAATAAACCTTACCAACTTTTCGATTTAGTCCTTTTAAAACGTTCGAGTTAATATTTCACAAATGAGTCCTTGATGGATAGCTAAGTTAGTTAATCGTGAGTTAGTCACTCAATGACTCACCGAAAGCATTTGTTGATGGAATAACTCACCGTTAAGTCTAAATTAACTCAACTGTGGTTTGTTTTTATTGGAAGACTTAACACCCTTAAGTTTGATTAAGCAAGGATTTAGTGCTTGGTTTAGTACTTAGAAATTATCAAGTGGATAGCAAATTTATCGTGATTTAAACAATTAAGATGCGAGAATTAAAATGCTTTGAAATGTAAATGACACAATAAAATTTTTATAGAGGTTCGAAGATGGGGTAATTCTTCTACTCCTCTCTTCTCCAACTCCTGGAGGAATCCACTAGGTATTGATCGATATACAAAGTGGTAATGTCCGGATACAAGTCTTGATCACACAAAGTGACTTGATCCTTTGGGACTCGGTCACGAGACGCCTTGATCACTCACCGTGGCTTCTCGTGCGACTCAGCTTCTTCAGACAATGTCTTGCTACTATAGCTCACTTGCTCAAGCTCTTTGGATTTGATCACGAAGCCCTCAAAAATCTCAAGACTTGGTTCGACCCTGAACCTTCCTACAATCCTTCGTGGAGTGTAGACCCCTTAATTTTTCAGTATTTTCCTCTTCAACTGATTGAAGTTATCTTTCCTTCACAGGTGAGTGTTGGATTGATGTTCTTCGTAGTGTAGGCTTGAGGATTGAGAATATTTCAGATTTTCTAATAAATGCTTGAACGTTTTTGGTTCTGGTCCGTTCTTAGTTCCTTGATCTCTGTTTCTCAAATAAACTCCTCAGCCTTTTATATTGATCTTTCAAAAATTTGCCCGTTGAAGAGATAGGCATATTTTTGAAAGTCACTTGTAGTCGTTGGCTTGTCTTGTTGCAGTCCTTGGAATTGCCATTTCCTCGTATGAATTGTTCTCCGCTTTTCGAGTTCGACACGGTGTAGTGCTTCCCATTGGTTAATTCCTTTTGCACGCTTCGGGTGATCACTTGAGAAAGGTAGTATGGAGATATTACTTGTTTAAGTAATTCTCTTGATTTACCAACGGATCTTTTTCGATTATCTCGACTTGACCGCATTTCTTTGCTTTCCCCGGTGACTTAGAGTCGACTTCCAATCATTGGATGACTCTTCCACTTCAACTTGAGACTTGCTCTTCTTGAGTTGACTTGACCGATACTCTACTCACCGCATCTCACCGCTTCTTGATAGAGTTCCGTCTACTCTTCTTTGCCATACTCACTTTGTCTCTCGCGGAGTCTTCCTTCTAGTTCTCCGGTTGTCTTCTTGCATGTTTGGGCGTAGGCGACTTAACTCAAACTTGATCACCCTATTTATTACAATGCATTTTACAACAAGAATGGGGTGCCAACTTCCTATTCTAAGTTTTACATGGCATTCATCAAAATCTAAACAATAAATTTCCTAACAGTGGTGGTGTGAGCACATGATAGTGATTCATAGGAAGTAAATAAACTATCCTTATCATTCTTTAGAACAATGAATTCCTTTTTCAAATATTTGTATTTAACAAGTAAGTTTTGGAATTCATCTTGTAGTTCATCAAAATCATTTTGCAAATCACTATAATCATTATCATAGGAAGTAGAGGGTTTAGAACTTACCTCGTTTTCTTCTTCGATGCCTATGAGGCATTGTTCAACTTCTTCATCATGGGAGGTTGTAGAAGGCTCATCCCATGTTGTTGGATTTGATGTTGTATCCATTTGTGAAGTAGATGCTTTTGAGTTGCTCCTTTCATTTGCATACACTTCATAGATGGCTTCTAATTTTTGCCATACTTCATGTGCCGATCGAATACCTACAACATGATCAAATTCCAAAGTAGTAAGTGAACAATACAAAATACTAAGAGCTTTACCATTTAAGGAGATGATTCTCTTCTCTTCATCATTGAGCTCTTTGAAGCCTTTAGAGGTGTGTGGTGTATTCTTCGTCGGAATAGATTCTCCATTGATGACGGTGTTCCAAATATCAAACCCGCAACCTTGTAAATAGCATTCCATTCTTTCTTTCCAAAACATAAAATTTTTGGAATCAAACCGAGGTGGCTTGGTGGTGGAGGTGCCCGAAAGATGAGCTTCGTTCGTAGCCGACGATCGTTTCTCTTCACTCGCGATGTGAAACGAGCTTGCCAAAGAGTTTGGCTTTGATACCACTTGTAAGTCCACGCGGCTACGATAATCTAGAGGGGGGGTGAATAGATTATCTCCATCTTTTCGATTTCGCCCTCTTTTTCAAACCGAATGCTCAAAGATAATAATAAGGTGCGGAATGTAAACAACACACGTCGATTTAAAGAGGTTCAACCCACCTAGGGCCTAATCCTCTACCACCCCAGTTATATCCGGGATGGATTTCAAAAAAAAAAGAATTTTATTAATTACCAAAATTAATACAAATTCAACTTACAACACCTTGAAGAGCACCACACTCTTCTTCAACACCACCTTTGGAGATTACCACAATCTCCCTTTGAAGATTACCACAATCTCCAAACGGCACCTTGTGAAGATTACCACAATCTTCACCCTTGAAACTCTTCAACACCTCAACAAGAAAATTACCACAATCTTCTTACACCTATCACCTAGATCACCCAAGTGTATTCTTACCACAAGAATACTCACAAGGATATCTTGTGTTGAATGATTACCCAAATTCAAGATTACAACTCGATAATTGATAATACAATAGAGTGCAAGTGTAATCAAGAAAAGCCTAGACCTCAAGGATGTGAAAGTGAATAGCTAGGCAAATTACAACAAGAAATAAGACAATGTAAGAACAAGTATATTCTTGAGTGTATCTTATTGTGTTGTAGTTTTCTCTCTAATTGTGTTGCTTCAATTCTTCCTCTATTTATAGGAGATGATTGATACTTGATAGGCTCCTCTTGGAATCTGATTTCTACAAAAAAATTGCAATTAAAATCAAGATTATAGCTGTTAGAAATCAATCCCACAATTTAGGAAAAGTTGTCTCCGCCTGCACAACGGTTAGAATTTTGTCATTGTCAAAGCATAGGGCGACGTCGCACAAATAAGTTTGAAACATGTCGCAAAGAAATTAACACAGGCGACCGGCCGACCGTCAATCTCACCTCGACCGGCGAAGGCTAGGGCGACCGGTTGACCGACCAAAATCGAAGGAACAAAGTTTATGTTTCGATGTTTTGCTCCTGTGCACGTCGCCTCTTTGGTCGACCGGTCGACCGCCTAATTCAATGTTGTCCGATTTTTGACGAAAATAAACCTCAAGAAATACTCCGAAAATTTCGTAAAAACATTTTAAACCGATCGGGAGTATTTAGGACAACATTAGAAATATAGTCTAGAAGAAATAAAATATTTACACAAAAAGTGTTGTTCGATATAAATTCCAATAAATACTCCAAAAAATAGTAGAAACATTTTAGATCAATTGGGAGTATTAGGACAACATAGTTTCAATGTAAAAACCCATTGACTTAAAAACATTAAATGTGTTGTCCAATTTTATATCGAAAATAAACTTGAGAAAATACTCCGAAAAATATTAAAACCATTTTAAATCATTTAGGAGTATTTGGACAACCTTTAAAAACATTGTTTTGGTGTAAAATCAAAATCATCAAAATCATGATAAAACCATTTATCAAACAGTATATATATCGGCTAGTAGGGTGGACCAATACTTCATTTTCTGTGTTGATGATTGTACAAATGACTCGTGCTCAGCCCCATTGTAGAGCATGAAGTCCAGCATTATAAATACGAGTAGGAAGGGCATTTTGGCTCTCCTCGTATCGGTTTATAAATATATCGGGAATAGTTCTACTCATTGCTATGTCATTTATCCTTCTGCCACATGTATGTATTTACTTTTATGATTGGTTGCCCATCTACTTTGTTGTCAAGGTCTGTGTATGGAACTACCGCTTAAACATTATAAAATTATGTCTATCTATAATCAATCCTAAACAAGGCACTATGATATTTCAGTTAACAAAGAAGAAAATGGCACCACAACGAAGAAGACCAGGCAGACCAAGGATAGAAAGGGAGCCCTCAATCGGCTCAGCTACGAGTGAGCATGTAGCGAACTGAACCAGCAGCGGCTCCGCCTTGGAAGCTTGGAGCGATCGGGGCACTTGCAAGGGACTTCCTTACTACCCTACGAGTATGGTTCAACAAATAACTCCCTGCACGCACCAATAGCACCACGAGGGGTGCCACGCACCAATGAAATCGTCGAACAATTCCGATGATTCGCGCCACCAACTCCACGGAAATGAGGGTCCCATCAGAATCGAAGAGTGGATCATGGAATTAGAACGAATTTTCGATCACCTAGAGTGTTCGGAAACCCGAAAAGTGTCTTGTGGAAAGTTTCGATTAGGCTTAAAGTGCAGCCACCGTGGACATCGCACGAAAGGACAATCGGCTGATGTGCGAAAAAGGGAGTTGACGTGGGATGAATTTAAAGGGATGGTTCTTGATCGCTATTTTCTGAATCATGAGGGATCAAAAGGAAACTGAGTTTGTAAATTTAAAACAAGGAAGGTTACCGGTGATGGAATATGAAAGACAATTCAATCAATTGTCCAGGTTTGCACCTCATATGGTGAACACGGATGGGAGAAAGGCAAGGAGATTTGAAAGAGGGGTTAAGGCGGAAATCGGGAGTATCGTTTCAGTTTTAAGGTTGCCCACCTACGGGAAGTGATTGAGAGGTCTCAAATCATATCCTACGATCAATCTTGATCGGACCCGCACTACCGATCAAGCGGGAAAGAGGAAATGGGTTCCTCCTCAAAAGGAAAGTTTGTTCCTCCAATCGAAGGTTCAAACCAACTGGCGAAGTCAAGTTCCAAATCGTGGAAATGTACCCCAATGTTCTAATTTCCAGAAGTACCACTTTGGCGAGTGCCTAGCCGAGAAAGGGCTCTGCTTTAAGTATCACCAACCGGGACACAGGATTGAAAATTGCCCAAATGCAGGAATTCAGGTTCCGTCAGGAGTCAGAATGGGAGGCCATCAACAAGGCCCAGGACGTCCCCAAGATAAGAAGGGGAAAGCTCGTGTTTTCGCTCTGACTAATGAGGAAGCACCAGAGGAAAATGAAACCATGACAGGTATGCTACCTGTATTTCACATACCTGCACTTGTATTATTCGATACTGGAGCTTCACATTCCTTTATGTCTGAGAACTTTAGAAGAAAACTTGGACTAAATTGTTGTGATAACGAGGAAGCACTAGAAGTAAGTATTCCCTCAGGAGAAACAATTAATACTAAGAAAACTGCGAGAGGAGTGGAACTTACTATTAGTGGCCAACAAATGAAAGTTGATCTGTACGTCCTAGAAATGAGAGACTTTGATGTTATATTGGGTATAGATTGGTTAAGTAAGAATCGAGCCACCATTAAATGTTATGATAGAGAAATTGAATTTGAAGGATCAAATGGGAATCGATTTGTCTTTCATGGAGCAAAGACTAACACTAGAGTAAAGATAGTGTCACGAATAAAAGCTATCGAATGCTACGAAAGAGAGATTTCAAGGATTTTTGGTGAATGTAATGGGAAAGAGACGATGGAAAGGAAGACAAATGATGAAGCGGTGGTTAAAGAATTTTTAGATGTATTCCCCGATGATTTACCAGGGATTCCCTGATCGTCAAGTGAATTCACCATAGATTTAGTGCCGAGAGCGGCACCGATGTCTAAGGCACCATACGTAATGGCACCCAAGGAATTACAAGAATTAAAGATCCGGATCAAGAGTTGTTGGATAAGAAATTTATTCGACCTAGTGTTTCACCCTGGGGGAGCGCCAAGATTATTTGTGAAGAAGAAAGATGGAACTTTTAGAATGTGCATTGATTATCGAGACTTGAACCGCCTGACTATTAAGAACAAATATCCTTTGCCTAGGATAGAAGATCTGTCGATCGTTGAAGGAGCCAGCAGTGTTCTCCAAAATTGATTTGAGATCGGGATACCATCAATTGAAGATCAATGGTTGTGATATCCCTAAAACAAATGTTCGTGACAAGATACGGTCATTTCGAGTTTACCGTTATGCCATTTGGTTTGTCAAATGCACCGGCAGTATTTATGGATTTGATGAACAAAGTGTTCCATTCGTATCTTGATAAGTTTGTTATTGTCTTTATAGATGACATTTTGGTTTTCTCACAAGACAAAGAACAACATGAAGAACACATTCGCATTGTATTAGAGACCTTGCGATAAGAAAAACTTTATGCCAAGTTCAGCAAGTGTGAGTTTTGGCTAGACAGAGTTGTGTTTTTAGGACACATTGTCACTGCCAGTGGAATTGAAGTAGACCCATCCAAAGTACAGGCAGTGATGGATTGGAAGGCACCAACTAACGCAGGAGAAGTGCGAAGTTTCCTAGGTTTGGCTGGATATTACAGGAGATTTATCCAGGATTTCTCGAAAATCGCCAAGCCACTGACACACTTAACTAAGAAGAATGAGAAATTCCAGTGGACGGACCAATGTGAAAAAAACTTCCAAGAACTCAAGCAGAGGTTAGTGAATCCTATTTTGACCATTCCAGAAGGAAGTGATGGATTTGTAATTTATACAGATGCGTCAAAATTAGGATTGGGATGTGTGCTAATGCAAAATGGCAAGGTTATCGCGTATGCATCGAGACAATTAAAAATGCATGAACAAAACTATCCCACTCATGACTTGGAATTAGCAGCAGTAGTTCACGCCTTAAAGATTTGGCGTCATTACCTTTATGGTGGGAAGTGTGAGATCTTCACGGATCACAAGAGCTTGAAGTACTTCTTCACCCAGAAGGAGTTGAATATGCGTCAGAGGAGGTGGTTAGAATTGGTGAAAGACTATGATTGCACCATTCAATATCACACAGGAAAGGCGAATGTTGTGGCAGATGCACTCAGTAGAAAGAATAGTGGACAGATTGCAACATTGCTCACACAACAAGAATCTCTGTTAAGGGATTTTTCCAATCTAAGGTTGGAAATTTTGAGACCCCCTATTCAGGCAACTGTCGTGATTGCAGCATTGACAGTACAACCTACTCTGAGGCAACGAATCAAAGATGCCCAGAAGACAGATAGTTTCCTAAACAAAATGAAGCAACGAGTACTTGCAGGAAATATCCAAGGATTTGCTATTGCACCAGATGAAACGTTAGTCTATGATGGAAGATTATGCGTACCTAAGGATGAAGAGTTGAGAAAGGAAATTCTTGATGAAGCCCATAACACACCTTATACAGCCCATCCGGGAGGAACAAAAATGTATAGGGATTTGAGAGAAATTTTCTGGTGGAGAAATATGAAACGGACCATAGGAAAATTTGTTGAAAGGTGTCTCATTTGCCAGCAAGTGAAGGCCGAACACCAAAGGCCGTCGGGATTATTAAATCCACTTGATATTCCCGAATGGAAATAGGAACACATTATCGCGATTTCGTGAACCGGGACTACCCATATCAATAAGAAAGAATGAAGCTATTTGGGTTATTGTGGGCAGACTCACAAAGAGCGCGCATTTTATACCTAGTAAGAATGACTTTCGATGGATCGTTTTGCTCGATTGTACATTGATAAGATTGTTAGCCTTCATGGAGTGCCGATCAATTGTGTCGATCGTGATCCCGTTTTACATCGAAATTTTGGGGAGTCTTCATACGGTATGAGGACAAAGCTTAAGTTCAGCACTGCATATCATCCACAAACGAACGGTCAGTCAGAAAGAACAATTCAGACGTTAGAAGATATGCTCAGAACAGTTGTATTGGATCTCGATGGAAGTTGGGAGACTTATCTACCGTTGGTTGAATTTGCCTACAATAACAGTTACCAAGCTACTATCCAAATGGCACCATACGAAGCTTTGTATGGAAGAAAGTGCCGATCACCAGCTCATTGGGACGAAGTTGGTGAACGCAAAATTTTTGGACCAGAGATTATCGAGAAGACAGTGGGTGTGATAGCTAAGATTCGAGATAGAATCAAGGCAGCACAAGACCGACAGAAAAGTTATGCCGATAGAAGAAGAAAAGACTTGCAATTTGAGGTGTTAGACAAAGTATTTCTCAAAGTTGCACCTTTGAAAGGAGTGGTTCGTTTTGGGAAGAAGGGAAAATTGAGACCACGATACATTGGACCATTTGAAATTTTGGATAGGATTGGAGATGTCGCATATCGTTTAGCACTACCTCCGAGACTTGCAAATAGACATAATGTGTTTCATATATCCATGCTTAGGAAGTACATTTCCGACCCAAGCCACATCATTAACCATGAGAAATTGGATGTTAGTAACAATCTTGCCTACAAAGAAAGCCCTGTTGCTATTTTGGGAAAGAAGGTACATAAGTTGAGAAATCGGGAAGTGCCCCTAGTGTTAGTGCAGTGGAGCCGACATGGTAGGGAAGAGGCTACTTGGGAGAGAGAGGAAGAGATCCTAGCTAAATATCCAAATATTCCTATTTAAGTAAGTCGAATTTCGAGGACGAAATTTTTTTTAGTAGGGGATGTTGTGACGACCCAACCCTTTTTAAATTACTTGAACTTTTAAATTAATTATAATTGCATCAAATATCTTATTTATATTTTTAATGAGCAATTTATTCGCTTTATGAAATTTATATACATTTGAGCATCCGAGAACTGATTGCGCCCCTAACTACGGTAATGGAAATGTATAGATATCGCGATGACATAACAAGAATATTATTATGGAGTTTCTTGTAAGTCCAAGCGGCTACGATAATCTAGAGGGGGGTGAATAGATTATCTCCATCTTTTCGATTTCGCCCTCTTTTTATAATCGAATGCTCAAACACAATAATAAAGGTGCGGAATGTAAACAACACACGTCGATTTTAAGAGGTTCAACCCACCTAGGCCTAATCCTCTACCACCCCAAAGATATCCGGATGGATTTCAAAAGAAAAAGATTTTATTAATTTACCACAAATTAATACAACACCAACTTACAACAATACCATGAAGAGCACCACACTCTTCTTCAACACCACCTTTGAGATTACCACAATCTCTTCTTGAAGATTACCACAATCTCCAACGGCACCTTGTGAAGATTACCACAATCTTCAACCTTGAAGAATACCAAATTCTTCAACACCTCAACAAGAAGATTACCACAATCTTCTCACACCTAACACCTAGATCACCCAAGTGTGCTCTTACCACAAGAACACTCACAAGGATATCTTGTGTTGAATGATAACCCAAAAATTCAAGATTACAACTCGATAATTGATAATACAATAGAGTGCAATTGTAATCAAGAATAGCCTAGACCTCAAGGATGTGAAAGTGAATAGCTAGGCAAATTACAACAAGAAATAAGACAATTTAGGAACAAGTGTATTCTTGAGTGTATCTTGTTGTGTTGTAGTGTTCTCTCTTGTTTGCTCTTTGCTTGTATGGAGTGTTGTGTCTTGTTGCTTGAATGAAGCCTCTATTTATAGGAGAGGTCTTGGCTTTGATTTCCAGACATTGGCTCCTCCTTGGGGAGTGATTTGCTTTTAAAACCATTTAAAATCATCAATATAGCTGTTAGAAATCAATCCCACAAAATAGGGAAAAGTCATGCGAAAATGCAACGGATAGTTTCTTTGATAAACAGGGGGTTCGACCGGCCGCACAGAGAGATAAGATTGAAATTGAATTCTGCGAATTTTTACACAGGGGGACCGGTCGAAGGGGGGTTCGACCGTCGCCGCCCTTGGTCTTGACTGGTTGGGGTTGATAGAAAATCAAAACAGAGAAGTCCGCATTTGAGAGGGCACTCCCGTGCACGTCGCCGCCCAGTGGGTCGACTCGGCCGCCTCCCCATTTTCTCTTACGTCCCATTTTGTTTCAAAACTCAACTCAGTGCGGGTTGCCCTATGTAAAGCGACCAGTCGAGCTGAAACAAAAGTGTTGTCCAATTTTAAATCGAATATAAACTTCAAGAAATACTCCCAAAAATAGTAAAAACATTTTAGATCGATCGGAAGTGTTGGGACAACATTTAGGGACATTGTTTTGGTATAAAAACTCATTTGAACAAAATCATCAAAATCATGAAAAAACATTTATCTAACAAACTCCCCTTTTGATGATTACAAACCAAAACAATTTTCAAGAGGACGATTTCAAAAACAAAATAATTTTCCGGTTTATGAGTAAACTATCCGTTTAAAAACATTTTACAAAAGCTCCCCTATCAACAAGCACATTAATAAGAAATATTTCATAAGCTAGAAGCACAAGCTTTTACAAAATAAACAACAACTCCATGAGCTTAGAAGCTCCCCCATCACAAATACTTATTATCCATGCAAACAAGTTCATAAAACAATCATTGGACTGAGTTTTCTTCACAACTTATGGCCTTAATAAGCCATAGCTTATAGCTTCTATCATGAGCTTTTATTAGCTTCTTTGAGCTAACGAGCCAATTTCCTGTTTCTCCCCTTTTGGAATCATCAAAAAAAAATGTTAGGATGATAAAAACATCATAGAAGTATATCAAAGTGCGCCAAAGAAATGGTTTATCAACCATTGAGCAATTTAGGCTTAAACACCAAGGAAAATGGGAGAAATGTATCATGAAGAGTTCATACACTCGTTTTATTTGCCAAAACATGATCTCAATGAGTATTGAAGACTTTTGGAAGCGAGAGAATCATGTAGAAGTTGAAATTTTCATTGTGACATTTCATCGAACACATTGTGGGCGTGAAAAATAAAAAGAGTTGTATATAGCCCTTGTAAATGATCCAAGCCAAAAAATTGCATCACCAATTCACATCAAACATCATACAATACAACATAATAACTAAGCTCATCAAGATCATAAGCAAAAAATATCAAGAAATATACAAGAAAGCCATAAACTCAAGGGTTCAACCCAATTGAGCAAAGTAAGGAAAATTCTTACCATTTGATCGGAAAAGATGAGCAATGATGATGATAAACATGCTATATAAGGTCCAAGATATGAATTGAATGCATGAAAATCAATTTTGAGTGAAAATTGTGTGCATTTGGCAAAAGGGGACGAAAAATGGCAAAAAGAAGTGAAAATAACAAATGCTGAAGACAGAACGAACTTAAACCAAAATTTGGCCTAGGGCGACCGGTCGTGGTTGAGGGCGACAGGTTCAGCCCACTGTTTTGTCAAATTTTTTAAAATCCTAATTTTCAACCAAAAATCCGATTTTTTCGCCCCTAAGTTTTAAAAACATGCAAAATGCAAACGTAGACCTCATTCAATATGCATTATGCCTAACCGAGCTCGTATCGACGCAAAAGTCTCGGAAGTTAGCGGTTTTGTAAAGATGTCCGCTAATTGATCTTGAGATGGCACAAAAGATATCTCAATTTTTCGTTTTGAGACACAATCCCTTAGAAAATGATGTCGAATCTCAATATGTTTAAATGCGGTTTGTGATGAACCGGGTTTTGAGCAATATTTATAGCGGATATGTTATCACAAAAGATAGGAACATTTTCAAAAGAACATTTGTAATCCGCTAAGGTTTGTTTCATCCAAAGAAGTTGAGTACAACAAAAAGCGGCGGAAATATATTAGAAACCCGGCCGGCCGTTGAAAGTGAAACACAATTTTGTTTCTTTGAAAACCAAGAAACTAGGCAATCGCTAAAATTGACATGATCCTAAGTACTTTTCCGATCATCAATATTTCCCGCATAGTCCGAATCACTATAACCTTTAAGAGAAAAATTTTCATTCTTTGGATAAAATAAACCATATTGAATAGTGCCTTTCAAATATCGAAAAATCCTTTTAACGGCACTCATATGAGATTCTTTGGGATTGCTTTGAAAACGAGCGCAGCATACGGCATGAAGAATGTCCGATCTACTAGCGGTTAAATAAAGTAAACTACCAATCATACCTCGATACTTGGATTCATCAACCGACTTGCCTTTTTCATCTTTGTCAATTTTGACATTGGTTGCCATAGAGTCGAGGCGGTTCTTCCTTCTTCAATGCCGAACTTTTTCAAAAGTTCCTTTGTATATTTTGATTGTGAAATATAGATACCTTCTTGGCATTGCTTGATTTGAAGTCCAAGAAAGAAATTAAGCTCTCCCATCATGCTCATTTCAAATTCACCTTGCATTAACTTAGAAAATTTCTTGCACAAAGATTCATTAGTAGCACCAAAGATAATATCATCAACATAAATTTGCACAAGTAAACAATCTTGCCCTTTTCAAAAACAAAGAGAGTAGTATCAACTTTACCTCTTTGTAAAACCATTTTGCAAAAAAAAAGAGCTAAGTCTATCATACCATGCACGAGGTGCTTGTTTGAAAACCATACAAGGCCTTTTAAGTTTAAAAACATCATTAGGCCTAGAAAAATTTTCAAACCCCGGAGGTTGTTTTACATAGACTTCTTCTTGAATAAAACCATTTAAGAAAGCGGATTTAACATCCATTTGGTAAAGCTTGAAATTTTTAAAACAAGAATGGACAAGTAAAATACAAATAGCTACAAAATGTGCTATGAGTGCAAATGTTACACCAAAATCAATTACCTTCTTCTTGAAAATACCTTCGAGCTACTAACCTCGTCTTAGTTCGACCAATGTTGCCTTGGTCATCGAGTTTGTTCCGGAATACCCTTTTTGTCTACTTCATTACTATCATCATAGGGCATCCAATTTGTCTAAGGTGTTCACAAAAGAACATATACATCCAAATATTTTGAGGTAACTAATATTTGGAGTACTTCATTTCTCATCTACACAACTTAACAAACTCATTACCGGCATCGCTTATATAAGCAAGAAAAAATAGCCCAAGTGTAAAAACATGCTTCAATCATCAATCACAAAATATCTTGCATAAGAGCATAGTAGAAATGGATACTATATATATAGACCATAAAGCAAGAAACACATACTATGCATTTAGAATATCATCAAGAGTCTAATAAATCATGCAAGTTCAAATAAGCTTAAGAAAGCTACAAAAAAAAAGTCTCTTTTGAAATTTGAAAATCCGATAGCATATAGTTGAGACCTCATTTAAAAGAAGTATTTGAACAAGAGTTGACAAAGCAAATATGTGCAATCAAATATCGAATAGTGCCTTTCAAAAAAATCTAAAAAATCCTCTTAATGGCACTTGTATGAAATACTATGAAAAACAAGCACATAGGCACATGGCAATACATATATCGAGTCTACAAGAGTAAGAATAACACAAGTAAACGTACCTCGATAATTTATGCCTTTCTTGACAAATAATGACGTAAATGGCCATTTGTGAAAATATGTAAATCCTACACAATACTTAAAACAAATCTAGCACAAATTATAATGATAAAAGTGTAGGCTAAGAGATATCGCAAGTAAGCTCATGCCATAAAAATCCATAGGATATGATAACACACTCTAGTCTACAAATAAATGCACAAGAGTTTTAAAAACATCATATAAGGTCTTCTTTTTCGAAAATATTTTAAAAGCACAAATATATATTGAAGACCTTAATTAAAAAAAAATAAATACTTGAAAACTCATTTGCAATATAGGCACAAATAAAAACATGCATACTAACTAGATAAAATGCATATTTTAAATGGGGAGATACGGTTTACCAATTACGCCGTTTCCATGGGTTGTGCCGTTCCCATTGTTGATGATATCTTCCCTTTGAGAAGTCACTTTGTTGATGATGGCTCCTTTGATTACTCCATTTCCAAGGTTTGTTGCTTTCCCATTGTTGAAAGTCTCTTCTTCTTTGAAAATCATCTTGTTGATGATATCTTTGCCATTTCCAAGGATTGTGTTCTTCCCATTTTTGATTGTACCTTCTTCTTGGAAATTGGCTTTGTTGAGAATAGTTTCTCCTTCTTTGATCAAATGAAACGGTCATTTGATGCCTTCTTGGCGGTATGAATTTTCTTCGATCATTATTTCGCCGGGTACCTAATATGACATTATTTTGTGGTACCCTCAAGTGTTTGGGTCCTTTGGGATTAGTCTTGAGACTTTTAGGTCTCCAACAATAATTAGAGCTATTTCTAGCCCGACAAGTATTTACCGTATGACCCTTTTTACCGAATAAAAGCATGTAATAATTCTAGGAGCATAATGACCAACATCTTTAGCCAGAGACTTGATTCTTTTTCATGTGATTGACACCCTTAGGCTTATGATCAAGTTCTAGTTTCGAATTATCACAACAATCAACATTATTGGTCATTCTATCGGCACTCAAGTTGGATTTAGATAAATCATTTTTCAAGCAATTTATATCCTCAACAAGAGTACTATTTTCTTTCTCAAGGTTTCTAACCTTGTCAAGAGTGGTGGTGTGAGCACATGATAGTGATTCATAGGAAGTAAATAAACTATCCTTATCATTCTTTAAAACAATGAATTCCTTTTTCAAATATTTGTATTTAACAAGTAAGTTTTGGAATTCATCTTGTAGTTCATCAAAGTCATTTTGCAAATCACTATAATCATTATCATAGGAAGTAGAGGGTTTAGAACTTACCTCGTTTTCTTCTTCGATGCCTATGAGGCATTGTTCAACTTCTTCATCATGGGAGGTTGTAGAAGGCTCATCCCATGTTGTTGGATTTGATGTTGTATCTATTTGTGAAGTAGATGCTTTTGAGTTGCTCCTTTCATTTGCATACACTTCATAGATGGCTTCTAATTTTTGCCATACTTCATGTGCCGATCGAATACCTACAACATGATCAAATTCCAAAGTAGTAAGTGAACAATACAAAATACTAAGAGCTTTACCATTTAAGGAGATGATTCTCTTCTCTTCATCATTGAGCTCTTTGAAGCCTTTAGAGGTGTGTGGTGTATCTTTCATCGGAATGGATTCTCCATTAATAACAGTGTTCCAAATGTCGAACCCGCAACCTTGTAAATAGCATTCCATTCTTTCTTTCCAAAATGTAAAATTTTTGGAATCAAACCGAAGTGGCTTGGTGGTGGAGGTGCCGGAAAGATTAGCTTCGTTCGTAGCCGATGATCGTTTCTCTTCACTCGCGATGTGAAACGAGCTTGCCAAAGAGTTTGGCTTTGATACCACTTGTAAGTCCAAGCGGCTACGATAATCTAGAGGGGGGTGAATAGATTATCTCCATCTTTTCGATTTCGCCCTCTTTTTATAATCGAATGCTCAAACACAATAATAAAGGTGCGGAATGTAAACAACACACGTCGATTTTAAGAGGTTCAACCGACCTAGGGCCTAATCCTCTACCACCCCAAAGATATCCTCAGGATGGATTTCAAAAAGAAAAAGATTTTATTAATTTACCACAAATTAATACAACACCAACTTACAACAATACCATGAAGAGCACCACACTCTTCTTCAACACCACCTTTGAGATTACCACAATCTCTTCTTGAAGATTACCACAATCTCCAACGGCACCTTGTGAAGATTACCACAATCTTCAACCTTGAAGAATACCAAATTCTTCAACACCTCAACAAGAAGATTACCACAATCTTCTCACACCTAACACCTAGATCACCCAGTGTGCTCTTACCACAAGAACACTCACAAGGATATCTTGTGTTGAATGATAACCCAAAAATTCAAGATTACAACTCGATAATTGATAATACAATAGAGTGCAAGTGTAATCAAGAATAGCCTAGACCTCAAGGATGTGAAAGTGAATAGCTAGGCAAATTACAACAAGAAATAAGACAATTTAGGAACAAGTGTATTCTTGAGTGTATCTTGTTGTGTTGTAGTGTTCTCTCTTGTTTGCTCTTTGCTTGTATGGAGTGTTGTGTCTTGTTGCTTGTGAATGAAGCCTCTATTTATAGGAGAGGTCTTGGCTTTGATTTCCGACATTGGCTCCTCCTTGGGAGTGATTTGCTGCAAAAGAAACCATTTAAAATCATCAATATAGTAGAAATCAATCCCACAAAATAGGGAAAAGTCATGCGAAAATGCAAATATAGTTTGTCGATAAACAGGGGGTTCGGCCGGTCGCACGGAGATAAGATTGAAATCGACTGCGAATTTTTACACAGGGGACCGGTCGAAGGGGGTTCGATCGGTCGCCCTTGGTCTTGACCGGTTGGGGTTGATAGAAAATCAAAACAGAGAAGTCGCATTTGAGAGGGCACTCCCAGTCTGCCGGTCGCCCGGTGGTCGACCGCCCTCACACGTGGTCGCCCACCTTGGTCGGCCGCGCTCTCCCCATTTTCTCTTACGTCCCATTTTCTGTTTCAAAACTCAACTCAGTACGGGTTGCCTATAGGGCGACCGGTCGAGCTGAAACAAAAGTGTTGTCCAATTTTAAATCGAATATAAACTTCAAGAAATACTCCGAAAAATAGTAAAAACATTTTAGATCGATCGGAAGTGTTGGGACAACATTTAGGGACATTGTTTTGGTATAAAAACTCATTTGAACAAAATCATCAAAATCATGAAAAAAACATTTATCTAACATTTCGGACTTAGATATCAGGATTTAAATTTTGTACCAAATAAGTGATTTTCGGAGATTTTCACAAAAGTGTTTATTTATATTGGGAATTCGATATTTAGTTTCTACATTACAAATTATTACTAACGACCATCAAATTTATGAAAATCGAGTTTTACTAACTCTCGGGATATTTTTTTTTAAGAAAATTAGTAGACTTTATGAGTATTTTTAAATAATAACTCTTACTAAATATTTTCTTTTTATATTTTCTTTTACCCCAAGCTATTACATTATTATTTTTATAAAAACCCCTAACACATGGTCTTCTTCTTCACACCATCAAACTCAATTCAAAACCTCCATTGTTGAAGATAAGCTCCAAGGGTAAGTTTCTTCATCTTTTCTTTAAATTCTTGTCTTTTCTTTAAATTCTTTTAGGCAAAATAATCCTATGAAATTATGGAACATGTAAATCAACTTTGATCATGAAAATGTGAAGTTTTGAACCTCAATTTTTCTAGCCTTAATTTTCGCCCATTATATAAAAATTTTAATAAATTTTGATTCAAATTTTGTTTATAGATTATGTTATATCTAACTAGTAGGAGCTTGATTATGTGTTTTAATCTTGAATTGAAAATGAAAAATTTCTCCCTAATCTCCTTGAAGTGGACGGCCACTTGATGATTTTTTTTAGAAATTTGATTTGTTAAATTTTAAGCTTGATTATGATGATATGATGATTAAATGTGATGTTTATAACTTTTGTTTTTAATTTGGAGTTATATATGATTTTTAGTGAATTAATCTTGTTATTTATGGCTTAAGAAGATTTCAAGAAAAATTACATAAGTAATTGTTGGAGATGAACTTAGGCTAGTTGATGAACAAACCAATTTGGAATTTTTGGTTTCATTACTTTCAATGTTATTAAAAATTAGGAGTTTAGAGCCTTAAGGATTTAATTGGTGTTCTTGGTGAAATTTGAAGAAGTGTGTGTTTTTGGTGTTCTTGGTGAAATTTGAAGAAGTGTGTGTTTTTGGTGTTCTTGGTGAAATTTGAAGGAGTGTTCTTGGTGTTCTTGGTGAAAACTTGAAGATTTAAAGCTTTTAGTAATTTTAGGATATTTTGATGAGAGCTTCTAATTTCTAATAAGTCATTTTAGAATAAGTTAATGAGAGCCTTTGAATTTGTAAAAGTGATTTTAGAATAAGTTAATGAGAGCTTTTAATTTCTAAAAGTGATTTTAGGATGATAAGTTGATAAAATTTGGTGTTTAAAAATATTAGAACCGGGAAAATTGAATAGAGCTTGAAAAACGGAGAAATACGTTCCACCAGGTCCGACTACTGTCCACCGGAGAGTGCCGGAGCCGGCTAAGGTTATCCGGAATTGAGGATAAGGATGATGAATAGTGACCATGTGACAAGTAATGATGAGATGTGACTTTGATGTGATGGGTGTAAGTGATGTGATGTGATGTGCACATGGCACGCAAATTAATGCAATCTTATCGAATTTTCATGACTAAGATATTTTCGGGATTTTTCCGGGATGACACGTCATTTTTAAGAAAATCGGGAATTTTAGTCGAAATAAAATTTTATGAATTAAGGGTTCGATTAATCGGAAATTTTATGTAAAACGAGTCGTTAGACGATTATTTGAATTAGGTGATTAATTAAGGATTAATTGACTTTAAGTTGACTTTTTGACTTTAAATTGATTTTGACTTTATGTTGACCGTTGACTTTGACTTTGACTTTTGACTTTGGTCAACTATCGTTTTTAAAGCTCTTTAAAAGGGTACCGAACACCCGATTATGGGATTTTTGACTTTAAGAACGTACTAGAATGTACTTAGCTCATTAGACTAAGTTATTTGATGAACTTTACTTTGTCCTGTCATTTAAGTTGAAAGGATTAAGCTGTGTTAAAGTGCGGCGCAATCGGATAACGGACTCATTCGAACAAATACATCACTAGATATCTCAGTAAACTTGAAAGTGGGTAAACTTGATTTTGTAAGCATGTTGTCTTGTTATACTATGTTTGTCAACTTTCCTTAATTCTTTGAAATTTTGCCTACGGGCTATATGTATCTTGCCAATCGGATGGAGGATGACCGCCCGGTGTCGAAAATGGCCAAGAGCCAAATATATCTTTGCTAACGGGTGGGGATGACCCTCGGTGTCGAAAAATAATTTTAGAGCATTTTTGATCGTTTGACTTATATAGTGTAATCGCTTACGTTTCCCATCGAGTTTCATTCCACGTCTTCAAATGTTTTATTACATTTCGATAATGATGATGAGCCTGGAGCCGAGGCGTAGGGACCGTCTGCGTGGCGTTGTTCCTCGTATTTCCCGAATAATTTAAGTACTTACGTTTTGATGAAGCAAACCTTAAAGCTTTCCTGTGAATAAGTATTTTAATAATGCGTAACTCTTATAAACCTTATTAGTTTTGATAAACTTTTCAAGTTTATATTAAGAAATTTTTAAGCCCACAATTTAGTAATTAAATTATTCTATTATGCTTCCGCAAATTATTTATAAATTCTCAAGTGTACCACAGTGACGTTCCTAATCGAAATGGGTTCGGGGCGTTACAGTTTAAGGCATTAATAAAATACCAATAGGTGAGATCGTATCACAGTTTGAATTTATGAGACAAATCCAACTCATTTTACAATTCAAAACAAGTTTGATCCATTTTAAATGGGTTACCTAACACGGGTCATTTATGACCTGTCTCATGAAATTAAACCCCGTGAGAATGTCTCATACGAGTTTTTGTACTTGATTAAATACACATCATCACATATTTTACATACATCCTCACAAATGTATGCGTAATGTGTTTGTGGTGTGTGTTGAATAAACTGAAATTTAATAATATTTGGGATTTGCCAACTGATGACTTGGACGAGGTTGTGGAAGTTGATGAGATAAGTGGTGGAAATTTTGAATTATTTGTTGAATTGCCAGACATAGAAACAATGTCATGGGATCAATCAAATCATTCGGCAGACGTTGTCACTTCTGATTTAGAAACAATTCTAAATGATTTGTCTGGTGTACAAGATGAATTATTAACGATGAAGAAGATGCAATTGATGATCAGTATGCTGAAGATGATGACAATGAACTAATTGATGAAAATGATGTTTACATGGATGTGGAAAACATTGACACTGGCAATGACTAATGTAATAGGTTTTCTCCTTATCAGTAGTGACAATGACAGTCGATTATACATCTACTTTTTATTGTTTTCCTAATAATTATGTGAATGATGTCGACCTATCTCAATGCACTCTTATTCAATTTTGTGGCAAAGAACTTGCCACCTAATTTTCTAAAGAATATGTATTTCAACTTTGACAGAAGAAAGAACTGTATTAATTGGAAAAGAAAGTCCAACCAGTTTACATGGATTAGACATTCTAAAGGTACACAAAATATTCTTTCTGTAATATATTCATATAGTTGCTAAACATTATCTTGGTCCACAATGGCCGTGTTAATGGCCGTGGGATGATTTTCAAGTAAGATGATCTTGCCTCTTATCCAATTCTTGTAGTTTCTTAAATTTTTGTTTTGATATATTTGATTAGTTCTATTTCTAGCATATTCTTTGTCTTATGTGTATCATTTAACTTTTGTAATATTTTTTTCTCCTATGTGATTTATTTATAGTTTCTTGTTTTATATGTATCATTTCAGGTATACATCATGTCAGGCCCTGTAGCTACTTAGGCGTGTTCATCTGGTGGAGCACAACCACCGCGTGAGGATCCACCTAGGTTTCCCTCGCACTGCGAGCCAGGTAATTTGAAATTTTGAGTCATATACATTCATTACGGCACGTTGTATAAAGATTTTATTATCTATTTTATTGAATGTCCCTCAAATTATGTGCATAGCAGCAGTCGCGCGGCTCTCGAGCCATGCGAGCTCCACGATACCCCCAAGTCCCTCGAGACTCTTCAGATCCCAAGGGCCAAGGGCTGGCTAAAGCAATAGACATGCATCAAATAGTGGCAACTAGTGGCAAAATCAACTTAGAGTATGACGAGGAAGGCACGACATGGAAGGCCTTAAGCGATGATGGAACACTTTACGATAGTGCAGTTGAGATTCTTACACGAGACCATTGTGAGCCTTTCCACGAGTCATGGGTTGGGATCCCATTGCATCAGCGGGCACAGGTCTTTGAGAGACTGTTTGTACATTGTTAATTAGTTCATATTCTTCATTTTAATCATTATACATTACATTATGAATTACTCAAGTTGCTTAATACATTTTGTTTATGTTTCAGGATTGGTTCTCCATTGATTAAACCTACAAAGTGGTATATTACGCCAAGTGGTCGAGCAGGATGCAATGAATTGCTACAGGAACTGGAAGTGCAATCTACATGAGCAATTTAAAGAAAATAGGGGTTTGCAGGACTCAGCTCGTGCGAGCGCGGTGTGCGAAAATACCTGGACCCGACACCGGGCAAAAATGCATGCGATATGTTTATGTCACCAGGTAATTATTTATTCAGTTTTTGCATAATTATTTCATAAACACATACTAGATTAGCCAACTTAAGTGCGCGAGGCATAACTCTTTTACTTGTACTGGTTGGTACTGGTTATTTTGAGAAAATGTGTTGTATTTGAAATTGTTTTGTGTTTATTTTGGTGTTTGGTTTGTAATAATAATTCCCTATTTGCAAGAACAAACTCTGTTGGCTCAATCCTTTACTTCACAGTAAACAATCATCATTGATTAAAAGATTGCAATCAAGAAATGCATGTAAAAGAGCATCTTGCTTCAAAGAAATATGTATATTCAATTAAAGTAACGAAAATGGTAAATGAAGTGTGATCTTACTTGAAATACTGAAGATGAGCTTCTCCACAAGCAGTTCATTATTTTTGAAAGGAATGTGAACATGTTTTGTGCTATATAACAGACAAGCACAAACATTTATAGATGCTTACCTATCACTATTTCAGACAAATTATGTTTTTAAAATTCATTCAGTGTAAGCACATACATTCTTCTTTCAATGTGATTTTTTTTTTATCTTTTTTTGGGTTTAGGGGGAGGGGGTGGGGTGCATTGGGGATGGGGGTTTCACAGGGAAAACAAGAATGAACTTAAAATTTAATCACATCTCTAGATTGATAACTGTTAAGCAGTGATACTGCTATTTCAATCATTTGAACATCAATAGGACTAATTCAAGTTATTGAATGTGAACATGGTAAAATAAATAAAAGTTTACTATTTGGGATGACATAGCCACCACTGCCTAGCTTGATGCTAGAAAGCAATCTTGCACGCAGATTTTCTTTACTTGAACGAAAATTGATAGACTTCTCTTAAATAGTATATATTTGCATCATAAAATGGCTCTGTAATTTTTAATGTATTCATTGACAGTAATTTTATCCCTGGATACACTGGTAAAATGGGACCTATTTTATGCAGTGGTGGAGTATGACGAACAAGGTGAACCACGGCAAGAAGCGATGCAATAATACTCAAAGGCGTATATCATTAACTCGACATCGTTAATTTTAAGAAGGTAAAAAGTCATTATATATTTAAAATTAAGTTTTTATAAGCAAGTGTGATACAAGTATGATTTTCAATTTTGTTAATATCAGACTAATATTGGACAGGTCGACATCGAGACGCAAGAGCCCTTGTCGTTGATAGAAAATTAGAAAGATATGCACACACACGAGGGTGTTGGGTGTACTCTGATGCCGAGCAGACCTATGTAAGTATAAATAATTCCAATTAATAGGTATTGAGTAAGTTAGTTTTTATAAGTTATCTGATACTTCAATTTTCAAATTTATAGCACCGTATTGTAGAGAGATTTAACGCAGGCATTAACATAAGACCTTGAGCACGTAGATGAGCATGCTTTCATGCAGGAGATTTTAAGACATAGGACATATGACTGGAGTTAGGCCTAGTCTTCCGCGTAAGACCTTACTTGTTTCCCATCCAACATCAGATGGAGTTCCAGTCGAGGTCTTTGAGGAACATCATTGTGTGATACAAGAGCTGCGAGGGCAAGTGCAACAACAGGATGTGAGCCATGGAAAGTTGGCCGACGACTTGGTCTCCACCATGAGGGACATGCTCACACAGTTGCATCCGAACATACCCCTGCCAGTTTTCCCGCCTCCACTACCACCTACTTCTGGTGCAGGTGCTCCGTCGTCGTCGAAATATTTTGGAGATGATGGAGCTGAGGATTTAGATGATTAGGCTTAGATGAGACAATATCTTGCTTGTATATATATATATATATACTTGTTGTTTTTTAGATTTGTGTTATTATGGATGATTAGTTTGATATTTAACATGAGGTGGACATTTGTGTTTTTGTGTTTGGTTGAATGAACACATTGGTACTGCTGGGTAATGGTGATATTGATATTAGTTGGATACAGTTAGTTTGATATTTAACATGATGTTGACACTTGTTTTTTGTGTTTGGTTGATATCATTGGTTGAATGAATGAATTTGTGTTGGGTAATGTTGATATTGTTATTAGGTGAATACATGTTTAAAAATGGGATAATAAAATGAAAATGAAAAAAATATTTAATAAAAGGGGACGTGGTTTTGTGTTTCAGGACAACAGCTTTTGTAACAACAAGTGTTGCCACAAAAGATCTTAAATTACCTGTGACAATATTGTTGTCACAAATAAGTTTGACACAAACATCCACATCATTCAACGAAAATCTTTCATGACGACTTATTTATGATGACACTGTTGTCACAATAACATTTGTGAGGACATCAGCGTCACAAATAACTTATTTGTCACGAGGTTTACGTGTCGACTTATTTGAGACGACGTGTCGCCATAAATTAATAACCTCACAAATAACCTTTTTGTGACGACATTTGGTCTTTTGTGACTATTTTTATCGTCACAAAAACCTCCTTTTCTAGTAATGATTAGATAGTGGTTGAGTGGTTTAGACTCTCAAGACTAGACCAGATCTGAGTTTCGATTCTGATCATCACTCGCCTCTCAATAGCCTCTCAATATATATACTCAATAAAAAAGAGTCAATGTTTGCCAACTGATATAATGAATTAATTTTTAATTGATTGAAAAATGTCGACTACCTAATTTTGTTCACTTCATGGGATTTTCTCATGATTTTTGCATGACGAGCTGAAAATGACTTGCGAGTTGCGACCTATATATCTCTCTCTAATCATCCTTATATTGACGTAAATGCATCATTATTATCATTTATCTCAGTTATCATCACACTTGATTAATAATTATAATCTTATGATGATTATCCATTAATTTATTTACAGGTGTTTTTCTTTTTGTAATATCTTTTTTTGACGGTTGTAATATATTAAAAGAAATAAATAGTTTATTGTAAGCATTTAACAAAATAAGTTTAAAGACAAAACCTCAAAAGACAAAAGTAAAAGAGCGAAAATCTACTAGAGTTTTTCCCTAAAACCCAACATCACAACATAGCCAAAGGTTATGATTAGAATAATTTTACGTCAAATTCAAGGTCCTAATTACGTTAAACCAAATCAAGTGAAAATTAATATTTTCCATTAACTTACTTTAAACATGAATCAATCACTCGTAGATATAATTATTCTGCTATTCAATAATGAGGATTTGCATGTTCTTTTTGGATATGCATGTTTTGTTGTGAACTTAATTAAACAGTATGGATCTAACACTCTAAATAAAGCCATTATGAAAGTTTGATGTATAACTTGTCATAATTAATCATCTTCAAAATAGAATATCGTTAAGTAACAACTATGATATTTAGTTTAATAATTCAATAATTTAGTTGATCAAAAAGAAAATTCAATAATTTAACTCTGAATTTCTTAATAAATTAATTCGGGATTTTATGATCATTTGGAGCAATAATTTTAGGGTAATTAAGAAATGTTGGTATGAAAATGAAAGCCGGCCAATTGAATTGGTTCAGGAGGAGAATATTTATTATCTTTATATATATGTGATGCAAAATGATTGGAGACCTATCTCAATTCTCATGGCCCAATAAATATTAATCAAGAGCTTGATATGTTAGTGGATTAGTAATAATTTTCTATATAATTAAGTAGTTAAAGTTTTAATTAAATACGTTAGTGTTTCCTCAAAAAAAAAAATCTTTAAATTAGTGTAAACCTTTCCCTGCACGTAGAAGCTGACGTCTTGACTTAATTGTCAATTATAATAAAAATGGGGTCACTTTGATCTACTCCGTCTAATGCAATTAATTTAGATGGGGACAATTAGGTTAGAGTATTAATTACATTTGAGTTTTTCATATATAACTGCCAAATATTCTACATTAATTATTAATTTATCATCGTCCAACGCTAATAATTGAATGGTTACGTAGTAGCAGAATTCAGAACAACACGATTTAAAGGTTGAGGCACTCATCAATGCAAGAAAATGTAATTTCTGTATAGAATATAGGTCAACTAAAATGCAATTAACCAAACTCATAAATTTTGATAAATATTTTAAAATCCCACGAGGGATATATACTATAGTCATAGTCATTTGGAGACTTGGTCTCAATGTGTTAAGGCTTAGTGCGCGGAGAATTATTCGAAGGGGAGGTCTTATGTGAGACCGTTTCATGGATCTAAGTTCATAAGATGGATCTTAAACACATACAAAAATATAGATTCTTTTCATGGCATGAGTTTGGGTCGAAATTCTATTTAAATATATGATTTGTCTCATAGATTATATGTATGACTGCCTCACACAAATTTTTGTGTTATTCGAAAGGCCATCTCATTAAATAGATTTTCATGTCTGGCGTTTTCACTCTAATTATGCTTCATTTTGATTTCATTCTCTACTTCTAATTGATGTGAAACATCATTCTCACAGTCGTACGGATACTTTCCGTAAGACGGATCGTGACCGACCCGTCCAACACTACTCGCTTTTTTATTTCTTTATTTTAGGATTTTTCTTTTTTACTCTATTTATTTCTTTTTCCCATTTTCCATTTTTCTCTCTCTTCTTTCCCATCTCACATGTTTTCTTTCTACCACTGTTTCGGATGGTGATGAGAGCGTGTGATGCCATATCCCCGGCAACCAAATAGGATCAGTCTTCCTTAGGAATTTATAAGTATCGTTTTTTTGATACAATCACAAATTAGGAATTCAGTACAATGAAGAAGAAAAAGTAAAATATGACATAGCTAAAATAACACTTTTATGAGTAATATTATATTTTTTTGAGATGAAGTATCATGTTTTTTTAGTAGATTAGGAGTCCAATACAGTGAAAAGAAAAAATAAATATAATAGAGTTAAAGTAACATTTTTATGAGTAAAAATATCCATTTTTTGAGATAATGCATCATGTTTTTTGCCGAATATGTTTGTAATTAGTAATATTTTTGTACAATTTTGTTTCAATATAGAATCCAAAATCTAAATATCCATATCCGAATCGAAAAAGGATGAATGAAAGAGCAAAATAAGAAGGGAGGTAGAGAAGAAAGGGGAAAAGGTGGATGAGGGAGAGAGAAAGAAAGAGAGTGTGCAGAAGTAAGAGGAAAAGAATGAGGAGAGATAGAGAGAGCATGCGGAGGAAGTGAGGAAAAGGAGGAGAGAGAAATTACTGTATTTTTTTTTAATTAAGAAAACTGGATTGGGATCCGTCTTACAGATGAGGATCCGTAAGACGGTCCTATGAGAGACCTACTATTTTCACAAAGATAACATTTGTAATAACTTTTCGTTTTTTTCTTTTATTTTGTGCATCGTATAGGGGTGGGCATCCGGGGTCGGGTAGTCGGGTCCCGACCCGACCCGATTAGGTATTCCTCTATCTGGTCGGGTATTTTCTTAGAAAAATCGGGTATCGGGTACCCGATACCCGATTAATGTAAAATTGGGTCGGTTAGCGGGTAGTGGAAAACTACCCGAATAACCCGATCGGGTACCCGACTTTCATTAAGAAAAAAAGGCTGAAATAGAATAAACACATTTTCTCTTCTAGGGCTTTTTTTTTATTTTTCACTCCGTCTTCTTCAATCTTCACGCAGAGATAGCGGCACAATCACGCCCACCAGGCTATGTATCAACATTTGAAGTTTAGAGAAATCAATCAATTGGGATTTGTGAGTTCGCAATGGAATATTGTTTAAATATGTTTCTTGAAATAATGAAACTTAATAATTCTTTTGACTGTTGGGTTTCCCTTTTTTTCACTTCTGTGTTGGATTTGGTAGGAGATTTGGGTGTCTATTTTGAGTCTTTTCCTACTCCTCGTCTGCTCGAGAAAATTTTTGAAGTAAAAGAATGAAGTCATAAAATATGAGCAGATGCTAAGGGTGTCTCTACGCACAGCCGCATCGACATCGGCATCATCAGTGAAAAATTGATCAGTGCAACTTTTTAATTTTTCTTAGCAATAAAAAAAATAAAAAAAAAAACAAAACCCGACTTAGCGGGTACCCGACTCTTTCGGGTACCTGACAAGCCGGGTACCTGACTTTTTCGGGTAAGTGTCGGGTAGCATTTTATGCTACCCGATAAAGACGGGCACCCGACCCCACTACCCGAAAACCCGACTACCCGACCCGATGCCCACCCCTAGCATCGTATGAGATCTCTTATTTTTTACAATGTTTTATTGAGTGCTTCAATTTAATCAGTGTTCGCTATATGAATGCTATGTGTATGAAATAAAATTTTTATTGTACATATAACATCTACTTCATATATCGAAATATCAAATGAGATAAACATTGTGTTTAAGTGGTAGAACCTTATACTTTCAGAATAATTGGCCTGGGGTTCTATCCATATGAATACAGGTGTTCCCTCCCTTGATATACCACTAAGATATATATATATATATATATATATTGAAATATAATAAAAAATTTGAAGTGTTTTTTTCTCTTGTCATGAAGAATGTTGCACTTATAGGTATGTCTAGGGGTGTTCGTTCAGTCAAACCGAATCGAACCGAAATTTTGATTAACCGAAAATTCGGTTGGTCGAAATACAAAACCGAAAACCGAACCGTTTTAATTGTTCCGATTCGGTTAAAAACCGATTTTTCGGTTTTTCGGTCATACCGAAATTTAATAATAAAAAATATTTTTTTTTCAGTTGAATTGTTCAGTATACGAGTATGAAAATTTCCTGGTTCTATCCTCAAACTAATTAATACTCAATTTTACTGGAAAACTAGTGTTAATCATTTACAATTGCACCATATAGTGGCAAAGCCTTTCAACACAAATTATTCAATCATTTATCTGTAGGGAAAAAAAATCCCTTCCCAACTTCAACTGAAGTACACTTCATCTTTAGTTTTCTTCATCACTATCTATGTATGAAAACAAGATATTTATAAACTGCAATTTTAAATTAACATTATTCAATAGAACATAAATTTTTGAAATAACAAATTTAAACTGCACATTTTAAATTGCACAAATGAAACTGCACATTTTAAATTAATATTATTCAATAGAACATAAAATTAACATTTTAAATTGTTGATATATAATAATATATAAATCGAAATAAAAAATAGTTCATTTTTGGTTCGATTCGTTCGATTTTCGGTTTGGTTCTAGGTTAACCGAAATGTGAACAACCCTAGGTATGTCAATAAGGGTGTGTGACCCAACTCGACCTTTAAAATTTGAGTGATGGTCCTATATTTCATAGACTATAATATGAGAGTTTTTTAGATCGACCCGGCCTTAGGGTCGGCTAGGGCTAGGGTCAGAGCCAGCCTTTAAGGCTTTTTTTCCCAATAAATCTTTACATATTTATATATTTATGTTTAAAATTTATTCCTATAATACTATAAAATTCAATCTTTGATCTCATTTATATACTATCATTTAATTTTTATCAAATTATCAAACATGATCTTTGATCTAACTCTAAAAAATAAGTAAACAACTTAGTAAATACAAATTTAAAGTTTATATAAAATTATAATGACTACACAATAAATTAATAATCATATAAAGAATTGAAATATATTTCTAATGTATGGATTATCATATAGCCAAAAACAAATTGAAATAACTATATCAATTTCTCACATTGAAATAATTATAGTTATAGAGTTAGCTCTGACTTGACCCTGGTCTTATAGATCTAGGGTTGAGCCTATATTTTTCGATCCCTTAAAGGATAGTACCTTTTAGGGTCAGGATAAAATCGTGACAGATTAATCGTTATTGACATCTCTACTCGTGGGATCACCACGTGAATTCAAGAAGCTAGCCAATTGGCTTTAGTTTTGAACTAAGTTTTATTTGGCAGGGTTTTGATTTAAACTTTAAGAAAATAGAAAACAGAACAAATAGTAACATTATTTAGACAAGTGGAAAATTCCAATAGTAAAGGGGGCATGTCTTTGGAGTGCCAATTAGGGTTGTGCATGGGACTTAGAGATTACCGAAACTGAATCGATATCCGGACCGAAAAATCTCCAAACCAAAAATATCCGTTGACTTTTTGACTTTCCCCGAACCGTACCGTACCGAAAATATTTATGGTACGGTTCTGGAGATTTTTTAAATACCCGTACCGAGAACCGTACCGAACCATACCGATTCGAGGACCCAAAGCTAGAACCGATTTTAAAGATTTTACATAAATACATATACATTATTTCTATGTTGTTTTTATTTTGATATTGAATTAACTACAAACTATTTGAAATTAAATTGAATATAAAGCATATTTCTGAAAAAAATCATAAAATCAGAACTATTATGAATTTTAAAAAACTTTGATATAAATAATAGAGTAAATTATTTGAAATTGAAATTAGTTAAATGATTAGTAAATTGCACTTAAAAAGAAACAAGTAATAGTACCATATTATAACAATATAAAAAATATCATATTTTAATTTTTTTTACCACATCACATAAATTATAAATATAATTTTATTGATTATGTTAAGTTGTTAAGTATGAGACATTGAGATTATAAATTTATACAAGTTTTTATTTCGTGTTAATTTATAAATATTATTAGTTAATTATATATGTTCTGTGTCAATAGAAGGACAATTGCCCAAATAATAGACTATTACTGTAAGAGGTTATTAAGTTTAGAATTTTGGATTGTGTTACCTATTATAGTTTTAGTTTTTATTTTGAGACTACGTTAAAAAGAGACTAGAACTCTAGAAGTATATCCGTTTGGTGATTTTTATATTGATTTTTTTCTTCCAAATTTATATTTTTTATTTATAGCTAATCTCCGAATCCTCGTCCCGAACCGTCCCGAACTTTCGGTACATTTTGGGACGGAGATTTTTTTCTATGGTTAGGTTCTAGAGATTTATTTTCAGAATCTCCAAATTTCGGGATGTTCTGGAGATTTTCAAATCTCCGAACCGTCCTGTACCGTGCTGATGTGAATCGCAGCAACAATTGTGCATACGACCCAACAACAATATGTTGTTAACCCAGAATCTTCACTAGTTTGGTAAATTTGGTGGAAAAACCTCGACCCGTGGCTTAGCGAAGCAAGAACCTCGGTATGCGAAGACGCCACAAGCAATTATGGATAATTGCCTGATAAGTCGATAATTGCAACAAGAAACGTAAATCTTGAAGCACTTGGAGAAACACCCAATTTGAGAGTAAAAAGATTAATTGTATTGATAACTGACTGAAAAATAACAAGTGTTCACCCTTATAAAGGGTCCAAACCCTAACCTACCAAGAAAACAACTTTAAAACTGAAAAGGAAACAAAAAACATGAAAATCTCGAAAATCTGATAAAAAGCACGCCCGTGCCATAGAAACACGGACAGGCCGTGTTTCGCACGTCACCCGGATCCCCCCCACACGGTCGTGCCAGCAAGCACGGTCAGGCCGTGTTCGCGAAGGATTTTCCGAACACGGCCGTGTTCCCGAGCACAGCTAGGCCATGCTTTCCACAATCCCACGAGCTCCTCTTCCCACACGGTCTTGCTCAGAAGCACGGCCAGGCCGTGTTCGCGACGAGGGGTCCGAACACGGCCGTGTAACTTAAGCATGGCCAGGCCGTGCTTTCCACGACTTTTGCCTCCTTCGATTTCTTCAGTCTTTTATCCACCGTTCGTCCTAGACTCAAAATAACAACTCAAAACGCGGCCTTAAAAGTTTATTTGGCCTACAAAACACTAACATGACTCAAAATAAAAACTAAACTACAACTAACTATGATAAATGAATACAACACCATCGAGCACTTGATTATGAGGTCTTCAAGAAGCTAGGTGGCTTGTATTCTTGGCATCCTTTAGTTGCTCGCCCGAGTGGACTCGGACCGCTGACGATGCTAATCAACTAGACCACCCGATCATCTTCATCTTCCTCCTTCATGTCAATGCACTCTCGACCTCATTCTGAATGACTTGAATCAGCGCATTTAGTGCATCCTTGAACTTCTTTGCCCTCGCCCTCGTCACTGGACCAATTGGTACTGTTACTGGGTCTTTTGTCCATGGATTCTCATCATTCTCCTCCTCTTGAGAAGGATTTGTCCTCAAATCCAAATTGACATCAAATGGACTAAGATCCGCAACATTGAAAGAAGCGCCGACCCCATAGTCACCCTAAAATCGATTTTGTAAGCATTGTCATTGATCCGCCGAGCACTTGAACGGACCATCTCCCGCGGCCGCAACTTAGATTTTCGACTGCTGAAATCGTTCGGGCCGCATGTGTACCCAACCCATCGCCTGGATTCGAACACCATCTTCTTGCGATGTTTGTTAGCTTGCGCAGTTGTATTGCTTCCGTCCGTCGCTGCTCGATATTGAGTCTCGCTTTCTCATGTAATCAAGTTTCACAAAATCGCCTTTCTTCCGCCCATCTAAGTTAACATGCTCGAAAAGTAAAGGTGATAAATCCAATGGGGTTAGTGGATTAAAACCATAAACAAGTTCAAATGGTGAAAACTTTGAAGCAGAATGCACAACACGATTATAAGCAAACTCAACATGCGGTAAACAATCTTCCCCAAGTTTTAATATTCTTTTTAATGATAGCCCTTAACAACATTGACAAAGTTCTATCCACTACTTCAGTTTGACCGTCAGTTTGGGAATGACATGTAGTAGAAAATAACAATTTAGTTCCCCACTTCCCCCACAAGGTCTTCCAAAAGTAACTTAAGAACTTAGAGTCTCTATCCGACACAATGGTTCTAGGCATACCATGCAACCTCACAACTTCTTTAAAGAATAAATCGGCAATCAAAGATGCATTATCAGTTTTATGACATGGAATGAAATGTGCCATCTTTGAAAAACAATCTACGACGACAAATATAGAATCGGACCCATGTTTAGTTATTGGAAGTCCCAAAATAAAGTCCATAGAAATATCAACCAACGGTGTCGTCGGAATGGGTAGGGACGTGTAAAGTCCCTAGTTTTGAACCCGGGATTTAGCTTGCCTACAAGTAATGCACCTACTACAGATGCGCTCAACATCTCGCTTCATATGTGGCCAATAAAAGTGCTCTTGCAAGACGGCTAAAGTTTTAGCTACTCCAAAATGTCCCATAAGACCCCCACCATGCGATTCTCTCACTAGTAGGTCTCTCAAAGAACATTCATGAATGCACAATTTATCCTCCCGAAATAGAAAATCATCATGCCTATAAAACTTACCCTTGGCCCCCTTTTCGCACGCACCAAATGGCTCAGAAAAATCAAGATCATGCAAGTACAACTCTTTAATATGTTCAAACCCAAGGATTTTAGCATCTAAAGCAGAGAGAAGAGTGTACCTCCGAGATAGTGCGTCTGCTACAACATTAGTTTTACCTTGCTTGTACCGGATGATGTATGGAAACGTCTCGATGAATTCGAGCCACCGTGCATGTCGCTTGTTCAACTTTTGCTGCCCCTTGAGATACTTTAGGGACTCGTGATCGGTATGGATTATGAACTCCTTTGGCCACAAATAGTGCTGCCACGTTTTTAAGGCCCGGACCAAAGCATACAACTCCTTGTCGTACGTCGGGTAGTTCAAGGCCGCACCACTCAATTTTTCGCTGAAGAACGCAATCGGTTGCCCCTCTTGCATTAGCATGGCGCCGATCCCAACTCTTAACGCGTCACACTCAATCTCAAAGACTTTGGTAAAATTCGGCAGTGCTAGAAAAGGCGCATGTGTTAGCCTTTCCTTCAACAACTCAAATGCCTTGTCTTGGGCCTCGCCCCACTGAAACGCAACACTCTTTTTAATAGTTTCCGTCAATGGTGCTGCGATAGTACTGAAATCCCGCACAAATCTTCGATAAAAGCTCGCAAGGCCATGAAAGCTACACACTTGACTGGCCGATGTGGGTTTAGGCCAGTCCTGAATAGCTTTAATCTTCTCCTCATCCACTGTAATTCCCCTCGAGCTCACTACAAACCCCAAGAATATCAACTGCTCCGAACAAAAGGAGCACTTCTTGACGTTTGCATACAACTTTTCCTTCCTCAACACCTCCAAGATGGCCCTCAAGTGATCTAAGTGTTCGTACAATGATTTACTTTAAATGAGAATATCATCAAAGTAAACCATGACAAACTTACCAATGAAAGCTCTCAAAACATGGTTCATAAGTCTCATGAACGTGCTAGGCGTGTTGGTTAGCCCAAATGGCATGACTAACCACTCATACAAACCATGCTTTGTCTTAAAAGCTTCTTTCCACTCATCCCCTTCCCCCATCCGAATCTGGTGGTACCCGCTCCTCAAATCGATCTTGGAAAAGATGCTAGAACCATGGAGTTCGTCTAACATATCATCCAAGCAAGGTATGGGGTGCCGGTACTTGATAGTGATGTTATTAATAGCCCGACAATCCACACACATCCTATAAGACCCATCCTTCTTCGGAACTAGTAACACCAGAACCGCACAAGGACTCATGCTTTCCCGGATGAGTTTCTTACTTAGCAACTCATCAACCTGCCGCTGTAACTCTTTTGTCTCCTCCGGATTAGTTTTGTACGCCGGTCGGTTAGGCAGTGATGCACCCAGAATGAAATCAATCGGATGCTCAATCCCTCGAATAGGTGGTAATCCGTCCGGCATCTCGTCTGGAAATACATCCTCGAACTCCTGCAACAAAGACAAGACAGAATTAGGCAAATCGGGGTTAAGACTGTCAGTAGATAAATAAGTGCCCTTGTAAACCAAGAGTATCATCGAACAACCACTCGTGGTGGCTTTCCTAAGGTCACTCACTTTTGCCATCAAATTTATTTTTTCCTCGTTTCTTACCTAATGGCCGTCCCACCCCCCTTTTTGTTTTCCGGTCCTCTCAAAATTATTGCTCTCTTTTTTCCCGCCTATCTCTCGAACCTCACTTCTACTCTTATCCGGACCCTCACTCTTGTTTTCTCTCAAGCTCTCCTTTTTCTCGGCTTTATTTTGATTTTTATGCTCACTAGCCGAACTCTCTTTTTCTTTTGCCTCTCTCTCTCTCTCTCTCTCGATTTCACTTGATCCTCATAGATTTCTTTTGGAGTTAGAAGAAGAAGTACAATACACTTCTGATTATAAACAAGAGTATACTGGTTAGTGTAGTCGTCATGTTGAACCCTCCTATCAAACTGCCACGGCATCCCCAACAGGATGTGCCCCGCCTGCATCGGCACCACATCGCACAACACCTCATCCTTATATCCCCCTATTTGAAATGCTACCTTCGCCTGCCTACTTATCCGCATCTCCCCATAGTCTCTCAACTACTGTAACTTATACGGTTGTGGGTGTTTTATCGTTGGGATTCCTAACCTATCCACCATCTTTGCACTTGCTACGTTAGTGCAACTCCCCCCATCTATGATGACACTACACACCTTTCCATTGACAAAACACCTTGTATGAAAGATGTTTTCTCGCTGGACTCCCTCATCTGACTTAGGTTGAATGCTCAGCACCCTCCGAGACACCAAGGACAATGCATCCCCCTTCGCGCCTCTATCATCTCCTGAATGTCCTCCAACTCCGGTATATCACTATAATCCTGCTCTCCCTCACTCTCTGACTCCATTTTCCCATTCTCACGCAACACCAACACCCTCTTATTTGGACATTGACTAGCTATATGTCCAAACCCATGACATTTAAAACATTTAATATCCCTTCAAGGAAAGAAGAGGGTTCGATTTACTCAAGGGGTTTAGGCTCGGGCCCCTCCCCTTTGATCCGCCACCTTCGAACTCTGCTCCTCCTTTTTGTTGGTGTTTGATTTCCATGCATTGGAGTTAGAGTTTGGGGCTTGCCGGTTGAAACCCCTCCTCTTGAGCTGTTATTCTACTTTCACCACCATATGTACCATTTCCTCGAGATCGACACAGCGATGTAGGTCGACGGTATCCGCAATGGGTGTGTTCAAACCCGCGATGAACCTGGCCATAGTCACCTCTGGGTCCTCCTCGATATTTGCCCTTGCCATAAGCATCTCCATCTCCTTGTGGTAGTCCTCCACACTCTTCGAATCCTAAGTCAACCTCTGCAACCTTTGATAGACGCCCCTATAATAGTGATTTGGAACAAAACGACGTCTCATCAAACTCCTCATCTTCTCCCATATAAAAACCGACCGCTCGCCGTTTCTCCTCCTTGAGACCATTAGTTGATCCCACCACACACTTGCGTAATCCGAGAACTCAGTTGATGCCAATTTTACCTTTTTCAATTCGGAATAATTTTGGCAGTCGAACACATTCTCGATCTTCCTCTCCCAATCCAAGTAGACGTCTGAATCACTCTTTCCTTGGAACGAGGGGATTTGCATTTTGATGTTACTCAAATTGCTATCCTCACATCCCCGATCACCCCTATCTTCTCGCCGACCACTCTTCTAATTCGAACCTCCTAGGCCTCCATACCCTAGTAGCAGGCTCCTCGATTCGCGGCGCCTCTCTGGGATCCCCGTATGTCTCCAACATTAATTTCTTTAACATGTTTGCAATCATCTCCATATCTAACTTGTTACCTAAATCTGCCGGTTGTCGTTTTTCCTCAGTTATGTTTAAATCACTCCCTCACGTGTATACACTCGTGTATCACTCAACTCGTAATCCCCAAGTACCCGCACTTGTCGCGATTATAAACTAATCAGACAGTCGCAAGTACGCCTCAACACACCAAGAAAATCACCAAGCCAATCAACGGATCGTAAAAGATGAAATTGAAGACTAGGGTTTAAATTTTCGAATTTCCCAGAATTTTCGTTTTTTTTTTGCATGCGGTTTACGATTCTTTACTCGCTGATTTTTTTGTGCTATTCGGTTTTTTTTGTACCCTTCAAGAACTAGGGTTTATGAGAAATTCTGGAAAATAACAAAATTCAAAGAACAAAGATAGACTTAACTTTGCTAGATGGCTCTGATTACCAACTGATGTGAACCGCAACAACAATTGTGCATACGACCCAACAACAATATGTTGTTAACCCAGAATCTTCACTAGTTTGGTTAATTTGGTGGAAAAACCTCGACCCGTTGCTTAGCGAAGCAAGAACCTCGGTATGCGAAGACGCCACAAGCAATTATGGATTATTGCCTGATAAGTCGATAATTACAACAAGAAACGTAAATCTTGAAGCACTTGGAGAAACACTCAATTTGAGAGTAAAAAAATTAATTGTATTGATAATTGACTGAAAAATAATAAGTGTTCACCCTTATAAAGGGTGCAAGCCCTAACCTACCAAGAAAACAACTTTAAAATTGAAAAGGAAACAAAAAACATGAAAATCTTGAAAATCCGGGTAAAAAACATGCCCGTGCCATAGAAACACGGCAAGGCCATGCTTCGCACGTCGCCCAAATCCGAGCCCCCACACAGCCGTGCCAGCAAGCACAGCCAGGCTGTGTTCGCGAAGGATTTTTCGAACACTGTCGTGTTCCCAAGCACGGCTAGGCCGTGCTTTCCACGATCCCACGAGCTCCTCTTCCCACACGGCCGTGCTCAGAAGCACGGCCAGACCGTGTTCGCGACGAGGGGTCCGAACACGGCCGTGTAACTTAAGCACGGCAAGGCCGTGCTTTCCACGACTTTTGCCTCCTTTGATTCTTCAGTCTTTTATCCCCTGTTCGTCCTAGACTCGAAATAACAACTCAAAACGCGACCTTAAAAATTTATTTGGCCTCCAAAACACTAACATGACCTAAAATAAAAACTAAACTACAACTAACTATGATAAATGAATACAACACCATCGAGCACTTGATTATGAGGTCTTCAAGAAGCTAGGTGGCTTGTATTCTTGGCTTCCTTTAGTTGCTCAGTCTGAGGTGGACTCTGGACCGTTGACGATGCTAATCAACTGGACCACCCGATCATCTTCATCTTCCTCCTTCAGTAATGCACTCTCGGCCTCGTTCTGAATGACTTGAATCAGCCCATTTAGTGCATTCTTGAACTTCCTTGCCCTCGCCCTCGTTACCGGACCAATTGGTACTGTTACGGGGTCTTTTGTCCATGGATTCTCATCATGTGCACACCCCTAGTGCCAATGTCCCATTGATTTCTTCGTCAAGCTCAACTAGTTTCGTTGGCAGCCATGTGATCTAGGCAGCTTTTTGAATCCACAATACTAGCCCATATCTGATATCTCAATCTTTTATTTCTCTTTAATTTTTTTGTAATTAATATTTTCTACCATAATATATAGTATTCTATTTTAAGTGAAAATTAAATTTACCATTATGATTTAGAGACATTTGACAACTGAAAATTGGGATCATTATTAAAAAATTTCAAAATCAATAGTTGACATTTCATAAAGAAGTTACAAAATGAAAAGTTTGGCCCACGGCAGTTTCACAATTATTTCAAAAATAATCCTCTTCAGGAGTTTGTTATGGTGAAACGGATAGGACACTGTTCTTTTGTTTCACTTAGTTATATAAACTTGCCGGAATTTTGTGTCAACTGTCGCATAGTTGGGCACCTTAGATTTGGCCTTCTTTTATGGTTGTACTCTTTTTACTATCAAAGGTTTTTCCCAATTGATTTTACTTTGATAGGTTTTTAACGGCACTTTTTTAAAGTTTCTAGTTGTTTGGGCATTGTAAGAATCTGACACATTTTTTTGTTTTTTTAATAATATTTTGCATTTATTCAAAAACAATTATTTCAAAACTAACCTTTAAAGAAATTAAATATTATTACTAATTTTTTTAATTACTTATTCTGATAAGTATAAAAATTATTTTGGCCCAAAGGCCAAAACATAAAAGTACATAACCAAAGTTGTCCATTTTAGCCTTTAATATTGAAAGATAGAAACTAATAAGATTAAAAAAGAAAAATAGATTCAACATGCTGATTCCTGTTTTGTCTTGGACGACATCATCTATTTTTATAAATAATTCCAAAAATTTATGTTCTGTTGATTTTAGTAAGACTAATAAACTTTAAATTTTTTCAACTAAACATACATCTGTATATTTAAAAAGTAGTCAAATTAGTAAATTAGTTTAATCGCTCAAATACATGAATAGGACATGCTCTGGTATTTAAAAATTCTCCATACTTCCCTCACAAAAAAAAAAAAAAACGATTATTCTCTCATATACACACTTTTTGCACTCTCTCTCTCTCTCTCAATTCACAGAATCACATAAATTTATGCCTTCTATAAAGATTTCCAGTGTTTAGACATAAGAATGTTCTCATGAGAAGTGAATGATAGAAGAGGGTGATGATAAGGGATGGTGTTGATATATGAGCATTAACTTCACGCAGTTCAAGAAATAAATTTGCAGAGGTTCAACACTTGCCCAAATAACTTTTAATATAGTTTGTTAACTGTCTTTTTCAAGGCGGGCTTCAAAAATTTCATTCAATTCTGCTTCCAAAAATTCTTTGATTGCAATTTAGCAATACTATTGGCTTTGAAGATTTTGATTTTTAGTTTTTCTTTTGTGTGTGTTTGTTTGGGGTTTATTAAATGTGTTGATGGGTTTATAATGGTGTGGCAATGGCAGAGATAATTGAATAATACTGATTTGGGAATTGAACGAAGATGAATACCAAAGCCCGGAGGAGTTTGCACCCTATGAAGGCTCATTTGAAGCATGAAAAAGTAATTATAATCCTAATTACCTTTTTCACTTGGTATTATTTATTAATTAAATTCTGTAAAGTTATTATTAATGGCGATTGGAATTGGGTTCTTTTTTGTTCTTGATTTTTTGGGATTCTGCAATTATGAAATCTATCTTGGTGTGCTCATAAAGCTTCAGTATGATTTTCTATTGGCTCCTTATCCATATTGTTTTTTATTTTTTTTTCTTTTTCATTATTCTAATATATGTGTGAGCCTAAGTGTGAACTTTAGCTTTTTCTATCATGTGTAATTAATTCCTTTCTTGTTGAAGCTGATTGTTACACTCTTTTTATGATTTATTACTTGAAGGAAAGAGTGGAAATGCAGAGAGGTTGGATAATGGATGCTGAGAAACCAAGAACAAGCCGTCGAGTCTCTATTAGGGAGAGAAAGATAGCATTGCAACAAGATGTGGGCTTTTCATTTATTACTGTTTTTGTTATCTGTTAAGTTTTCCATTATTCTTGTGTGTAATTGTACTTGTATGTTTGGTTTGTGTAGGTTGATAAGTTAAAGAAGAGACTCAGACATGAAGAAAATGTTCACAGAGCTTTGGAGAGGGCTTTTACTAGACCGCTCGGTGCTCTTCCTCGTTTGCCTTCTTATCTACCAACTCATGTTAGCCTCAATCCCTCAATTTGTTTTCGTCGGTGTTTTTTAGTAAAATAGGTGAAAAGTTACAATGTTGCAGTAGGACGAATTTAAAGCGAGCACTACAAAAAAACTTCTAGTTTACTGACAGAAATGATTTTGTACTAAATTTTACTATTCACCGATAGAATATAAATATTGTTTTCCCACCAAATTATACCGACTAATTATCGACAAATCACCAACAGTTTTTCAATTCACCGACAAAAATATTGTTGGTAAAATATTTACATACAATGATTTTATGTTTTACCAACACTTACAGTTATCGTAATATGAAATTGGTAGGTAAATTGGTTTTCTACTGTACTGCACGATATTGCAACTTCAAGAATTGGAGGGATGGTCTATTTTAAATGATTAACCTTTTATGTAAATTGAAGGGAGAAAAGGAATTTAATTTTCTTTTATGTTTTATCAACGTCCTAGTGATTCATTATTGTTTTTACTACGTGTGAAGAGTATTGTAATTTTGAAGTGATGTGTGTAGACACTCGAGCTTCTAGCCGAAGTAGCCGTTTTGGAAGAAGAAGTTGTTCGGCTTGAAGAAAAAGTAGTGCATTTCAGGCAAGGGCTATACCAAGAAGCTGTGTACAATTCGTCCTCCAAGAAGAACATTGATAATACAAAGCAGCATTCACCAAATTCTAAAGTACAATCAGTGAAAACGCCTGTGAGAAAGTATCCAATCAAATGCAGATTAGGCAAGAGGCATTTGGATCCTCAGAGATTACAGGTTTGTGT